>VZRE01015168.1:0-157814 GCA_013396775.1 Cephalopterus ornatus | reverse complement strand
CCCCCAACAGTTTCCCCTTATATTTTTTTGCCTCTCTGGCTAAATCTCTAAATTATGAACCAAATCCTCGGTAATAGAAAATGTAGCCGTTTATTGCCTGTAAAGTTTGCTGCAGAGCAGAGAGCAGTGCTTAGAGGATAAAAGTTACAGAAAAGCCTGGAGCTGTGCACAGCTGAGGCTGGTGGTGAGCTCGGTAACTATTCAAAACGCCAGGTGATACTAGAGACCTCTGAAAATTGGGATGTCCCCTTGAACTTAAAGGGACTATTGACTCTTCCTATCACATTTAGTGAATACTGTACAGTTTTTCCTGGGTCAAAGCAAGGTTGTTTTACAAATGTACAGAATCCAAAGCTAACCAAACCTTTGGAAGTTATGATCCAATTCCTCTTAAATAAAGGACATGGCCTTGTCCTTTACCCCAGTCTTGAAGATATTGAATACTTGTACACCAATAGAATGACAACAGTGAAAAATGGAGATCTCTATTAACCTTAATTTTAAAGTTCTTCTGCTGTTGGTCTTATTTTGATGTTCACTGAGCTGTTCTATATCATTCCATTGACAGCCAGATTATATTGCAAACTGCACGTTTTCTAGTGCTTGGCCAATTGGTGTCTGTTTAACACGCTCCAGGTGCTGCATACAATAAATCCCTTGCTAGTTAGCAGAACTGAAACAAGCTGGGAGACATCAGTAGAGGTACTTTTCATTCATCTTGATGGATTTTGGACAAGGAACTCTCATGCTGATGGCCACTTTTTAGAGTATGTTTTGAGCTTTGCTGATGAAAATTGCTGTATGGAATGGGACAACAATTAGGATTGCTACCAATGAATATAGAGGAACTTAGAAAAAGGAGTCTAGTAAAGTTGGTACAATTTATGGAATTACTTGAATTATGAATTGTTGTACTTCTAAGATTACTGTTATTGTGGGCTAGCTGTGTTCAACTGGCTTTTCTTTGATCCTTTCCTTGCCATCTTTTTACTCTCTGAAATGACAATGCAAATAACTGGTTTACTAATTATTTGGGTTTTCCCACATGCTACATCTTAAATCTTGTTCTTTCCTTTTAGCCATCAGGAGCCAAGATGTGACTGTTTAGTTCTTGTTAACAGCCAGATGCTCACCTGAAGAGATCCACTGACTGTGGGCCTGTTTAGTCTAAAGAGAAGACTGAGAGGGGATCTCATCAATACATATAAATATCTCGAAGGCAGCTGTCAAGAGGATGGTGTCAGACTCTTTGCAGTGGTGCCCAGAAACAGAACAAGGACTAATGGCCATAAACTAAACCAAGAAGTTCCACCTTAAGATGAAGAATGACTTCTTTACATTGAGGGTGGCAGAGCACTGGAACAAGCTGCCTGGAGACATTCAAAACCCACCTTGACATGTTCCTGTATCACCTGCTCCAGGTGACTCTGCCTTGGCAGGGAGTAGGATTACATAAATATCCAGGCTTCCAATCCAACCCATACAATTCTGTGATTCTGTGACTGCATTGAAACATCTGCTGTGGTAGCAGGGAGTTCATTATCTGGCCCTTAAAAGTAAAGGTGAAATTGTTATTTACAGAGACACACAGCTGCAGACCAGTACGCTGGCTGTAATATACTAGGGTTGCTTTCAGATTCTGCTGTGGATATTGAGTAATATTTGAGCCAGCAAGACTCCTTGAAAACAACAGGAATAATTTTGTAAAAGTGAAAGGAGTTGTGGAATCCCAGTCCTTAGACATACTGAAAAGAATTAGCTGGGTGATCCCTTGAGCAACCTCATCCAAACTAGCCCTGCTTTGGTTGGGTCCGATAACCTCTATAGGCCTCTTGTCTGTGATTCCAGCAAGACGTTTTAAATACTCAGAGACTCTATGTAGGTTACACAGACTCTCTGCATTTCATTGCTGAACAATTTTGAAACATAATAAAACTTCAGTGAACTAAAACATGCCATTTTTTTTCCATGCATACCTTCTTAGGAGGACAGGAATATGTGCTAATAGATTCTGACTAAGAACTCTGGAGCTCTGTTGGTCCATTAATGTCGCTTTGTTTCTTGAAAATGAACAATATTTAACATGTGACAAAGGAGGCCTGGAGTTACCAGTGACATCAAAGTCGTATGATTGAATGTTGCAGCTTCTCCCTAGACCCAGCATAAGATTTTGCCTCTTGTTCACTTCCCTCTCTCTCCATCAGCTTTGGGTTGCTAAAGTTTCTAAACAGAAGTGTAGTGTAGAGATCCAAGATCAACTCCAAAGTGCTGGCACCTTTACACAGCACAGAGGAGCAGTGTGCAGCTCTTCCAGGGGCTGGAAGGAGCATGGCTGTGTTGGGATGGTGACTATTCAATGGACTGAGCTTTACCTCTCAGTGAAGCTGTTGGGGCTGGCTTTAAATCTAGCTTGTTGCAAGTTCCTCTTTGACCTGTGTCAAAGGCAGGCAAGGTGAGGAAGAAAAGCTGACCTTCAAACATCAGCTTGTTTCCTAACTTTCTTTAAGAGCAAGAGTATTTTGCAGCTTTCTCCATTATGAAAGGGAGTGGAGTGGTTCTGTTGTTGCCCAGAGATGCATTCGGCTGGCCTTACCTTGAGGACTTCACTCAGTTTTGTGCTCAGTGCTACAAGCAGGAAGGGGATAAGCTGGAAGAATGTCCAGAGACCAGCAAATACCAATCTAGATATATTATAATGAGAAATTGAATGAATAGGGATTGTTTAGTCTACAGAAGAAAAGACTAACAGGAATAGGCTGTAGACTTCAAATACATAAAACTCCTTCTGCTGGAGAGAAGAAGGAAATGAGCTTTTCTCCTGGTCTGACAGCAGCAAACAAGAACTAATGCTCTTGAACTGAAGAAAATACGGAAGATTCAGACTACAAATCAGAAACAACTTTTCAATGTCAATACTATGAGCATTGTAGTAAGCTTTTGTGGAGGATGTACATCTAATAAAAATATTCAGTGATCCTTCTGTTGTCATTCCTATAATTCTTGGTTTCTGCAACAACTCTGATTCTGAACATGTATCTGAGAAGGAGGAAGGCTTTGTGAGAAAGTGAGGAATGTCAAAGGGGTTAAATCCCAGCTTCTCTGCAGACTTCATGTGTCATCTAGGGCAAAATTGAAGAGATTCTAGAGAGTTTTCCATTATCAAAATGAAGATAAAATTTTAATTCCTTTCTCCTTTTGCTTTGTCTAGCTGCATGACAAACTACTGGGATAAGATTGCAGTCTCTGTATGATTATGAAAAGGTAGAGCTCTTGATCACAGTTTACATACACTAATGTTGTAGGTATGATTATGTTTTTAATAGTTTCACTGAGCTCTGTTCTGATTTCTTCTTCTGTGTGTTCCTTCCTTTGATTGTGTTTCATTGTTTGAAGATTCCAAGGTCTTCAGCATCTTCTTTTTTTTTTCTGCCTAATAATGATTAATTTTCTTGTCAAATATCAAAGAAGGCATTACCTCCACATGGAATTAATTTGGTGTATTTTTCTGCATTGTTGTTTTTTTTTTAGTTCCTTTTTCTTCTCTCTATTTTTAGAGTAGTTTTGAGTGGAATTTTTTTATATAAGCTGAGGCTTTAAAAGTAGATAAAAATAAATAACTGGTGATTTGCACTGTGGTGGATACAAGTTTATAGTTGCTAACAGATCCTGGCCTCACTGGAGTCATTGCAAAGACTTCCACTGACCTCACCATATTATTCTAGCTTCTCATATTTGTGCTCATCAATCATGTTCCTTCATCATGGCCCCAAATCTATTTTGTTCTCTATAATTTTGACATAAAATGTTGGTACTGCCTTTCTGATCAGGACTCAGCAAAATTCCATGTGGGTCTCTTAATATCTTTCAAATCCCCTTACGTCACAGTCCATAACCTTTCTCCCATATATTAACTTTGAAAACCCCATGGAATCACCTGTGGTTCATACTTTGGCACCATACTTGTGAGCTGAAGCATTTGGCTGTTAATTCAGATTTGCAGCTCCTGTGAGGTGGATTAACTAACTTTGGCTTTGCCTTGAATACACACCTTCATGGATGCATATTAAATAAATACTTCTCTTTGGAGAAACAAATCATATCTGATTAAAGGCCAGTGAGTTGATTTGATGCCAGCCACATTTCTTTGGGCTTGGACCAGCATGTGTCATGCCCGTAATATGCAGAAATCAAACTGTGATATTCAAGAGACAGTCACCATGACTGTTTCAATGGAAATTTTGCAGAAAGACTCTTCCCTGACTTCTGTTTCCTTAGGAAGAAAATTTTGGAGCTAGTTTTAGGCATTTGATGCTCCTTGCAGTGTAAATAAAATTATTAAATGTAAAGAGAAACAACCTTTGCAGGCAGCCTGGTATTTAATGCAGCTACACAAAAGCAGAGACTTCATGTAGTTCGTTTGCCAGCATGAAAAGGGCCTCTCCTCCACAGAGAGGATTCCATTCACCACTTTATAGACTTGGCTGTGAGGTGGTCAACCTCTGTCATCCTTTTGAAGCTGTGCAGGAAAGAGTTCAAGAGTGACAGGAAGCAGGAGATTCTGTTGCTGTAAACTGTGATTGGGGGTGTTTTGAAGAGAGGAGAAAAAGTCATGTTTCCTGCCATAGAACCTCAGCCTGCTCACTCAATTTAAAAGTAAGGAGTCCTCCTGAGAAAAACTGAACAAAGGTAATATGTGTTGAGATGCAGTGCTTTGTCTTGAGTGCTGCATTGACAATGTTTGCCAAATTTGGTCTGAGCATGCCCAATGGATCAGAACTTTCCAAGGGTTTAGCCACCTACCTCCCTACTTTATCTCTGAATTGTGATGATTATTAGGCTAAACTAAAGCATCTATCTGCTTGGATCTTGTTTTCTTCACAGTGAATGGAAACATCTCTGTTTAGGGATGCAGGGAAATCTGTAGTCCAGCATTCAGATGCTTATGGACCCAAGGACAGGCAGAGACATTAGTTTCCTAATTTACGCTGAAGTCCAAAGTTTACCAGACTTCTGGTGGCCCAAATCTCACAAAATACCCTACTTCTTTGTGCTAGAAATAGCAGCTTGCTGTATGATCATGATAACTGATTTCCACATTCATTTCATAATTTCATACAGATTGCTATGGTCCATGGGTTTGGAAGAAGGAAAGATAGTGCTGCCAGGATCCCTTGGCTAGATGTTGCTGTACCAGGCATCCAAATCCCCAAAAATACTGAATGCAGATGGAGTGCTGGTATGGTATCTTCTGACTCCCTTAGAGCTGGAAACAGGTGGCACCCATTAAAATCTGCAATTGGTTATAATTCCCATTACTCCATCTTAAACCACTCCCAGCTGTGGTTTGCCCACTGTAGGAAAGAGAAGACCTAAGCCATACCGTGAGCAGAGCTGGAAGAGTAACTAGTTATTAAAGGGGCCTGGTTGTGGGTTGGTTTGGTTTTGTTCTTTTTTTTCCCTATTGCTAGATCTATTCCATTTGCTAAAAGCCTTCTAAAACATAACAGATATCTTAAAAACATATATCTGAGAGGCTCTAGAAAACTGATCCTCTGAATCAGTGATTTCAGATTCTGCTTTTGTGAAGGGTGAGAAGAAATATTTTTGTCTGTCTCAGCAAAGTATCCTTACAAATTAAGAACAGCTGAAAAACTGCCATCTGAGATTTCTTTCCCTTCTCAGAGATGAAGAGGATTCTCCCTGCTCTCTTTTTTTTTTTTTTCCCCTGGTTTGCCAAGCGTGCTCCTCACCCCCTGGCTGGAGTCACGCAGCCCCGTCCTGGAGGAGTAACTGGGCAGATACAATAATGGAAGGAGACTTGCTGAACTATCTCCGTTATGCAATGACAGCCTTCCTTTAGACCATTTAAATCAGTAATTTTAATATTTCTTGTGATTAGCAAAGCTTTGGGGAAACATTTTCACTGCACATAAAGAAGGACATGCATCTGTGCCTTTAAAGGATGAGGCAGGCTCAAAATATTGCCACGTGGTTTGCAAGTAAAAGACTGCAACTTCTCCCTAGTGTGCTTGTGTTCACCAGATTCATCAAATCTAAAATAAATTATAATTTCCCAGGCTATTGTGTTTAACAAAGCTTTGGAGACATCAGTTGTCTTATTAACATTTATATTCCATTTTTTTTTTACTAATATTGTCTCAGAGAAATTAAGGAAAGCTTATTAGTATTTGAAATTGTGGAAAGAATATTTTTTTGTCTTAGTGCTTAATGAATTCACGGATAGAGCTAAAGATTTTTATGTGTAATGAAATCACATATTTCCTCTTGGGTTTTTTTGAAAAGTTGGGGGTAGGAGAGAGAGAATGCAGTCTTCATACTTAGAGATAATTTTTTTCTTTTATTCTGAAGAAATATTGTGAAATGTCCAAGGATTTGGAGGGTGGGGGGTGGTGTACTTGGACTATCCCTATTAACCTTCATCTATACAATGACATTCACTGACAGGCTAACTGTTCTGAGGCAAGATTCATCCAGTGTACAAGTAAATGCTTGAAAAGTGGAATAGCAAAAATTGTTTCCTTTCTTATAATTTATTATGTACACCTGTTTACTTGTCTTCAGGATGGTCATTACAAAAGGTAATTGATTATTGTGAATCATCACAGTGTGAAATACTATGTAAGAGTAACCAGATTGGACTTAGAACAACACCAATTGTTTCCTTAGCTCCTGCAGTCCACTGATTTTATTTATTCATTGTTTTAAATATTTTGGGGTTTTTTTCACTTTGTTGTCCTCTTTCATTCTACAAGCTGAGTTTTTCTACAGCTTCTGTGATACAAAGAGGAACATGTGGACGTGTAAACACAGCAATTATTATGTTTTTCTTGTGTTTAAACCATGCTTTTAAGGAGCTATCGAGTAAATAGACTCCTGTCCATTTATCACAGGAATATTCAGTAATATAAACCTGTAGTGTCTGTAAGACTTCACAAAAGAACTCTTACTCCTAGAATTACAGCCTGTAATAAACCTGTGTTGAATCCCTAAGTGCATCCTAACTACACAGAACATTACCAGACATAGGTCTCAGTGGGAACTTTATGTGCCTGAGAATTGTAGAAAGTAGCTGTTGTACCATAAATTCTTTCATGCAGGGATCATTCTGTCTCTCCTTGGTGATGCTCAGGAGCAAATAATTATATTAACTAAATATAATGCATATCACATATCATGCAGCGGTAATTGTTTCCAGTGGAGTTGCTGTATCCCATAGGTTTTAACGTAATACTCTAGATTTCATGGTAAATGAACAAATAAATCATGTTGCCCCCATAAAATTTCTCTGTGACCCTATCTCTGATGCATGATTCTGCATGATGCAAGTATGAATTGAGGAGACATGTAAGGCAAGAGCACTGTTCTTTAGACACTGGATATTGCTCTATTACATTAGACATTAGTGTGATAAATATCCTTTCCTTGAGCATAACCTGTACGTGGATCACATGGCGTGATCAAAACTCAGCCACTGTAATGTTTACTCTGTGAGGTTGGTTGTTTTTTTTTTTTAATATAAACAAAGCAGACAAAGCAGAATATTTGTATTCAGTGGGCAGTATTCCCATCTGATTGTGCCTCTGCAAATTTGTACTTTTTGCTGCCGTTCCCAGAAGATATGTTGGGATGAGCTGCAGCTCTTTGTATATGGTGCAGAAATGTAATCACACAGTGCCTCTTTGCAAGATGTGTATGGGGTTACACAATATTGAGCCTTTTGTAATTGCAGCCCAATTCGTATCCGCCCGTATCTCTGTATTACCCAGGGATAGTCTGGACCGGTGATAGTTTCTGGTGGTAAGCTGGGTTCTGTCCTGTTCACCCTGCCACCTCCCCTCACAGTGACACAAGGCAGCTCTGCTTAGTGTTGCTTTGCTTAGTGCTGTTTTCAGGAGAAGCTCCTCTTTTGAAATCCCCTGCTGCTAAACTGAGAAGAAACTTATGCTCCAAGGTATCCAGACTTTGAACTTTTTCTGAATGTTTTCTGGAACTTAGCAATAGCATCACCACAGTTTTTTAAACAGCCCAGCATTTATCTTCAGTCTTAAAATAAGACCAAGTATTTCTTGAGAGGAACCTTAATCCTGGAACTTTCAGATGTTTGTGCTCATTTGACAGAAAAGGGATGGGCTCAAAGTTAAGACTTTCCCCATTTAACTGGCACTTGTTTCTTTATCAGATGCTGTTGTGAAAATCCTTAAAAAAAACAAGGAAAACCTCTCATCTTTGAGAGAAAAGTATGAAGTAGAATAAAATCCTGTATTAGTATTTCCTATCAAAGACTTTCCAAGTCCTTTTGTGCAGAAAGTCCAAATCTCCATTTAAATGAAACCATTTTGAAAGTACGTTACACATGGGCATGCATGGATCAGTCCTCTTTGCAAGAACAATAAGCCATGGTTTTATCATGCAGCATGATTGATACATGAGTAAATTAGACATTCAAACAGAGACAGATCATATGGCGAAAGCATAAGTCACTGACTATCCCAATACTTTGCAGGAATTACGTCAGGTATATTTGTATGCTAAACTGTAGTTTACTGAATGTCTAGGGCTGTTTCCAGATTTCAGTCAAATGTGTCTGAATGGGAATATTGAGATATTCTTGCAGCTGAGTGGCTGTGAAGGCAGCCTGTTCCTTGAGCAGCTTGTAAAGTGTTTGGCTTGGCATTACCTCACCTAATGTGCAACCGACATTAAAACTTCCCCTGAAGCAGTACATTTAATTGCATGCTCTACTAGAAGGAAAAGAAGTCTAATTAGTCCCAGATTTATTCTATCAATAAAGACAAATTATTGTATTTTTTTCCTGATCTAAATACAAAGTATTCAGAGATTTCTAGGCAAATCAAAAATCTTTGTTGAAAGGGAATACAACTTGTGTTAGTTATGTAAATTTTAACTGCTTGTACCAAACAGTGGCTTTTAATAAGTATAATCTGTTTTTCACAATAAAATCTTAGTTGAATATTTTGCATGTTATAGTCTTTTATGATTAAGTTGGCTATTTCCATTGTTGTCTTATTTATTGTAATGTGCTGTCAAGAGGAGAACTAAATTTAAATGTAGCACTGTTCATTACCATTTTAGCAAACAATGACAAGATTCTTTAAATTGTGCTATTGTGTTGATTGAGAGGGTGGAGTTTTATTCTCATGGTTCAATCTTCTAAAGAAAAAAAAACAAGCAAAAAAACAAAAACCAAGAAACAAAAACCAGCAAGAAAAATGGGCCCCTTTTCCTTCCCGTTCCCTTTAGAGCCCTATAGCAGCATGAATGAAACATCACCAAATAATTGTGTCCCCCCAGTCCCCGGGGAGCTAACGTGTTTTATCAGCATTTACAATGAAAAGAACAAATATCAGAATCTCAGTATTACCGTGGTTTCAATTCTCCTCCCCCTGCATTATTATTTTTTTTTAAACTCATTTTAGTGAGCTGCAGGTTGCAATTCCCAGCTCTGTGCAGGAGAAGCCCTAATAATGGGTCAGAATTCACATGCACATCCACCTCACATACACATACACATGTTTTTTTTTCTTTCATGGTACAGCACAAGATATTATCTTGGTAATTCTCTATTCACTCTGTTACACCTCTTCCCACTAATCCAATGCAGAACCAGATTACCAACCAAGCCTTTTGAAGCCTTGATGTTATTTTGCTTGATAAATTGGGCACAGGACTAAAATTGAAAAGAAATCCTGTTTTTATTATTGGAGACAAATCTAGCAAGCAGGAAGCATATGTTGTGCTTTGGACCACATGCTGGGGAGAGGGAGCTAGAGGGCTCTCACACCAATCAGTTACTTCAAACAATACCCCGTGTCCACCTGGGACGAAGTCTGTGCCATTAGTCATGACTGGAGCAGCCCTCTGATGCCACCAGGCAGCCCCAAGGAGCAGAGACACCCACCTGACAAAATGTTGCAAGGAAAAAAGGAAAAAAAAAAAGTTAATATGTTGGATATTGATTTGCCTTTTTTTTTTTCCTTACAATTTGCTGCAGGAATATGTTGATCAAATAGGGGAGGGGGGAGAGGCATGTTTCAGAAGCTAGCAAAGGGCTTCTGTGAAAGCTTTAATGGTAGTGACCTAGTAGCTAGTGCAAGGATCAGAATAAGCACACGGACCGGCAGGCACTGTGTTTTTCAAAGGGCAGTGTGGAGTATTGATCTGTATTAGAAATGATAATGAGGTTATTTTGTGCCTCGGTGAAATACCTTAACTGTTTCAGCGCTTCAAATGCATCAGAGGTAAAGTGCTGGAGCCTATGAATTTTTAATGCCTCCAACTCCAGTTCCTAAATTTTTTTTCTGTCTTTCCAATAGCTATTTCATTTTTATACTCCAGGGCTATTGCAGCCCTTCTTTAGATGGTCTCAGATTCCCATTTCAATGCATCTGTTTGTGAAATAATAGTTACTTAAATCCACCCCACAGAAAGAAGCTTTTCTTTGCTAACATCTTGCAGAGTCTTCCACATTTAAAATATTTTAAGTAAATTGAAAGAATGAATCTTTCAGTTTTTCTGATCGACATGAAGATCAGTGCTTATGGAGAACGCACCACGTTCTTGGTAATTTATTCTGGAATTACCTTGGCTGGCTTTGTTTTGATCAATATAAAGCATTTCCTAATTCTGCATGACCCTTCTACTGATCTGTGTATATGTAATGGTTGCTTGGTTAGTGGAGTGATGTGAATAAATTATTAATGTGAAGGCCAGATTCTTGTTTAGTACAGCAGCCCAATATTTGTAATTGGACTAACCAAGGCCAGCAGCAGCATCAGCAACATAGAGCATGATAGCAAAAGGAAAGCTTAGCTGTTACAACCTTTTTGCTGAAAGGTTAAAAATAGAACCTTATCATATGATTCCCAGAATCTCTAGTTACTGGTGAATATCTTTTGTTTTTCAACCTAACTTATTTCCAACAGTTAGTTAGAAAGCACGATATAAGATAGGAGAGTCAATTAAATTTGATTTCACCTTTGGTGCTGTGCATTAAAAGATCTTGCAAAGAGAACAACTTTTTTTCCACTGTTTAAGTATCATAAGCTTATTTCACAGCTAGAAATATAATCCCTGGCTAACATTCCAGAATTCAAACTATCATAATTCCTTTTTCTCTGTAGCTGTTCAAATAATACTAAAAAAAATCAACAGAAAACTATAAGCAGTAATTTCTAGACACCCCAAGCTAAAGCCATCTCACTTTCATTTAAAATTAATAACTGTCAAAAATAGAGTAATTTGATTCTAAAATATGCACTAAAGCCAAGACAGGCATGTATAGGAATATATTGCTATCCCTATTATTCTGAATCATGTAGTTAAATTTTAAAAACATTCTTTTTTTTTATTTAATTAGACTAGAATTATCCCCAGTTTTATAGTATGACAGAGAAAATGCTTCAAAAACATGAATTTTTCACAATTTTTGGATGCTGTGTGTTAGACCTGCAGTGAAGCAATAGTGATTTACCCTGACTGTTGACCCAGACTTGTGGGCTTAAGTGGGCTGTATTTTCTCTAGGAAGTGTTGTTTCTAAATAACAAGGACATTATAAATGATATCCCAAGGGCAAAATATTCGAAATGGTTGGTGGGAGCTGATGTTTTTATCACTGATGTAAACAGGAATTAGGCACCAGTAAGTTCTTCGGGAATGCTCATGTTAAAATTCTTTCGTTTCCTTTTGCCGATGAAATCAGAAGGCTCTGACCTGCTTCTGGTTTTTCTCTTGGTTATAGATCGATGTATTTCCCTGCTTCTAATTTAGATTAGTTTTCAGACTGATTGTGAGTTGTATTCTTCCTTTAGGTTCTCTTCCATCTGCAGTCATACATATAGGGGCTGATGTACAGAAGTAACCACGTTTCTTTGGTGTTGTTCTTGCTCTGCCTGTGACATCTGAAGTCATGCTTTGCTTGTCTTGCCCAGCTTCTTTGCTCTTTCTACGCTAAAATTAGTGTACGTGAAACCTTATTTGTGGCAAGCAGCTGTTCTTGCTTTTCAGTCTCTCTAGGGCAGAAGGTTGGGAATAGGAGGAAGGAATAAGGGCGCCTGGTGCCTTCAAAGGGGTTTAGGCATGTGAAAGAAAAGTAAAAACTGAGTTGCCTAAAGTGTTAGGCAAGAATCACAGTGAAGTGTCTGGTTACAAAAGCCATGCAGAGCACTGCCTGCCGTTGTCAGTGGGATCAGAAAAGAGAAATAAACAATTCTTTGCGATTTAGATAATCAACTCCTCATGCATTGAAAAGCAAACAAACAATCCCCCATTCCCCCCCAAGCTCTAACTGCTCTTAAATTTAATCACTGATCAAAGATAGTTGTGTCCAACTATTGCATCATGTATGTTGACGTAAAGTTCATGCTGAGGTTTATAAAAGTCTCAGCTATGCTTTCCCAAGCAACTATGACACCCCATTTATCACTATCTAGCCAGAGATATTTTGAAATACAGATAAGCTGTTAGCTATTAGAGCAGTGGTTTTCAGGAGCTCCTTTTACTGATTTACAGCCTGCCCCAGTACGACTACTGCTATTTGCAGAGCTCTGGGAGTGGGAGCTGGTTTTTATGAACCATGATCACACTTTCCCATTGATTTCACAGGGGGCTTTCGGGGGTTAAAAAAAGGCAACAGAAAAGGTCCCAGGTTATTTTTGTCCCAGGCATATGCTGTGATCCCACTGTCCTGTTCCTTCTTTATTAATAATGATATTGAACCATAATAGTTTTTGTAATGCTTTGTGTGGTGTCCTGTTATTAACTTCTCTTTACTCTGAGAAAAAACACATGAGTTATAACTCTTTCTTTCCTATTATTTAGCAGGGTTTTAATCCTTAGCATGACATTGCTCTTTATCCTATGGTTATTTGTTCCCTTTGATAATCTCCAGCGACAAACTCTGTCAGAAGCCCTTTGAAACTGCTAATAATTTACACCCACCACATCCCCTTTACCCACTATTTTATGAAACTTTGCAACGCAGTCTAGAAGGCAAAGGGGCATGATTAACTCTTACGAGAGCTCTGATGGTGTCACTCCATCAGTTGATATTTATCTACATGCAGTATTTCTCTGTTGGTAATTGCTTACTCCCATCTGCTTCCCCACTAGTGAAGCGACCCCTCCAAATTGGCTGTCATATGCTTGCTGTAAAAGACATTACTGGGGGATATTGAGTCCAGTTTTCAGTAAAGAAAGGAAAACTTGGAAAAGATCTTGACTCAGATGCACTGTGTGCAGTAGAAGCCATTAAAAAAGTTAATGTGAGTGAAAATATGTTCTGATTTGTAGATCTGTGCTTGTCCAGGAACTGGCACTGCCTCTGGGTTGTAGTACAGGGTGCCTGTTTGGTTTGGATGGTTTCAAATAATAGCTTTCTTTTCATTCATGCTCTGTGCTCTCTTTTCAATATCCCATAGCTTAGCAAACTAGGAACCTCACACAGAACTCTGCCTTGCCTGTGAAGCTGAAATGGAAATGGTTCCCAGTGTGATGGGAAAGGGACTTACACTGGGAATGGTGGATAACCATTATTCAAGTCACACTTCACCCTTTCATTCATCTATGGCTTGTGGATGCTCACTCCTCCTGTCCCTACAGCTCTCTGCGTTGACTCTGGACTCCTTGACGAGCTCCACACTCAGCTGGGTGCAGTATTTCTTACCTCTCTGAGGCCTGTTTTCCCCAGTCTCATGCTTTTGATATTTTCTGCTTTTCCTGGGAAATTGTCAGCATCTGCTTGGGCTACCTTTTAACTCAGCATTACCAATACATACTGCCCTCCTCCTCAGTCTGTGTAATTTGCCTTGGGCCTTAAGCTCCTCAGCTCCTGACCCAAGATTCTGTCACCTGTGGGCGGGCTCCGTGCGAAGCTCAGTGACTCAGCTGTCACTCAGTTTTGCTGCAACCAGCTTTGAAGAGTTCAGTGGGCTGAAACACCTGCTGAGAGATCAGATACTGTTCTGCTGTAGGTCTTCAGTCATGTGAAACCTTCAAAGGAGGATGTTCTGGTACTGAATAGCATTTTGAAGTGATGAGAGCGGAGAGGCTATTACTTGAAAAACAAGGATGGCTGTAGCCTGGCATCACTGGAAAACAGTGCTTTCTGCACACCAAAGAAAAACACAGAAAACATTTCAGCTGGTGACAGCTCCTAGTCTGGTGTAAAACGGGTCTAACAAGGTTATCTCCAACATCTCTGTAGCAGTTAACACCACATAAGCACTTGGACTTCAAAGTAACTTTTCTCATAATTCTTGAGTCGTACACACACTGCATTTGTAAAAGGCTTTATGCTATAGACACGTTGTTAAACTCTGAAAGGCTGGAAGATTTCAGGCAAGGATCCTACAGAATTTCCTATAAGCATTTATACTAATTATCTTAAATTCAAATTGTTTCACAAAATCAAAGGGGAATTAAGATTTTAATTTCTCTCTCCCCTTTTGTTTTTCTTCATTATTTGACAAAGCCTAGAGACTAATCCCATCTTAAACATGAATATAAAACAGACCTAACAGATGTTCTGTCTGCTACAGAACTTTATTTAAGCAGGCATGGTCTGCATGTAATATGCACATGAAGGTCAAAGCTTGTCATATAAAAATACAAAGCCTCGCCACTATTTAATTATTTTTATTTGTAATTTTTTCAAGTGAGTTTAGCGAATGATTAATGTTATTGGCTTAAAACAGTCATAGTGCTGGCAAACACTGTGCAAACATCAACGCTGCAAACATGCCTCCATCCTGACCTGCAGCACCTTTTCTATTCCCATTTCCCATTGTTCTGGAACAGATCATGCCAGACGGGCTACTATTTTTCCAAAGCACACAACAGCTGGAAAGAAGTGGGAAAGGTCATTTGGACTCCAAAGGCTGGGAAACTTTGCTTCTACTACTGTCTGTCCAATGGAAGGACCTGGATTTTGGAGTATGGCCTTTCTTCAGGAGAGGTGAGTTTTACAAGGACTGTGTGTGGTTTATGTATTACCCCCTGGCTTTTGCTGCAGTATGATCCTGAATTGGGACTGAGGAGCCAGTCCTGCCTATGGTGTTATCCTGGAAAGGACTTCTTCAGCAGAGAGAAAGTAAAAAATGGGATAGGGACCCAACCTCTACTGTTATGCAAAAGGAGATGTGCTTGTAGTTTTTCAGTCAAAGGAGTGTTTGCATTTCCCCTCTCCTCCTCACCCTTGGTGGGGTGAGTGCTGTGTTGCACAGCCGGGATTCGGGCAGGAGACTGGGACAGCAGCCTGTCCTCTGTCCCTCTGAAGAGCTTGGCTGCATCAGGCCCCACAAGGCATGTACACCCACTGCCCCATTCCCTCCAGGCTTGCTTGGCTAAGAGCTGCAGCCCAACTACTGAACACTAGCCAAATTTTGAGGCGACTGAAGTGGATTTATGTAAGTGGAAGGTGACCATGCAAAGCTCAGTGGCTTTCTGTGAACAGGAAAATATGTTGTTTTGAAGAGAGTTGGTCCTTTTTTCCATTCTCTTTTTTTTCTTTACTATTTTCCTCTCTAATTTCCTTTGGAAAAAGGAGATTTTTTCTCTGAGGAAAAAAACAGCTTGCTTTTTAAAAACTGCTTTTGTGTGGACATACCTGAACCTGGTGAAAGTAGAGCAGAGAGAATGGGAAGGAATGTCTAAAACATTGTTTTACTACTTCCTGCCAGGAAGAAATATAGAAAGTATTAGGAAAATGTGAAAATGTTATATTTATGTCAACATTTCTCTCAGATTCTTATATTTTAACCAGCTGCACTTTTTTTTTCTGAACAGTTTTTCAGGACAGGATTTTTCTGAACAGGATTTTCAGGTGTCGAGAACTTGAAAAGACACTTATCTCAACCTTCTTATAAATTGTGTTAAGTTTCAACCAGCTCAAGTAGCAAGTCTGAGTACACACTGCACACTGAAGTCAGATGCATCCAAATCAAGATTTCAAACACTCCAGATTCAAGGTCATTCTTAGATCTTTTAGTTTTGTCTCAAACTAGGAATTTAAATCCCTTTAATAGGCCTTTAAAATCCTGTTTCAGGACATTCAATTTGCATGCCCTCTTCTTTTTGTGCTGAACACATCTCAGAGCATTACATAAGATTCTGAAGATTATCCATTGGCTTCCAAGAGTTTTGGACTTGGCCTTTAGCCAACCGGTTCTCAGCCGTTTCTCTTAAATAAGGTTTTCCTTGAAGTTTTAAATTCTTCTCTTTTTCATGTGCATGTATGTGTGTCCTTTAATGGTATAATAATGCATTTCTTGCACTTTTTTCGCCTTTTTATTTATGACGGAGAGGTTGTTGAAGGTGTTGTACACTGTTCTAAAACAATCTCAGCTTCTTTGTTGACTTTTCGCCCAGTTTTTGCCAAATCTGTTTTAACAATAGCGGGACACAGCCGTTCAGACTATGAGGGAATTTGCAATCCAGTCATGTACTGTATGTCTTTGAAAAGAAGAGAATACAAAGACAGAATGTGATAGAATTTTATTTAATGCATTGGCATGAAGTGTAAATACATACTGCATACAGATACTAAACTTTCCTGGCTCTGATATGAAATAATTACCTTAGGGACTTCTGTGTAAAATAAGTCCTATACAACCATTCAAATATGGATGATATGATTCAGGTGACCTCTTCTCGATACTAAAGGTCATCCACCAACTCTAAACGTGAATGTTTACTTTTAAACAGATTTTAGAAAAAGCGAAAAATGTGCTTTTCCCCTGAAGTTAATAAAAATAACTAATACTTTGGTGAAGAACAGATCATACTACAGTATATATAGTATCACTCACATCTTTATTTTGAGCTCGGCCTTTAATTTGGCTGACTGATGCCAGTGACAGACTGGGTGTTCTTCATGAAGTTGGAGTCTCTTATACAGATCTGCGGCCAGCCACTTAGTGCTTTCAGAGGACTTTTCACCCTTGTATATCTAAAATATAATATTATAATGATATTCTATAATATAATAATATTGTAATATATATACTATATTATAATAATATAATACCCATTGTACTCCCTGCCCTCATTTTCTTCATGGCATGATAATCACCTTTGCAAATGGAGAATGGTAACTAAGACTTGTGCATGTGTGCTCCAGCACCAAGTTTTGCAGGCAATCTCTAAAATTATCAAAGACTAAACTGTGAAATATTGTTCTGGCCAGCCCTTTTTCCTGAAAGTGCCTCACAAAATGCAGATATACCATCTTATTTTATGTCAGGATATGTGTTAAAGTTTTTCAGGAAACTGGGATCTTCAGCTGTGCTTTTCTCTTTGAAACCTCTGACATATAGAAAATCACTTCACTTTTCTGTGTGTTGCTGTCTCCACTGTCAAAAAGAGGATAATAATATTTAATTATCTCTAGAGAACATGTGTATTGGTATACACTTACTTTTTTCAAAGACTTTTGGAAGTATAAAATGGGATATTCTGTGAGTGCTGAGGAACTACTGTAAAAAAATGAAAACTTGAGGTCTTTCTTTCATGATTCAGCAGGAGTTAAACTGTGGACCTCTGGTACTGAAGCACTGACTTTGGCACTAAGCAGATGAGGGTAGAATCAAAGTCTCATCCAGTAGCCACCTGCGCCAGTTAGGGCTGGTATTGTGTTAAGATGGAAGTGAAATGGATTTGCTGACCATACTCTCCGAGGCTTATCCTCTCTCCCAAAACGGTGCACTAGAAAATACTATTATCCTTAAGAGCAGCTCATTAAATGCCTTTTTTCCCCCCATTTGTGACCTTTGCTGTCTCCATGGCAAGTGGTGGGAATCCTCTATCTACAGCGGAGCCAAGCAAGGTTTACTTCTAATCTCTCCATGGGGTGGCAAACTGCATCTCTGAAATGTTGCCCTTCCATGAAGGTTCTCATGTTGCCAGATGATTTGCTTTTCACTGTGGTGCCATTGTTTCCCATCTCTTAAGTAATTACCAGTGTGGTGGTAGCAAGAGATAGTATTACACATTAGGTTTTAAATCAAGAAAGGATCTTAAACTACTGGCCTTACTGTAGTCCTCTGAATACAGGGAACCTTTTTTTTAAACAATTTTTATTTTCCCCCATCAAATCTGCAGAAGGTGCCACATTTTATCCCATTTCTAGACACAAAAACATCTCAGTTCTCTTCATTTTTCTTCTCCAGCTACACAAATTCTGTTTTAATGGAAATACACAGACTAAACTGATTGGAAAAGAGAAATGCTCAGCGGACAATCATGCATGCTTCTGTAACTCAAATTAATTTTTAGGCCTCATTCAAATTCAACTCGATCTTCATATTATCTTGCATGACTCTATGATGACATGAGCCCATACCAATGCTATAAACTTGTAGTTTTGATTAAAATGGAACATAGGAAACCAGCACATTTTGCAGATACCTTAAACAGCCTAATTCTGTGATTTGAATGAGGTCTAGAAGAAAAAAAATGAGCGAGAATGGAAAATTGTTAAAAGATTGTAGGAGGTAGAAGCAAAAGAAGAGATATAAACCTCAAGGAATACTGAGG
Organism: Cephalopterus ornatus; assembly: GCA_013396775.1. NCBI lineage: Eukaryota > Metazoa > Chordata > Aves > Passeriformes > Cotingidae > Cephalopterus > Cephalopterus ornatus. Next base: position 139,243 of record VZRE01015168.1, on the reverse strand, counting down.
CTTTGCTTAAATTCTGTTCCGTAAGGGTCAGCGAAAGGTTAGGCCCGAAGTACAGAAAGTTCAGAAAAAAGAAATCAACAATAGGGAAAATGTAAATCTGAAGAGTGGAAATGTCTCTGTGTTTTACAAGAGGGAAGGAAGAAAAATGCGCTAACCTGGCTTGGAATGATAAAAGAGACATTTTTTAGTGCTTTGCAAGCTGACTTGCTTTCCTGGAGGGGAAAAAAAGGACTAAGCACGTGTTTGGCCAAATTTACCTGCCCATGACAACTCACTTATCGAAACCCTGCAATTGTCAGGGGAGAAAAAACCCCCACCAACAGCCAGCATGAAGCTCAGTTTCTGACTGCATTAATAACACGTGTGATGGAACAGAAAATGGGTGATGGGGTCCCAGTAAGCGTGTAAAAAAGTGAGGGCAAATGAATTAATTCCTTTCCACGGATACAGGAAAAAATCCAGGCCATGTAATTTTGAAGGCTGAATGTCAGAAGCCCAGGAGCCTATGAAAAACAAAATCAAACAAACACAAATGTTAATGCATAAGGGGCATATTACTGCCTGATGGCACATACGTTAGGCTCCGACGGGAAGCATGTGCACAGCCTAGAAGGAAAGTATGTGAGTTTCAGATTTCATGGAAAGTGACAGTACCATATGTAGTGGTTAATGAGTTTGTAGTTTGCTAACTATGCCTAAAAAAGCTTATACAGCTGCTTAGTGAGATCAGCTAGAAAAAGCTCTTCCTAATTCTCTTGGTGGGTAGCTGTTTCAAAGAAGGAAGCACTTAAAAACTCTAAAGTTGTTATTTTTTTTTATTACTGGACATAGCATGTAGAAACTTGAGTCTTTGGCCCACTGTTCTACATGTTGTACCTGCACTGAAGTGGTAGTTTGATCCAAGGAATGTGTTTTCTGAGACTTTCTTTCTCAGTTAAATACTGTTGGGCAGGACTGTGGTTGTAGCTCCCCTGCAGAGACTGGCAGGCAGAAAATAATGTGCACATTTATTGCCTTCCATGGTGCTTAGAAATTCACACTGGCCAATTATCTTGCTGCACGAGTTCAGTAGAGCTACTCATGGCTTCGGTGGAGTCATGTTAGCGTGAGTCAGAAGAAACAGGGGTGTTAGGCCTTGACAGAGTTGTGAAGGTTCAGTACTTTGGAAATCAGCTCTGTTTGTCAGTAGAATCTGTGGTCTTTGCTTTTCACATTAGCGATATTGTTGTGAACCTCCTGTAAATATTCATCACGAAAATCAAGTTGTCTGAGAATGGAAATGTGATCAGAAGAGCGTTCCGCAGAATATGACATCAAATTGATGAAACAGCTGCAAGAAAGAGCAGAGAGATGTGTGATGTATTTGGATTGCAGGGAATTAGCAAAAAGGTTTTGATTATCATAGGCAGGTGCAAGAGATGTGTTTTTCCACAGTTACTCTTCAATGTATCTATTGACCACATGGTGCAGTGAAAGTGGATCGAGTAAACTGCAGCAGCAGCGTAAAAAACACATAATGACTGTACAGAAGGAACAATCTAAGCTGGGAAGAACAGATTAAGGCAGTCTTATTTGCACGTAATTTGTTCCTTTGTGAAAATGCTGAAGATCTTAAAAGCCTTGCTAAATGCCTTCAAGGGAATATGACAGAGAAAGGACCAAAAAAAATCAATAGTCTTGATTCTTTTTCTCCTAGTTTGCATTAGTGTAACCTAGTGGCTGAGTCTGTGTAATTTGGATGTCATCTAAATTTGCAGTTCAGACAGACTGCTAAATGTAGCTCAACAAGACAGAGCCTTGTCTGTCTGATTGTGACTAATGTAGAGAAAATGAGGTGTCTGATAGGGAGCTCAAAACTGCCATTTCTCATGTAAACTGGAGATTTCAATTTTTCATTCCTTTTCAGTTAGAAATTACATCAGGAAACAAAGCACACATGGCAAATGCACAGGAAATCTGGCTTTTGCATTGACTATTTTTTGTTAATACTGCAGCCTTCTTTGATGTCATAAAAGATTAACCAATTAGTGAATTAAAGAGAAAAATGATTTTTTTGGGTGTCATTAATCAAGATTATTTCCTTTACCCTGGGAGGAGGAAATACCAAAGGCAACAAGCTGTAATAATGGTCAACGAGCTCTAATTTATGTGAACTCCCTTCCCAGCAGAAGCTGTGGAACTTCTTTCTGAGCACACTCGCAAGATTGCTCTTTAAGCCGCTTAGGCCTGGTCAGAGAAACTGTAGAGGAAATTAGTTTCTGCCCCTTTAATAGCTGGAGTGGGAGATGAGAAAGCATGTCTTTAAGGCAGTGATGAAGAAGTGGGTTGACACAATGACAGCCTCTTCCACATCTCTTTTTATTGAATACAGGAAGACATAAGATCCTTCTAATTGCTCATTTTCTACCTGCCATGAAGGACAACAAGAGGAACAAAAGAAAAAGGAACAACGCTTGTCAAACAATCCTAAGGATCTAATTCTCACAGAAGGTTGTCCAAAGGGACTTTGTAGTTCTCTGACATGTTATACTACAGACCCATCTTGTCTGCTGAACGTTAGAAGAAGATGAGGAAATGCTAATTCCTCAGACTGCTGTCTCACTGTAAATGGAGACTCTGATCTGAAAATGTGTAGGGATACGCTTAGCTGAACAGTCTTGCTGAAGGCAGTAGTTCAGCAAAAACCAAACGGTAGGGTGATCATTTGATTAAATCTCTGACATGAATTTAGAAAAGTAACTGACTGACTGACTGAATTCTGGATCCTGTTTTAAATCTTTTGAAGCCTTGGCTCGGTAGCTAGAAGAACAGTTTATTCCGTATATAATTAAAATGGCCACAAGAAAGGAAAGCTTCTTCTAATGGAAAATGTGGTGTCACGTCTCGGAGCAAACTGAAGTGTGGCATTAACCACAGGACAGCTATGCTTGGAGACTGCTCCAAACCCAAACGCTCCTAAGACTTTCCTTGGTTTCAATCAGCATTGCAGTAGACACACAAAAAGCATCTGACTGAGTATCCAGTGTGTACCAATGAACTGGGAGTAAGAAAGGGAGTTCACTCTAGTCTGAAATTGAGAGGAAGAGGAGATTTCCTGGCTTTGGAAACATCTGGCTATTCATTAATATGCTTTACTGGCTTTTCCCTTGGAACTCATTACTTGGGCAAGTTTTAGATATTCGTCCTCCCCTCTTTCCTTCCTTTCATTTTGTTACTTTCCAAGATGATGTAGGGTTTACTTCTATCTTCCTTTACTGCCTTTTTCATCTGGCAAAAATCTCTTTCTGGATGTGTGGATTTTTTTGTTGTGGAGGTTTTTGGTTTGTGGGTTTTTTTGATTTTTTTAAATATTTGATAGTTTTAAGTCAGTTCAGTGCTTATTGGAAGGCAGTCGCTCTAGAAAGCATCCTATTTTAAAAGTATTTTGGGATAAATTTTCCAAATTTACAAAATTAATCTAGTATGACACTTTTTGAAAAGAAAACATTTATGATTTTGCTTTGAAATAACTTTTTGCTTTGATATATAAATCAAATGTAATATTTTAAAAAAAATTTTATTCAGAGTATTGCAAAATTTAAAGAAGTTGCCAAAAGAGAGAAGTGTCTGATCATTGTGATGAGACAAAATACATAAAAAGAGTTAATATCTTTTGTTAGACCAACTTACATAATTGAAGAAAACAGCCCATCTGCCCAGTTGATCTGAAGTAGATCTAGCAACCATGAAAAAGAAGGCAATTAGAAGATGATTACAAAGACCAAATCCTTGGGCATATTTTGATTTTTTTATTTGAAATTTCAACTTTTTCCTCAGACTCTTGCTGTGTAAATCTTTTCCCCAGGGTGGGAAAATTCTCCTTCCACCATCCTCCCCCACTGTATTTGCATGTCCATCCAGAAATTTCAGATTATTTCTGACAGGTGAGGTGATAGGTGTCACTTTAACCATAGTCAGAATGTGGTACTTCCTTACAGTCGGTCTTCTAGTAACAAAGCACCATGAACTATGGGCTTCATCCTTTCGATTCACATGACTAAGGGTAGAAAAAGATATTTCAGAAGGTTTGGTAGCTAGACAGAAGGAAAATTCAGTCAGAAGGGATTAGCACAAACACATACGGCTTGGCTGTGACAGAACCCAGAACAAAAGCAGTGTCAGCAGGCAGGGAGACGCTGAATCCAGTGCCTCTGTCTCGGTTTCACCACTCTTTCCTCCTTGCTCCCTGCAGGCATGAGTTCCTCCCAGCCTCTCTGTTCTCCTTCCAGTCAGTGCCACTGGGCACAGCTGAGGACTGGACCCAAGGCTCTGCTTGTTTCTTGTACCAACAGCTTCCTTGTGTCCCAGAGGTCCCTAAAGGCAAGGAAGTGAGAAATGCCCCCATTTCTGCAGTCTGTGTGATGCCAAGCTGTGGCTTTGTCTATAAGGAAAGAAAGGCGTGAGAAAAAGACTCTTATTCCTCCCTGGTATTATTTTGTGTTAAAGCCACTATTGCAGCTGATTTGAAACAAGGGAGCTATTAAAATATTAGTCAAGAGTCTTCTTGCATTCTGAAAGTGTGTGCTATGATTAGCTCATGTTTCCAAAAGTTTCTTTCCAATTAGGAGTGCAAAAATTTATTTAAAGCATCTCATATTCATACTGAAACACAGGTAGGAGTATGATTATGAGAAGGAAATGCCTCAAAATATTGAAAGAATTAAGATCAAATGGCTAGATTTTGCAACATTAAAGCCAAGACTAAACTTCATGCCCTAATATATTTTCTTTAGAGCAGTAACTGAAAACGTGAAATGCAGAGACAGGATTTCAGCCACCATCCATCTTCACGTGCCTTTGTTTGCCAAGACCCAGACAATGGCACATGTGGCATGTGTGACACTGTGTACCATGCTCTGATTTCATGATAACTATCTCTTTCTCTCCTCCTTGTATGAAACCTAAGTCTCACTCAGAGACTGAGAAATTACTGTCTCTTTCTGTAGCTACACTGGATGTGCAGAGCTGTTAGTCTTACAGACCTTTGTAGGCCTCCTCCAAAAATGTTTTAAAGGCAAGAGAAAAAGTCTCATTGAATTAATCACCTTTTGGACAGGACCTTGGGGACACCATGCACAAGTTCTTACACAATATGTATAAAATTCCACTGATGTGATAAAGTCTTTCTCNGGGTGTGGGTATATCTCAGTGTAGTTATAAGGCAATGATTTTATTTGAGGTTTAGCTGAATTGGGCATCCAGATATCAGACAGAAAGTAAGAAGAAGAAAGTGGGAAGTAAGAAAGGTAAAGCAGAGATGAACCTTCGCTGAAATCCTGCTCCTGATGCAGCCACCGGGAAGCTTATTTTGTATGTAGGACTTCATCTAATATAAAATCCACCTACTCCTGTCAACCTCCTGCAGTTTTTGAAGGCTTCTTCCTATTCTCATACATAATAAAACAGGCTTGTTCTTTAGGGAGAAAAAAATTATTTAAAAAATGACCTCATCCATGAAGAAGACTGTGGCTGTCCAATTCAGGGGCGGAAAGCTTGGAAATCCAGACTAGCTCTGTGACAGTAAGGAACAGTTGTTAAAAAGCATCTGTTCCATCTTTGAGCCCTTGAGTGGAGCAAAGATGAATGAGACGTAGCTGTGCCCTAAGTTAAATGCCTGGAATTCAGGTTTTTTGCTGGAGAGGGCAAGTGAGAATGCAGGCTTAGGTTGTACTCATTCCACAGGATTGGTATTTTTCTTTCTTTATTTTTTTCTCCCTAAGTGGGACTAAGGCTTACCTCATGACCAGCCTAAAGCTAGAGCACATTATGTCATTTCCACCTTTGGGTGGGATCATTTTCACATAGAGTGGCCAGTGGTTGTCTCTCTCCCTTCCAGATAAGAGCTTGTGTAAGAATGATATCCTCTTGGAGAGTCCCAGCCAAGTCATGCTGGCGGCATCTGGACTGGGACTTGTTAGCAAAAAGTCCCTTTTTTCTCACTGCTGCAAGACACTGGCAAGTCTTCTCACTGCCTAATGCCTTAGTCTGCCAAGGAAAACCAATATGAGTAATGTTCTCATAATACTTCCCTTAGGGCAGGAATACCATGCTGTGAAAAGATGGTATTTTTGGGGCATGCTGTTTGTAACTTGACTTCTATTCACTTTAAAAATCTGCTAGGTGAGCGCTTTTTTTTCTCTCTCTCTTTTTTTTTTAAACTATTATTATTATTTTTATTTTTCTTTTTTTATTTTCTATTTCACTGATTTTAGAATTGTAATGCTGAACTGTTTGGGGTGTGGGAGTGCCATCAGTGTTAATATAATGCTTTGCTCTCTTTGTCTTCTCCTATCTTATTCAAACCAGGTTTTCTACCTATTTCTCTCTCCTTAGTCCTTTATCTCAGATTCTCTTCCCTCTTTCTTCTTATCTCCAGTTTATTAAACCTACTTTTCCTGCACATTTTATCAGAATTTTAACTGTCCTGTATTTTCTCCACTTCTATTTTATTTTGGGGGGGTTTATTCTCTTTCTTCTGCACATAGTTTTATCACAGTCTCTTCTCTTTTCCTTACATTTAAAAGGTCCATTTCACTGATAACTGTACTGAGATAAGTAAAAAGAGTTGTCATCAAAATCAGCCAACTGAGGTTTTTTAAAAACTTGTTCCCTTGTAATAGTTAGGCTCATTATTTTTCTGTAAACTATTTGCAGTGGACGCTAGGGCATCTCTTTGCTTTATCTTTCTCCAGTGAGTTTAAATATTCTTTAATAATTTCTCTGTGCACAGATTAGCTTGTTGTGTCATTGTTCTTTTGTCCCCTGTGTGTTCTTTAATCCACTGGCATATTTATCACTTCTGAATTGAAATTACTTGACAAGGAACAGTTGAATGTGTATGAAATAATACCATATAATCTCTATTTTTGGGGGTACAGGGGAGGGAAGTAAACAGACTCCTCCAGACTATTGTCTTCTCTCAATAATGAACAGCTTTTCCTCAGATTTCTATGTGGGCTTCATATCTCCACCACAGAGTAATTTAAAAAGTTCTGTAATGAATCCTGGAGTGTGAACTTGCTGTAAAAGCTTGACTAGCTCTGCTGCTCTGGCTTTCTCCTGATGGGCACTGGCTCTTTTAAAATACACAGATTTTTTAACTAGCTACTACGTGTGAAAGATGCATCTCTAGGAAATGACCTTGCCATGCCTCACATCTCTTCAGCACATTCCTTTGTAATATTTTTGTTTTAAAGCAGTAAATATTCTGACTCCTCTGAAGTTTAAAATGAAAAGCTTGGTGATTTTTTAAAAATGTATTTGAAGTGTTTTAATTCTGCCTGATGACAATGCAGCTCCCAAGAACATTCCATTTGAGAAAGAAGCCCTGGACTGTGTCCTAGGCCATACACTACAGCATCCTCTTGTTGTGTTAAAGCCACCCCTTGCTCCCTGTTCTGCTCATTCCTTTTTTTCAGTCACCTATAGCCAGCTCCTCTCTTGCATATCCAGTGATTAAGGGGTATTTGGGCTTTTCATAAACTCCAGCTTCTCTGATCTCCTCAACGACAACACCACTGCTACCAAATGAATGATTTTCTTCTTTTCTCTTCCTTGTTCAACCCCCTTCTGTGCTGGTAGTTTCTCCCAGGCACACCCACTCACTGGAGAGGCAACACTTGGAGCCCAGTGCTGTATGATATTCTTAAAGAAACTCCCAGATATAGTCCCTCCTCCTGGCTGTACATCTTTCACCACCAGGGATGTGCCAGACAAAAAAAAAAAATTACATCATCACCAGAGTCTTAATTTCATCCCAATTTTCACCTGTAATTTTTCCCTTCTGACAACTGACCAGCAAAACAGTGTCGTCAATTTTTGGCAAACTCCTTAAAGCAGTTGGCAAACACTCACTCAGCTCTTTTAAGTTCTGCTCCTCTGATGCGCTACTTTAGAAAGGTCTCACTGTACGTGATAAGGCCGTAAATTTGATGCACAGATGGTCCAATCGTCTTTGCAATTATTGTATTGCGCCATTAGGTACACAAGGGTTTCATTTGTTTAAGATATATTTTTCTTATAATTGGAATCTGTCATGGCAAGTTGTCTGTTTGCTGGTGGACAAACTGTTTGTGTGACAGGTTTACTGGGACAGGTTGAGCTCAGTGTGAGGATATTTTTTACCCATTTTCCAATAAGGAATAAGTCATCTGTAATATACTGTACTTTTGGCTGACCTAGTGTTGACATAAAGATAATATGTCCATTGAGAGAAGTGTTCAGTGTGAGGTTAGTGATTTGTTTTTAGAATGCTTTTTCTATTAACATTAAACACAGAAATAGTAATTATTCGTAAACTGTTCATTTAAATCCACAGTGAAACATTCCTACTCGCCCGGGGTAGATAATAGCATGGCTTCTACAAAAAGAGATGATAAAAAAAATACCACTTAATCATTTGGCTAAACAAAAACCTATATCCATTTTTGTCATTTCCTGAGATTTAATTAAAACACAGAGGTTGATTCCAAACCAAACCAAACCAGTGCCTAATTATCACAAGTGTTAATTACAAGTCTTCCTTTAACTGAATGACTAATAGAACAGAATGGTAAACGCCTTCCCAACAGCAAACAGATTTAGTGACAAATGAAGCAGGATGCAAATTGAGGGCATCTTCGAGCCTTTGAAATCCTGCTTTACCTCCGCTGTGAATAATAAGTGGGAATTGTTTTAGCCCATGTTGGGGTTTGTTTATCACGAAATTCTGCTTTCTGTTTCAGGCCATGAAAATAGAAAAAGAAAATAGAGTAAATACCTTAATCCATGAATCCTTTTCCCTCCAGTGGCATATTTTAAATATGTGAAATCAGCATAAAGTAGGAAATCAGTCTGCTGGGTTTATACTTCCAGACAGCTACTGAAATCAAGCTGAAGGTAAAATACAGGTTTCAGATGTGAGCACTCCCTGAAGATGAACATTTATAAAGAGCTTATAGCTGGAAGTGGGTTTGGACAGCTGTTAATGCCAAAACAGTGCCTGTTATCAGAAACCACATTCTCTTCATACTGAGGGAAACTCACTGAATTGCAGCTACAGTAAATGACAAATGTAATGGGTTTTCCTTTTTGGACTATAGAGATGAAGATTTTTGTTTCCATTCTTCCTGTTGTCTAAGGAGCCAACGTAACATTTTGCTTCATTCCGGGGATTTGATGTGAAACATGGCATATAGTTTCAAATCATTCAGGAAACTTAACATTAATTTAGGGACAAAGTAATCCAAACATGGAAATACTCTTATGACAGCTGAGACATTTATTTGCAAATATGTGAAGGAGTAAGGGTGCTCAGAGACCAAAGAGGGTTTTAGTGAGTAATGGTTTCAAACACATGGTCCTCAGACTTCTATTAACCATCTACCTGATTTTGTGTTCTTGTCATATTTTGTGAAGGTAATAGAACTGTGAACAATCAGAAAGTAAATTGCAAACAAAGCAGTTCTGTAAGGTTGGAGGGTTTGATCCAAAGATCCTTTCTGCTTCCCAAATTTGATTCAGCTGTGCACCTGTGTACTTAATTTTCTTCTCATACATTTCTTTTTGTTTCTTGTCCCAGATGATCAGAATACATTGCAAGTTTTAAGTTCTCCAAGTTTAAGTTGCAATCATTTTAATTTAAAATTACTCCCTACATGTTCACATAGTTATTTCTGCGGTATAGAATAAGAAAGAATTCTTGTATTTCCCCTTAGAAAAAATTTATTTCCATGTGAACTGATGAATTTAAAGATAATAGCCATAGCATAGTGCCATTTTACATTTGTATTGCTGTCTGAGTTGCAGCACTTCAGAATGTTTTGCAAATATTAGTGTATTTGACCTTGAGCTTCCTATGGCGCTTGTATTGTTATCACCATTTTACAGATGTAGTAAGATGGAGGGCTGAATTAACCTAAATCTACACAGTAAATCAGCAGATAGATGTCTATAAATGAAATGTGTTGACTTGAAGTCCAATTATTCTAGATACAGGCTTTTAAGAGTATCCTGTCCTGTAAAATGGGTTCCATTCCTTGCTGCAGTGGACTTGATGGCACAGGTCAAAATGGCAGTTTCTCTTGAAGTCATCAAAATCTGGATGACTTCTTTTGAAGGAAGAAAAAGAAATACTAGTGTTTTAATTTGCTTTTGATGATTGCTAACAGCAATCACAGACCGCTTTCACCTTAAGCTTAGAAAAATACAACTATTCTGAGTAGACCTACCCGATGATTTAGTCAGGTTTGGGTCTGTGTTGGCTTCCTTGCAATTCTTATCACTCCTTTGCTACTGTGAGAAGTAAAACATTGATTCCTTCTGAGCGTTATCTCACTAGGGGCCTGTGCTGGGCATACTGGAACTATCCAGAAGTTGGTCATTTCCATTTCATGAAAACTGTTGCAAACAATAACTTGCTTTTTCTCTTTATTTTCTTTTTTCCCCCCCTTTCTTAATTTTGTGATATTAAGTTCCAGATATTCTATGCTAAACATGCAATTTCAAGTCTTAATCCGAGAGGCAGCACTGGGAATTGCCAAGTGCTCTCCTCAGTGGGAGTGGGATTGGTACCTCAGCCCCATGGCGTGTTAGAGCATTACATCAGCTACTTATCATCAGCAATTTTGTGCTGTTTGTATTCAGATGAGATTAAGTCCAAGTATGATTTTATTCTGTCCTCCTCTAAATTAGATTAGTGCAAATCAATTGAATCTTTCTTTCAAAGAGGTAATTTGTTGCAGATATCTCGCAGGATCTACCACTGAAATGGGATCAGTTGATAGAGCATTCAGCACAGTTGATCAGCTGTACTGAAATGAAGAGGTTTGGTATTCATTAAAAAATGTGTTGCTTCTGTGGCTGATGAAACTCCTTTTTGAGTAAGACACTACGTTTGACAGGAGTAGTCCACAGCAACACTTATTATTTACTGGTGTTGGGTATTCCTTTTGGAAAAGAGCTGAGTTGGAAATCATGCAAGCATCTGTTACATAGTTAGATTAGATAATGTAAATGTTTAGAAAATGCAAATTGAGCTCACGATAATTAGTAATGATGCTTTTCTACTCTTATTAATAAGGTAATGCTTCTGGCAATTACATTTAAATTTCATATGAAGGTTCAAAGCATTGGAACGATTTCCTGTGTAGAATAGCAGTATTCAGTGTGAACTTGCTTAGCAATCTGTACCATGGGCTCTTACAGAACTAGAAACCACTCGTCTCTGTTTCTCATCACAGAACTGCTGCCTTTTCTTGATGCTGGGAAAGAGAACCATATATAATTGTGAATGATTGTGTTAGAGTTTGTATACAAAGGCTGTTATAATAACATTTTGAAATAAAAGACAGCCCTCTATGTGCTACTTTTAGGATATGCAAACATATAAAGCCACATCTGTCCTGGGTAGGGGGGAAGAACTGAACAGCCATCAATTTAAAACAACCTTGATATGGCATACTTCTTAATTTAAATGTACATTTGCAAAAACAAGCCTTTTCTGAAATGTCTAGGACCTGCTCAGGGTTGACATGTAAGTGTGCGTTGTTGGCATAAACCAGTCCAAAATTCTGGCAGAGACACAGAAAGGAAAGAACGCTGAATGTTAACAAAGGCTTCATTAATATTGATGCGTAATTCACATGGCAGAGAAAAGCTGCATTATTAGCCACTATTGTTATGGTACTGACATTAATATTCAATGAAGATGTGTGGGTATTGAAATTCCCTGACTTCTGGGTACCCCAGTGGTCCAATAATAATGACAAAAACCAGGCTAGACTTAGTGGGAACCTCATGCTATCTACATGGTAATCAAGCTCTGCTTTGTTTTATGAAGGTTTCTGAACTTGTACTGGTATCTCTTGTGGAATGGAGGGCACCCATACTTTGTTCTGCATTCAGAAAGCTCTTGCATCTACAGATGAATGTAGCATCACTGCTCTAAAGCTCCATGCTGACTCTCTGTTGGAGAGAATTGTCACAGGAGGTAATTTTATAGCTGGTATACTGAAAGCAAGCCACCCTCATTTCTCCTAGGAAACCATTTATGGACCACCAAAGAAAATAACAGTCCTTGTTTCACATTCAGTTATAAATAAGTTGATTTTTTTTTGAAGATGTGCACGAGTAAAAGACTTCATTCACATTAAACTATCTTTGAATGAAACATTTGCTCATCTGAGTTGGCCAGCTAAATGTAAGAACAGGGAATCCCTTTACCATTTGTATATATAAATGATATTGTGATACAGTATTTGCAGAGTATGATCTATTGAGACAAATGGAATATAACTTTATCCATGAAGGCAAGTGCATTGACATCAGTGGGACTAATTGCAATGCATAAAGACAACTATATATATGAAGTCTTTGCAGGCTGAAGGCCTCAATGTGTAACTTACAGGCTCCATTTTTCAAGGACTTTACTGAGACTGTTTATTGACTATATAAATACAGTGCTTTTCCACTGAATCCTCACTGAATCACTAAAACAGGATTTCATTTAAAAACAAACAAACAGCTCTATGTGTTTTGAAAAGCCCATTCTCCAGGAACAAATCACACAGTTCTTGAGATCTTAATTCATTTGTGTATCTTTATAAATTGAAAATCTAATACCTTTCAAAGAAATCATCAGGTGCATTGCCCTTACAGCATGCTACAAATTGGTAGATGCAGTCCTATACATGTAGTTTTCCCCAAATATCATTGGTAGCCACAAAAATGAAATACACCCTTATTTCAACAATTTATAGAGACAAGGATTTCTTGTCTCCTCCCTATGGCAGTTGTCAGCACAAAAACAGGCAGTTCTCTGCCCTTCTTAACACCACCATTTTTACAGCTGAACATTAAGCTTAGTGCATTTCAATGACTCCCAACACAGAAACCAAACATCTGCTGAAACCACAGTCTCAGGGATGGATTGTGACTCTACTGCAATATACCTGTCATCTCCCATGCCTGTTCCATGCTGCTGGTGGACTGAGGTTTATCTTTTCATCCTTCTGCAAGACCTTTTCTTCAACTTCTGGCAGTGTTTCTCTGCTAGGCCAGTTTGTGTAGGGCAACCCTGAATGGTTCACTTGGTACTGCAGAATAGTCCAGGGACTCCAAGTTTTAGGTCCAGATCTCTCCTACCACTTCTTCCTACTCCCAGCCACGAGTATATGTGACACTAACAAAAAGCTCCAGTGGCATGGAGGCTGATTAAAATGAAAACTATCAGTCTTTTGGTGTGAGGTATCGTCAAGCTGGTGCTTCAGTGCACTGCCCAAGTACCAAGAACACACCCAGTGGGGAGGCATTCAAAGCAAACCAGAGCTCTATGCTGGCCCCTTCCCTTGCTTACTCTGCATTCAGTGATGAGTCGGCAGCTGGGGATGGGAGAAGAGTTGGGACACGTTATCACATGTATTTTGAAAAGTTTTTTTTTTAGTACTTCCATGCTATTCATAATTCATGTTGAATAATACTTATTTGTGCTGTGCCACCAGCTGCTTGTTGCTTTGTAGCAGTGTCATTAGCTCACTACTAGAAAATGACAATGAACACCAAATACAGCTGGGGTGTTATTGCAGTAACATAATGCACAGAAAGAGATTGAGATCAAGCGAGTATGCAGAAGCACTCGCTCCAGGATATCCTAAACAATTAATGGCATCATGGAAAGCATTATTCTACCCTTCATTAATAAAACACTATTGCAAGTTCTGAGTATTTAGGAAGACAATCTGCATTTCTCCTTACCTCCAAGACCTTGTATATGAATTCAGTATTTACTTTTCTTATGCCCCACTTCAGTCATCACCAACACTTCTTCAGTTACAGGCTTGGTTTTATTTTTTGTCCCACTTCAAATTGGCTGATAAATCTTTCCATGTTGACTTTCACCACATGGAAGATTTGCTTTTCTGTCTCTGCAGATAATTGATGGAAACCATCTGAAAATGAAAAATGAGCAGATAGTCCATTCACACTTATTATTACCATAAGCATGTCCTACTTCAGTCTATTTTTTTCCCCAGCTGGTCCTCCACTCTGCTTTAGCCTCTAATTCTAAGCTCTAACAAGGTATTTTCAAAGTCATGCCAAGACAGGATTCACCAAGTCCTCCTGATTTTAGCCCTTCAGTACCGACTATGCTTCTCAGTTTCCCTTGTGTGTTGTTATTTCCCCACCTCCAAGGTTAAAAATACAGCTGTCCTTACTGCTTTATGTCATTCCTACCATTAGTTTTACATGGACTACTTATATTTGCATGAGAGGTGGTTTTTCTTAAAAAAAAATAATTTTGCAATGCTTTCCCGTAAATGGTGCAATGTGAGAGCACATGGTAACATCTGGGTAGTGGTGGTCCCTAGTAGTTTACTGTGAAATGAATGCTGCCCAGCCTGGTAGTTTGTGCATTTAGCTTATGATAAGCCCATTTATCCTTTTGCAGTCCCAGCTGAGATTCTCAATGCCCTCTTCTAATCAGAATTTAAAGTGAGCGACATGCAATCAGGGAGGGTTTTTAGAGAACAGTAAGATGCTTATCTTTTTACCTGGGCACTTAACAGCCTTTCATTTTTCTCACCAAACAGCAATGGCACTCAAAAGCTTAAGGAGCTACCAGGAATCATTTAGCCAGGCTCTCTGATGTTGAGCAGGACGTTTTGCTGGAGCAAATCTGCAGCATTTCTCTGTAGCTGCAAATTGGCTATAACTTGGTGGAGTCACCTGGCACTCTGGGGCTAGTGAGAGCTCATTGCTACCCGTATGTTCTTTTGTTCCTCATAGTTAGAAGATTTTAAGTGTTTTACAGGACAATGGCTACTTCTGTTGCCATGTCACTTCAGGAGTCTGATTTTAAGCCCTTTTGGTATTCAGTACTAAGAAGTGGATGTGTACTATTAGCCTGTAAATGTACTGTGAAAGAAATGAGATCCCTAATATGGAAAGCAAGGGTATTAGCATTGTCCTGTGCAAAGCAACCAACCTTCAAGGTAACCAGCCTTCAGAGCTGCCTACCTAAATCCTCTGAAGGCTTATATGTGCAAAATGTGTGTTACAGAGATCAGAGAGGAAAAGGAAAGGGGAGGTTTGGACAGGGGTTTCAAGAAATCATAATTTAACTTAGTGCTGTGGTCTAGTTGACATGGTGGTGTTTAGTCAAAGGTTGGACTCAATGATCTTAGAGATCTTTTCCAACCTAAATGATTCTGTGATTCTGGAAGGAGGTACCAACGACTTGAATGGTGTCTGCTCCTATCCTGCATGGGCTCCCCTGTGGTGGCTGGAGGTCACTGAGCAGTGTAACAGTTTCCATGGTATCTGTAAGTTTATTTCATCCCAGAGGCATTCAGGTTGTCCAGAAATCCATATGTTGGCTCTGACATGGCAGCTGCATGACACTTGTTGAATAGCCTTGCCTTTTCCACCAGTGTGGTCTGCTTGTGTTTTCTGGGAGATATGTAATGTTTCTCGGTATGAAAAGCAACAGAACAGCAACAAAGGGAAATTTGCAGTGGATGGCACAGTGCATATCAGCAAATCTGTCTTGAAAAGTGGCAGGCACTTCTTAGATTTTAAAGATACAATGCACAGTAAGGAAAATCACAGCAATTTCATACGCCGCATGAGCTGGGGTCTGAATTTATGAAAGCAATTGGTGTTATGCTTTCTTCTAAACTTCTTTTAAATGTCTTTCAAGAATACTGTATAATTTTACTCTGTGCTGCTCATTTTCCCCATCAACTGAACTGTAGATGTATAAAACAGCATATAACAGGGAATCATATTTAAATCTATCAATATTTCCCAGTGAACCTGTATATTAATTCAGATTAGACCTCCTACTGGTTTAATTCTGTAACCTGAGTAAACCACACTCCCAATACAACATGTGTTATAACAGACACATAACCAAGATGCTGTTATAAGCTAATCACTATTATTTTTCACTTGACACACTACATTTATATATTTGATAAGACTTTATATCATCTGCCTGTTTTCTAGAGCTTTGAGAACTGGCTATATGCAATGCATATTATCTCAGGAATCTATATTTTTCATATACATTTTAAACTCCTGAATTATTTCAGAGTTCTGATTAACTTTTTGGGTCCTTTTGAATCTTGGCATATATGTGAAGATATGATAAGTAGAAAATTAAAATACTTTATTTAGAACTAATACTTCTCCTTTAGATGTCTGGAGACTGAAATTATTTGAAAATTCATGTTTCCTTCCTGGCATAAAGGACAGTAGAATATCTTGTTGTTGATTTCCCTGTATGAAGGAAAATTATCCCTTTTCCTGATTCTCCAAGTGACTTAGGAGCTTAAAAATATAATTTAAAATTAACCAAATTCAGTTAGTATTCAAGAGGTAGCATATCCCAGATAAGGATTTTCAAAGGGTTTAAGAGGGTTCAGTTAGTATTTGTCTTTAACTCTTTTGCATGTAAGTACATTGGGATGTCTCACAGCTGCATTTTTTGAAGGACATGTCTGTTCAATACATTTCTGTTGAAACTTTGGCTGCATTGGCATTTATAGGACTATGAGAGAAGCATGATCCAGGTAAAGTCACTGAAGGAAGACAAAATCAGATGAAAAAATATGCACATAATGCTGCATAAAACTTCCAACATTACTTTTTTCAGCATTATTTTCCCCCGGCAAAGTCAGTCTTTATCCTCTCTTTTCAATATTTTACCTCCTTCAGCTATTTGTCTCCTTGCTCTCTCTGATGTAAAATCCTTCCTTTAATTTCCTCATGTTTAGAGGTTGGAAATGTGCTAAGGATTGAAGTGATATCTCACCAGTTGTAAGTCAGCACCATACTCTTACAACACCAGCTAATGAGCAAGTAAATGGAGTGTCTCTGCTTATATGGGACAATACCTTCCTGTGTTTTCACACTGTGAGTTCTGTTAAGCTGTATAAAAAAGGTTGTGGCAATGTCAGACGTGTATCACAGATCTTCTAAACTTGATCTGGATTTCTATCTTTAGCTAAGGGAAAGTGGAGTTGCAAGAGGATGAAGGGCCAAGGAGGACAGAAAAATAAGTGGATTTGAATTGCAGGTAAGAATTGAAAAGCCCACAAAAGCTGTTTAAAAATCCAAAGACATAGAGGACAGCAAGTGATGAGTTTTTAACAGTAGACAGATTTTATGGCAAAGAAGCAAAGCATTTCTGTGTTTAACTGTGCTTATAATTAATCAACTTTTAATTCTGTTCATTAAGCTTTGTTATTATGAAGCAGTGTATTATAGTCACAAAGGAGTGGATTTGATTAAATTTTGAGGTTCAGCAATTCAAAAATAGTACCGCAACCTAACAGAGCTCAGCAAAATTCACACATAGGGGTTCTCCCACATGAAATCCTTTTTATCAGATCCGAATTTGGCTCTAGATCCTGGGACCTTCTTATTTGTCTTCATATATTTATGGTATATGGGGGTGTGTGTTTATAAGCTACTTAGCACAGTTTCATACACAGCTAAAAGATTGATTTTCCCTATTGCAAAGCAGCTCAGGTGCCAGTGTGATGGTGTTAAGGTTCTGATGTATGAACGACTTTTGTTACACCAACATAGACATGTAATAGAACGAGTTTATAATTTTTTTTTTTCCAGTAGGAAATCTCCTACTTCAAGGAGAAATTTCTGAAGCACTCCCTTTCAGTTAAAGCCATTTGGCATGTGATTTTTTCTTAATGAATAATTCAGTTTTCATTAGACTAAAAAACCTCAAAGAAACATGGACTGAAGCTGTTTCTAGCTTCATTTGAGCTACCTTTGAGCACCATTTCCAACCTGTAATAAGGGGTTTTCTGCAATGTTAAGACAAGGAATTTTGTTGACTCTTGATCCTATAAAGAATCTCAATCCAAGTCCAGTCAGTACCTCTTCCCATTTCTGTTGGGTGTATAAAGCTGCTCAGCCAGCTTTTTTATTAGTTTTCCTCTTAATGCTTCTTGACTTGTTTTAGGTCATCCTATAGTCCTGGTTCTTCTCATTGATATTGCCCTGATCATGACTCCACAGTAACCGCTTCCCCTTGCAACGCACGCATTTACTAGTCTATTATCCAGAGAAAACTGCACATGATAATTCTCCAAAGCTGGCCATTCTGGGATTTTACTTTTCCAGGGCATGTTCCATGATGTGTAAGATGAGGGACTGGACATTCTTTTAGGACACGTTTCAAATCCTGTTCACTTACCAAGGAACTTTATGCCTTTCAAGTGAATGCTGCAATTAAGAATGCAGTTGGATGTATGAAGCCAAACATAGAGTCTGGCCTCAGGAAATCCATGGCTCTCGTTTCCTCTGGATCCCTTGGGAAAATGTGCTTGTTATGAAATCTTAATGATGTCCTGCCTTTAGGAATTGCTCCTTCTGCCTTTCTCTCACTTACATAATTACATCTGCTCTGTTGCAATCTGTAATGAACAATGCTTGGGACAGGCCAAGACTTGTTTGCCTTTTTGACACGAACAGTCTGATGGAAAGCCCTGGGATTATTTATGTGAATAAACTCAGCAGGGTGTAGCCCACTCCATCACTGCTATAGCACTTGATTTTGGGGAATATTCACAGTGTTTCACAGATTCATTTGTGCCTAGCTACTGAGGAGCACACTCTGAGTCCACAGACATATTTCTCCATGTACTGCAAGCTCAGTTTGCTGGCCAGGAGATGCTGTTCTGTGCTAAAAAAGTATTTTCTAAATCAAAACCTGACTTTGCAGCATGTCTTCAGATGGTGGTAACAGTCTTTCAAACAGTGCTGAAGTGGCAAGACCAGATCTCTGCTCTTCTGAGCTTGGAATAAAGTCAAATGTGCATCTCTGCTGGCCCAGGTCAATGCTGTCACAGCAAGGGAGTGGAGGGAGTTGCTGGCTCTGGACTCTAAATATTGAGATGCATAACAAAGTGGACTGGCTCCAGCAAAAGCTCAGAAGGCTGACTGCTCCACCTAGCACAGTCATGCTTCTAAGCCAGGGATGCTGCTGTCCATATTGTCCATATTGTTTTGTCAATTCTTGACTGACTGGGCTATCCTAGTTTTGACAGGACTCTCTTTCCAAAGAATTTCCATTAGAGTCAAGTAAATGTGAAGAGAACTGGTTCATTTCCAACAAATAGCAATTTTTCTAGAAATATAATAGCAAATATGTCTTTCAACCTGTCTTACTACTTGCTCTAAGCTTTGAAACTAGTTCTGTCAGTACACTTTAAAACTAGCTCCTTAAAGCCTCATTATTCTCCCAGTTCAACAGTATTAAAGGACTGGCACTTTTTTTGCATGGACAGTTCAAAGCTATGAGGACTTTCACATGAGCTTAGACTCTTTTTCTGATTTTAGAAACCTATATCTTGCAATATATGCTGTAATATAGGGGATTATATGTCTTTTGTCCATGTTGGATGCAGCATGGGGGAGCACCACGCTGCTGAGACACTTGGGAGCAATCAGTTCTCAAGGAATTCCCTTTTTTGCTGAATAACCAGACAAATTTTCATTAGGGCTTAGGACATCTAAGGGGTAGAATATAGAACCTGATATGAGAACTAAGAAACAATAGGAAAACTCAACAACAGTGCTATTAAAAGATCAATTTTATTCTTGACAAATCACTATAATTCAATATAATGTGAATTATCTACCATTAATAATAATAGAAGATGAACAATATTATTGTTATTGGTATTGTTAATAATAATAATAATAACCATGGGAAATTTTGTTTTTTCAACTCTGGTAGGAGAACCTGGAGTTGGCTTTACACACTAGTATGGATGACTGGAACAAGCTTTGTCTTTCTTTGAACAACGGGTAAAAAAAGCACACAAAAATAATGACATAGAACTGCTTTTAGGGCTGAATTGTTCGTCAGGATGTATGGGATATTTGGTGTTCATGAAATCTTTTCCTTTAGATTTGCAACATGAAAGTAGAAGCAGGAACAGGAAACTATGAATATCTGGTTTATCCTTCGAGATCAGGGTGGTAAAGTCAGTTAAACTGTTGTTATGGAACATTTTTTTCCCTCCTTAAATTACAAGGAAAACAAACAGGAACATGAACACACAAAGAACAAAATTTGGAAAAAAATTCCTCTATGACTCCTTTCCCTCCTTTCCCCTAGGACAAAAAGGGAAACCACTTTAGAGGAAATTCTTACATTTATATAAAATAAGGATTTTTTTTCCCCTGCTACCATCTAATTTCCAATGAATAAGAATTACTTTCATGCTATGTCAAAGTCAGAGGGGATTTTAGTTGAATTTACCCTGAGCTATATAAGCATTAGAAAGTGAAACCTTTTTTCCACAGATGAGTCTGTTCATGGCTTGTGTATTACAGTTTGCCTTATTACATCTCATGGATTGAAGCCTAAGGCTCTGTAAGTGAGTTGCCCAAAACTAAAGGACCCTTACAAGCTTTGACAACCAACAACCTGCATTAACAAATGATGTGGATATTTCATTTGAAGTGGGAAGAATAAAGAACATTGCTTTAAGTCAGTGAGGAAAATGAAAGACTTAATATAGGTTGAGTACAAAAGATGAGTCCAAACCTGATTGCTTTCTGTCCGAATAATTAAAAGGAGGTACTCTAAAAGAGAAACACTCTTTGACAAGTTCCTGCTTCAAGTGTTTTTCATTTATTTTCTCCGTTTCTTCTCTTGGCACACACTGGTCCACTGACTGCTACCTTCATTAGCAGTTAAATTAATGTAGTATGACCAAGACACTTCTGCTGAAAGACAGAGCTGGGAGACTGTGAACTGGTTTTGCATGGTGACTCCTTGGAAAAGTGATGAGTGGGAGATGTTCAGAAACTCTAGTTTTTGAGACATAAGACTTGTACAAAAGTTTTTAAGCATATCCATCATTTGGTAATTTTTTTCACACAAGTTGAGTACCCCACTACTTGCTTACTTGCATTTGCTGTGGTCAGCATCTCTGAAAACTGCATGAGATTTTGTAACTCCAGGTATAATCCTGTAGGTCTCATGATGTAAAACCTGAACCACATCCTCAGTGACACTTAAAAGTTATGTGAGCTATCCTTGTAATAATAATATTCTCAGGGAGAAAGTTCTCAGGGAAAAAGCCAGGGGCTGTAATGTAAAATTTTCTAAAATACAGAAAATTTTGAGGAATGAGGTGTATAAATCATCAAAATTGACCAACACACAAGAAGATGAATACGGTACCCCTCTGAACTTATGGAATAATCAGGTTCAGTTCATAGACCATGAACTATGAAATGTGGTCAGTGGTTGGTATTATCTGAAAATTATTTTGATAAAATGATACTTTCTATAGGAAAATAGCTACACAGTGGGAAACATATATTACTCTCATTTTAATCACTCCTGCTGAAATGAGCTTTACTCTTCTAGTGTATCAGAGCTACAAGTCACTGGAGCTGTGAAAGACTTTCTGATTTTCAAGTGGAGAGAAAGAACTCTATCTATAACATTAGAAGGCACAGTTCTTCACAGCCCTTTGCTACAGAGCTTCACGTTGTCTTGAGAAGGTGTTGACAAGCTGCCATAAGCACAACTAATGTCTGAAGCCCTGTCACCTCAGAGAAGGAGAGTTTTCAGCATAGAAGACCCTTGTCAGGCAGCAGCAGATGTGCTGGTGTTTAGCTCTCATGGCCTGGGATATGGAGAACATTGTGTAACAAATCTATTCCAGGATTATAAATTCCTCTGAACATTCATTTTGAGGGATCATTTAACTCCTCACTTTTTTAATTGGAACAGGTTTCTAAAATACATATAGAAATATAAAGACATATATATAAGTGCCAAGGACGATATTCAAAAACACCTGGGTGCCAAACTCCTATCAAATATGGTAGGCATTAAATCATAGAATCACAGAACAATTTAGGTTGGGAGGGGCCCTAAAGATCGCCTAGTTTCAAGCCCCCTGCCATGGGCAGGGAACCAAATATCGATGTACCTTTTTACGCTCCTAAGAACTAGAAAAATTCCAAATTTCTGGGTTAGGCTGTGCACCAACTAAAGTCAACAAGGGCATGGATCCAGATCTGTGTCCTTTTGTTTTAATCATAATGAGGCAGCAACCCCCAAAAAATCTAGCAGTAAAAAGCAGCGTTTCAAGCTTCAGTCATGTAATTCCCCTGGGTTTTAATGACTCATAAAAGTTTATCTAGTTTGTAGTGCAGGGAGAACCCAAATATCCAATAGCAAAATACATTGTCCTCAGCTTAATCTCCATCATACCCCTGAAAATAGCTCCAGGCTCCCAGCATCTCATGGACCTAATCTAGTGTTGTCTGTGGTACAACTGTTTCTCATCTCCTGTTCTCTGCCTTTGGACAATCTTGTGTATCTACTTTCTATAAGCCTTTTTTCTATCTTTGATGTCACTGGCTACTGTGATTTCTAGTAGTGCTATTTTCTGTGGATGAGTACTGGGGAGAAATTGTTTTTTTCATGATATTGCCTATATGGCTAAGATATGGTTATTTTGTTTTACGTTTAAGAATGATGGTTTGGAACCAACTTCTAGAGAAGAAATCCCTTGACACATTTAGGTAGGGATCTGTATCTAAAATTAATAACTTTTCTTCTGCCTAAATCTGTCTGATTTTTTTCACTAGATTTCAAATATGGCTATTGATACACTTCATATTTTCTTTTTTTTTTCCCATTTGAAGTGTCATAACAATGAAAATATTGTGATTTGTTTATTATTCAGGATTATTTTGCCCAGTGAGTAGGAAAAGCTTTTAGGCACTAGCTTGGTTTTTTGTTTAGATCACATAATAAGTCACCTCAATTATCAACAGCAAAATGACCTCTTTCTTTGAAAAGACATTTTGATATTTATCAGTTCCTATTGTGTAGTATTATTTCCTATTCTGCACTGTAGTTTAAAGGTCAATGATTAAGTCATCTGAGATTTAGTCATTCTAAGGCTTCAGTACTTTGATTTAACAAAAATGATTAGGAGTTTGCAGTTGTTGAAAACCATGAGAGAAATAATTTGGTTATTGTTCTATTTACATGTTCAGAACAGGGTTTTAGTTGTTTGATTTGATTTTATGCTTCCCTGTTGGATTTTGAGTAGTAAAAGGAATTTTCAAGCATTCTGAAACAACCTTATATTCTGCACTCTTATTTCCTTTTACATATGGATAGAGGCACTTTTCTGACAAAATCATACTCTCAGGGAAAAAAAAAAAAGAAGCCAACATTGAAAACTGGAAATACAGGATATTTCAACCATGTCCTTATATTCCCAATGATATTCATAGAAGGGACATACCTAAATTCAAGATTTTTGTAGTAAGTTTTTGTTCCTGTGTTCCTTTAGAACTACTCTCCAACTATAAAAACATGTACAAATATTCAATAGGAAAACATAAGTAATGAAAAGATGACAAGGGTTAGGGTACAAAATCTAACGAGGGAAGAACTAATAGGGAAGAGATCTGGACCAACTTTTGATGCAAGAGGTCAGGTGCATAGGAGGATTGCAATAAAATTCCTGCTGCACTATCATATTGCACCTTAGTCTCTTTATTCGGCAAATGAAGAATGTTATGGTCTTTTGCATAGCTAAAATATTGTGTCAGTGTAGTGCACAGAGAGCACTCTTGAATGAGAGTCATCAGAGGTAAAGTGTGATAAATGAAAGCTTTTAGGTATTTAGATATTGATGGTAGGTTTAATGTTATCAAACAGTTCACCTCTAATTTGGGTGTAAATAGGAAAAATATTGCTTTTATAGTTGTGGATTAGATAAATTCCATTTTATTTTAGAGTGGGGAGAAAGAAAATCCCTGAATTATGAAGACCTAACAAAACCCAGGTGGTTTTCGCAGTCATCTCTATTTATAATAAATCTTCAAGAGCTGAATCTTATCAGAGTAGAAGAAAGATGACTTCATTGCAATGTATAAGTACCTTCAAAGGAGAAAATGAAGGTACTAAAGAACTCTTTAACCAATCTAAGAAAAGCCTGAGAATAATCAATTGCTGGAAATTGAAGACAGATGAATTTACATTACATGTACTTTTTTTAAGTATCAGTAAGATTAAATGTTGGAATATGTTTCTGAGACAGAGACTCTTCATTTCCCAAGATTTTCAGTCCAGGGTAAAAGATCTTTTGAGATCTCTGTTTTAGCTGAGTATAAGTTATTTCTTAGACAATTACTAGGTGTTTGCTTTAGCAACTGGATAAAATCTAATGGCAGGGATGGTCAAGCCACGTAATGATCCCTTCCAGTCTCAAGTACTGTGACTCTTGGGCAAAAAAACCACGTATAGCTGTGCAGATGAAAGCTCTTCTGGAGGTTAGGCCACAGCTAGGTTTAAACTGTCTGTTGATTGTGTCTTACTAACACTGGTAACTGGAGCTGCTGCTGTCACATAATGGTCTCAAACAAACATTTATATTGGTACAGCAACTGTGTTTCTATTCTGTACAATGGAAACAAATACTTTGGGTTTTTTTCTTTATTTCCAAGGTTTTCTCTGTCTTGAGTTTCACCCAGAGAGCTTTTCCTCACTGTCCTATGGTATCTCTGGTGCTCTGAATTGTGCTTCCATCACCCATGACATTGCTGATCCTTTCTCTGCCCTACCCAATCACTGCTGGCTCAGTGGTGGGACTTTCAGAGGTTGCCTTGAGTTTCCTTCAATTGCATGTTTTCCAAGGATGTCTTAATAAAACTTCTAGGTCTTTCATTAAGCAAGGAGTAAAACCCAGAGTCCTACCTCACCTTTTCCAAAGTCACAGCTATTCTTGGAGTTATCCCAGGTAAGGATGTACAGTTCTAAAACTGCTAAGTTTGTCCCAGTCTCTATGCCCTGTCTCCCTTCAGGATTACTTGCCACTACTTATTTTTATGTTTTTGCCATCTTCTATGCTTTTTCTGATTGGGGGAAGGAACTGCATGTAACCAACAGCAGTCTGTTTTTTTTCTCATCAGCTGAACATGGGTGAACAATTGAATCCATGAGTGAGTTTGAAATTCTTTCCCAAACATTTTTGTTTCTTATTGTATTACTTGATTTTAAGTCAATCCAATAATCATGAAGGATTACTAGAACGCCACGATTAAAAGAAAATTAGATTTATTTTCATTTACCTTGGTCGTCTGTCCCTTTAGGTAGCTCAGCAGAACTTGTTACCTTAATCAGGTTTCCATGCTACTTTTGCTACTGTGGAGTTGCTGGAGTGCCATGCCCTGGGATAGGAGAAAGCCGGCTCTGCAGTTCTTTTAGCAAACATCTGATATCATTCCGCACTGTTCCGAGAGGCTCATTGCGCAAAAGCACATCACGTTTGCTAGGCCAGGTAAGGCAGAGATCAAACCTTTCATTCTTTCCCCATGAGCTGGTAAAGGAGAAAGAAGAGATGATATAATTTACCAAAATACTGATGTTTAATTATGCTAGTAAGAACAGCTATGCCATCCCTTTGTGCCATGAAATAAGAGTGCTGTCTGCTAGGCAACACTCTTCACACGTGCCAGCCCAGCTTTTGATCTTATTTATGCCACCCTGCATCCAGAGTTCATTTCTCAGCTTTAATGATGCTCCCTGAATGAAAAGTAAGAGCTGAATTCAAGCTATTTCTGCATCTAAGAAAGTAACTTCAAGCCTACGTATTAAAAGTACAGATCTTTTCTTCTTGAAAAGCATTATGCATGTAATTCCTTTTGCCTCACTTCTGTCATTTACAAGCAAGTGTCTAGCAGAAAATGATTGCTAAGGATCTATTCCCAGACTGAGCTGCAGACACAGCACTCTGCTAACAATTGTGCCACCCATTCGGTTTCCCTTATGGTTGTCAATGACTTTTACATCAGCCCATTTTCTCTCTTCCAACAGAAGGCATTAGCATATTCTAAGCATCTCCTTTCATTGTTTCATAGGATGACCTTAACAAAATCTCCAATCCTGAATAGGAAGCAGCTGCTGAAAGAGCGTGCTGAACAACTAAGGATCATTGCAACAGATATGAGAAATACTTTAATTCACTGTTTAAAGCTACTTAGTTGCCTTCAAATGCTTGTTTTCTAACAGTACAATAGGCCTGATTCTCTTCTGCTGATGGCTTTACATTGATAAACCATAACTGAATACAATTATCAACTTACTGAATGTGAGTGAGAAGCACAGGTTCTGTATATTCCTCTGTAACATTTCTGTAACATTTCTGTAACAGAGGAATTCTTTTCATTGGTAAAGCTAAAATGGGTCTCCTATTTGACATGATTTATAGCAGCAGGTCTGATAACCACCAGGTTTAGTCTATAGCTCATAGAATGGATAGATTATTATCTTCTTTTATTAAATTCATGCATGGCTTACTGTTGAAGCTGTATATTATAAGGAAAACAAATACTGTATAGCTATATCCTGCTATCAATTCAATGAATAGACTTCCTACCATGCCTGATCAATGGGGAATTTGGTGTGAAATCAATGTCCAGCTCTGGCCCATAGCAGTCAGTTCTCCTGAGAACAGTATATCCATGTTAATGTCACATTCAAATAAGAGCAAATTCCTATTACCATGGAAATCAGTGAACCCTTTACTGTTGATTTAAAGGTGAGGTGGTTGCGGAGGGTGAGGCCCTGACACTTTAAGTAGAGTTTAAAAGGCTGTTATTCTCTTTATTGTTAAAGGTATGACAACTTCGGGTTTGCAATCTGACAGAGAGCTGAAAACAGCTGCATCACAGATCTGTTCCTCTGTGAAGTCAGGCAAAAGAAATTGGCTTTCTACCCCGTTGGTAATTTTCCATTATCTGCTTTACTTGCTGACTGTAAAAGCTTTTCCCTTTTTTAGATCCATACGTCTAATAACACCTTTGCTAATACCACTTTTTATTAAGGGGCTGGAGGGACTCACAATGTCTGCATGTCAATATCTGCTTCATTTTTTTTTTCTGACCACGAGCCCCCAGATGCAAAGTTTCAGCCCTCCCTTTGATTTGATAGGTTGCATCAGTGGTAGATACATTACATTATTCTTAGGCCCTAGAGCAGCAGAGCAGATAGGACTGCAGGGGAACAACTATGATTCAGCTGGAATATCTTCGGCACATCTGCTTCAAATGACACCTTGGGTAGACTTGTAGATATGTCATTCTTGGGACTGTAAGAGTACAGGTTGCAGGGATGCTGGAAAGGCTGACACATCAGCAGTAAAAACTTGACTTTCTAGGCCTTTGGCTGTAATATTAAACAGATTTCTTAGGCTCCTAAATTTAGCTAGTTAGATATATATGCGTGGCCTTTCCATTATTCCTTAGCACTCCGGTGTTCGAAGAACTATTGCGTAGGTTGAGTTGATTACGGTCCTGTAGATATTTAATGTTCTGCATTAGACTATGTTTAAACAGCAGTAATCACAGGACTGTGATCAGTGACGTGGAAATATGAAAACTTCAGGGGGAAAAAGGGGTAGAGACTATTGTTAAATTACTGCCTGGAAAGTGTTGAAAATAGCTAGCAATTGCCTTCAGTGGCAAAAGCTTGAAACCCTGATGTTATTATTCAGCATTTCAGGTGACACAGGAGACAGCAGCAAAGTCTTAATTACCCTAATTTAAAAATAGAGCAAATATTCAATATATTCTGCTTTCTTTTTTTAGCAGTGCAGGCCTAAAGAACATCCCTGTCAGATTCTCCACCTGTTTCTTTTCCTCTGTTTCTTGACATGTAAAGGCTTAGGAAGATTGTGACCAAAGCTGGATGTGGTGTTAGCTTGCTTCACTGCATCTCTTCTTACCTCTGGATGCAGAAGCAGTAGGAATAAAAAAGAGGGTGGGAGTGGTCCAGGCAAAAGAGGATAGGAAAAAAAGAAAAGCAAAAACACTGAACAAAAAGCAGGCTTTGAGTGAAGTACATCCCCAAACAGCAGAAAGAACAACAGTGAAATGGCCAGAGGAAAATACAATACAGGTTTTCAATAAACATAATTGTGACCTTGGGTTTAGAGAAGGTGTACAATGCGATGTCCAGTGCCTTTGACATCCCCTGTGCCACGTGCTGCAGTCCCCTGCTAATGGGACCTATTTTAGGGTGCAATAGGGAGAGTCATTCAAAGCCTCGTGCATGTCGCTTTTGACACTGCTGATTGTGAGGTTCTGCTGACCTGATGGTGGGGCTGTGCAAAATAATAGGCAGCTGCTCCTCCCCTTCCTCAAGGTCCCTGACATGAGAAATCCCTCAGGACTCACCACTCCTATCTGATGTCTGTGCTCGACAATTAAGGGACACTGAGAGTAAGGGATGTGCCAAAGGAAGTGGTCTCTTGAGTCATCAAGTGTGGTCCTTTGCTGTTAAGGTGTTGCTCCTTTCACAGGCTTAACAAGGACCAGCTCAAAACTACTTTTTTCCTCCTACTCCAAACAGAAAGCTCTTCCAGAATTGAACTCTTCTGAAAATTAGCAAGTCCAGCCTGAGGATATTTCTGGTTAGTCTCTGCTCATTAATTCTTGTGACAACATTTTCCTTTAGCTTAATTACCTCATCTTCCTCCTCTGACATTTACCTCACTAATACGTTTATAGAGAACAAATTATCTCTCCTCTCAGGCTTTCTTTGTCTGGGCTGACCAACACATACTTTTTTAGTTTCACCTCCAAATTTAGGCTCTCCATTCCCTGGAGACTTGCTTTTTTGTTACTTAGATTGAAGAGAGTTCTATGTAGGTCTTACCAGTGCTTTACATGGTAGTACTACGTCTTCAGGAAATGCTGTCCTTTATATAGGGTCTATATGTCATACCCCATTCGTGGCTATTATAGTAATTCTCAGTCCCAGCTGCAGCATTTTTAACTTCTGTTTTGTTTCTTTGTTGTTAGGAATAACAAGAATAGTTTGTTTTCCTTTGCATTTCCAGCTCTAACTCAGACTGACTTTGGCAGTTAGCACTTCCTCTATAGAAGGATCAAATCAACATACAGACTGTTGCTCTTATGCCTTTTGAGTTGATTTTTAAGTGCATAAGAAGTAGATCTGAGCTGCAGTTCATCTCAGCTGAGGCTGTATCTCCAGCAGTGGAGGCTGAAGATGCTGTTGGGGTGAGCACTGGAGCCTGTCATCTCTGCATTCTACTGCCTGCTTTTTCTCTTCTGGGCGTTAGGAGGTATGTCCTTGCCCAGACATTTTTGTATCCACTAATGGACCTGTCTGTAGTCCATGAATTCTCCTAATCTCTCTCTGACCCTGCTGACAGCTCTGTGTCCACAATCTCCTGTGTAGCAGGTTTAACAAGTTCACCGCCCCATTGCAAAGATATACTCACTGTCTTTCACCTCCTTTACACTGATTCCCTGTTTCACTGAATGTCCCCCAGCCCTCATACTGCAGATATTGGTGAGTGGGGTCTGCATTCAGCTTACCCACCCTCCTCATGACTTTGAAATCCTTGATTATGTCCCCATGAGTCTTCCCCTGCCCAAATCTGGAGTCCCAGCCTTTCTTCTCTCCCTCTTTGAGGGAGAGAAAACAAACCTCTCTCTTTCACCTCTCTCTTGACGATTTACCTTTCGGTTGTTTCCTGTTCCCTAACTTCATCACATCCCTCTGGAGACGCAGGACTTCACCAGTTTTAGCACCTGGTACTTGGTATGAGGGTTCAGCCTGGGGTTCTGTAGCAGCAAAATGACTCCGTCTTTTTCTCAATAACTTGGTTCATGATGCCCACAATTTGCTTGATATATTTGGCTGCTGCAACACACTGAAATGACGATTTTGAAGATTAGTCTTAAACTAATTCATCCTCTCTATTTTGCATGCCTGTAAACTTTGACAGATTTTTCCTTTTTTCCAGGTAGACTTTTCAGATTTCATATGTTCCCTGAGTCTGCAAGTTCTTGATCCTGCCTGTTTAATTAGTTCAGTCCCTCTTTCCCTTTTTGACTCAGCATTAACCCTTTGGAAAATAAGCAGCCTTGTTTGGTTCAGCTGTCCATTCACTTAAAATGAATATATCCCACAGTTAATCCATGTGTCAATATGCACTTCTGTTATTTTTAGAGAAGAAAGTACTGCACATGGCCATCTGGTTGTCTGGTGTTTAGTGTATTTTGGTTCTCTTATAATTTGGCACTAAATTGTTTCTTGGGCAAAGCTATGAAGTACTGAAGACAACCTCAGAGTAAGAAAATGTGTATCGCAGGCAGCTGTCAGTAAGATAAGGGAGCATGGTCTTAAGCTGTGCCAGGGGAGGTTTAGGTTGGATATTAGGAAGAAATTCTTTACAGAGAGGGTAATCAGACATTGGAATGGGCTGCCCAGGGAAGTGGTGGACTCTCCGTCCCTGGAGGTTTTTAAGATGAGACTGGATGTGGCACTTAGTGCCATGGTCTGGTAACCACAGTGGTAGTGGATCAAGGGTTGGACTTGATGATCTCAAAGTTCCTTTCCAACCCAGCTGACTCTATGATTCTATATGTCCTGGTCTGTACTATCCTCTTTATTGTGAATAGGTCAACTGGATTTAAATGCATGCAAAGAAGATCTTACAGGACTCAGGACTCAATTCAATTGTTTGTTACATAAAGCAGCTTTTATTTCCTCTGGGTTGGAATAACAAGCCTGTAACAGATATCAAAATTAAGTTCCTTGTGTGTGTACAAATTATGCATTTTAGCAACAAGCTTTGCTAACTATGCAAAGCAGAAAAAAATGATGGTGGGAGCAGAGACCTCATTCTTCTGTCTCTTCAGAATTTCTTTAGAAAATGATTATACAAGCCCTAGTCTTTGACCCTTGTGCTGAAGTGGCAATCTTTAATTACAATAAATTGGCCTGCATGACGAAGTGTAAATCAGTCACTTAGTATAACACGTTATTGTCTTTCTGATATTTTGCGAGTAGGATTCCAATTTTGCTAGCTAGAAAGATAACTAATTGTTCTTATACTAAAGAAAAACAAACAACTCACACAATAAAAGAATATAATGATAATAATTTAAAACTGAGAGCTTAAACCCACAGGTGCAGCAAAATCAACTCACAAATTCTGAAAATTATTTCCAGATTTCAGCCTTTCATAGAGGCAGTCTAATGTCCTTGTATTTATTCCAGAGATATGGGTTCTTCTTTGGTAAGTATTAGTTGCCTAGCACAAACAGATTAAATCTGCAAGCACAAGCCTCATTATTATAACAATGATCAATAGTGCCCTTCACCCCCCTACCTTTTGAAACATAAATCTTATTTTCATGTGTCTCAAAATGAACCACAAAAATTTAGGTGACATACTTATTTTTAATGTCTCAGGACAGGATGATTATTTACTGTTATTAGATTTGTGTTCCTATCATGATAAATTTTGGGGGGAAAAAAACCCCCAAACAAACTAGAAAAGATCTTTCAAGATCTTCCTCAAAAAGAACCTGACTGTTTTCTTGGTATATATCTCACTGAAAAGTCTTCAAGTTGTCCTTATGTTTATTTGAACCGTTGCCACCCATTGCTGTAGACAGGGGGAAGTAACTATAGAGCTGATTGCTGCTCCCTATTTCACTGCATCCATACAGGGGAACCTATAACACGGTACTCAGTTTTTAGACCTCAGTATTTTACTGGCCTTTTCCTTGCCTTTCCTAGTCTTTACTTACATTTGAGTTGAAGTTCCCTTCTTTTCTCGGGCACCAATAGCAAAACCTGTTGTTAGGACCAGTGGAAGAGGGATGCGGCTGGAAGGACAGCTTGGTAGAGGCTGCACAGCATTAATGCCAATGCTACCTTATCTGTAGGCTCTGAGTATGGGATCAGCTGTGTCTGGATAGTAAAAACATAGATGGGGCAGCTTAGGAGGTCAATAAACAATCCTGCAACGTAGAGAAGGAAGAGATATCTGAGAAAAAGGAGGAACTGTAGAGTGACTGGGAACAAGATCACCTAGGTCTGACATGCAAACTGATATGGGGATGAGAAACACTGAGAAGAAACAGGAGGAAAAGGCAGAACTCAGAGAAAAGGCTTTACTGAGATGCTCAAGAAGTCATTCCAGTGGGACCCAAGTTAATTCCTGGCAACTTTGACAGACGGGATTAACATGGACATATACTGAAGAGTTTTGCTGAATTAGGAATCATGAAATCTATGGCCAAATAAAACAAATAAGGGACAAGAAGTAAAGATAGTCAAGATGAAAGAAACGTAAAGCTGGAAGGAACTTCAAGACATCTTCCCCAGCTTCCTTCCTGAGGCAGCACCAGACACATCCAGACTCCCTCAGGTGGTTGTTGCCACCT
The DNA here is from genome assembly GCA_013396775.1 of Cephalopterus ornatus. Lineage (NCBI taxonomy): Eukaryota > Metazoa > Chordata > Aves > Passeriformes > Cotingidae > Cephalopterus > Cephalopterus ornatus. The sequence continues at coordinate 106,942 of VZRE01015168.1, read as the reverse complement.
CGTCACACAGCCTGGGTAGGCAGCTGAAGGAAAAGTTTAATGACCAATGAATTCTTGAAGATATACCATAGAAGGCAAGGCAAGGAAAAATACGTCCAAGGGGGAAGAAGATTTTAAAACAATGGAAAACCAGGCATCTGTGTTGAATCAAAACTTGAAGAAAATTCACATAAGGAGTTCATTCCGAGTTGCTTCAAGAAGCTGTTGAGGAAAAACTAGGGTTTAAGACAGCCATCACCTTTGTCCTCGGGGAAGATGCTAGGAGAAGCAGAGTGAAAAATATTTTCTAGATACTTTTGCAGCAATGTGGATTGCTTTTATTTGATTTCTTTTTTTTTTTCATTTTCATTTTTAGAGTGGGTGATCTTAGTTTTGTGAGTTTTCAATTGTAATTTTTAAAGCAAAACAAGTCATTAATACTGAGCTCCAGCAGGTCAGGGACCTTCTGCTCATACTTTTTCATGGACTTCCTGCCAAATATCTCAAACTGAAGGCCTTGCTTAATGCTGTCGAGTAGACTTATATCAATTTTCTTGAAGTTAGGCCAGTTTGCACAAAGGGGGGCTATGGTAAGCTAAAGACCAGTTTGTGAATAGCAGCTTGTGGTTTTTGTGTTTTCCAACTGTGCTATTGTTTCAGTAGATGGAAGCTTGCAAAATAATTCCCTTGTGCAATATTCTAAATTAGTATAAAGAATTTATTATTTTGCTGGAATCCTTTATTTCTGACATTTTTCTGATTAGACAATAAGCAGTTTCTTGAGAAGAATTGATAAAGCATGGTTTCCTGCAGCTTTATGATGGGGTCCCTGCTGTTTTCAGATGATCACCTAGAGAAACATCCTTTGTTGTAGGAAAATTCCAAAAGCTCTTTTCCCTTCAGGATTCTTTACTGTTTAGTAAGAGTTAAATTATTATTTCTGTAATTTCTTCAGCAGGTGTATAAAAGGGATATTTCTTTACCTGGTTACCATTTGTCATCGTACCTGTGGAAGCATATTCTTGATGTCCCTATCTCTTATGCAAATTTGCTCAAATTTGCTCAAATCTGGTATGTTCAATGTGGGGAAAAGAAAGATTAATTCATACATGCGCATACAGAGTATTACATAAGTCTCCATTCTTACAGAAATCAGATTAAAATAATACTGTTATTTACCACATCTCTGTTTTAAAATGTTTTTCTGCAGTGTTCCTTGAACTTCACTGTTGCACAATGCATTACAGATGAAAAAAAACTGTCCTTATCAGAACACTCTTGTAAATTCTTCCTGTCACGTAAAGAAGTTTTTCTGGTTGTGACCAGTACTGAATAGGCTATAGAAAGGTAGGGACCCACAGTCTGCAGCCTAGCAAATTGGGCAGTGCTAAACAGTGTCTGACTTTTACCAAATGCAGCTAAGCCAATGGTGAGGAATGTGTGTTTATGTGTACGGGTGCTCCACAGTAACAAAAGGGTGCTGCAGAATAATTTATGAAATAGCTCTTGAACACGGTATAGCCATGGAGAGGGCAGTGTCTTCTGCTGTGAAAAGGAGTGTGTGGTGTTAATGTGGGGTGTACATGGAGAAAAGGGGTGGGAGAAGAAAATTGCTCCATGTGCCTTCATGTAGTCCGATAAATCTTAAACTTGAAAGGACACACAATGGACACACAAATAATACTCTCTTGAGACCATTTAGCATAAGGGCCTACTGTGCACAGGCCACAGAGCACACAGACTGCACAAAGCATTGGATTTTTAAATGTGCACTGCTCTGCTTCATCAGGAGTCAGGGGAAGAAGGATCTTCAGCAGCCACTGGCACTGCTCAGGGCTCTTATTCTTTGTCTTGGCAATGGATTGTGGTTTCTAAGATTGCCCCAAGTCCTTCTCCTGCTGCTGTTTCTCCTTCCTTAAAGCCCAAGGCCAAGCAAATACACAAAATCCCACAGATATTTGGAGGAGAAATTCGTTTTAATGTGCCCTGAAATCATCTGAAGGATGTAACGCTATCCAGCAGAACTAGAAACTTGTGGCAAGGTTTCTGCTCACTTTTTTTCTTGATGTGAAAATACATTACTGCTAGGCATTCGTGGATTTTAAATCAAACCATTCATGTTACTTTAATGTAGTTTGATGTATGTTAATAATGTATACATGCCTAATTCAGTGGGAAGAGTACCATGTCTAAACTTGGAGAACATTAAATATGTGCATGTTATTAATTTCTGGTTTAAGGGAACAAAGAATTAGCTATTTTTTCTAATTTTTTTTTAACCTATCTATACTATTCCATTTCTCTGGTCCTTTTTCTAATGAGTTGTAGGGATTTCAGTCCTTCTTTACTCCATTTCATTTAGATCTTATTACTTTCTCCTGTTAAAGGTGCTCTGAAATTTCTTGATTTTTTTGTTGTAAATAAAACCAAGATACTTCTGTAAAGCCACAGCTTTACTGTTGGCAGAATGCCAGGGTTATTTAGCTTGTAACTACAACCCAAATGAAAACCAAGTTTTGCAACAGCTGACAATGTACCCTTTGTTTCTTACTAGATTTGTTTTCTGCTTCTTAATTCCTTAAACAATTCATATTTATGTTAACTACTGCCATGTTTGAACACCTTATTCAGGGCAGGAAAGGTTAATTGAAGCCAAAATGCTGATTTAGAAGCTTTGATGAGACCATCAGCTGCTCTAAACCAGCTGAAATGAGTTTGGCTTACAGCTGCTGAAGACCTGGTTTATTGGATCTAGAAATGGAAGGGAAAAAAGAAATGACTAAAGGAAAACTGTTTTCTTTAGAGTGTGCTCATCAGATTTTGGAGTGAATAGCACCAATAGGATGTGGTGAGCTTTTAGGGGAATCTCTTTAAACAGCCACTGTTCTGTCAGGGGCAGGATCCTGAGTACTGGGCAGATGACAAGAAGCACACAGCGTTTTCCTAAGTGCATGTGGCATCCTCCCTTGCAGTGGCCACAATGGAAGGGTGCTGTGATGTGGGTAGGGTGTCCTGGGTAGTGCTGACACTCAAGGAAACCTTAGTAGAACTCTACAGCCGTGGCAACTGAATCCCGCTCCAGGCTGAGCTAGTTGTCCAACTAACCACGATCAGTGGAGAGAGACAGACAGTCATATCCAAGAGGACAGGTAAATGAGATAAAAGGATTGATTTCCCTCTTGCTTACACTTGTTTTCTTTCTTTGCAAGGAGCACAGATGATTTGCTTAGCAAAACTTCACTTTCAGACAGTTTAAAGTCGATGAGATTAAATGAGTGCTCTAGGTAAGATGGGCCTGTTCCACCGAGGCATTTGCTATCGTTTCTCAGTTACGAAGTCACAAAAGTCTGATTTTATACTTACTGGTTTTTCGTGAGACTCAGTGGGAAATTAAATAAGTCTGGAACTTGTTGAAAGAAGTATTTAGCACTGTTACATCAGGCTTGAATGGGTATAGGTTTATTCTATTAAACTCAGATTTTGGAAGTGGGGAAGGACCACTAAAGAAGGTTTGTTTGCTGGCATCTATGGATCCAAACTCACCATTGGATGTGTTTCTGAGCCCACTTAAGAGAAACACTTCGGCTGTGCTTGGACCTTATTGTGGATTGAGTTTACAATAGGCTACAGGCAGTAAGGTGATTCATGGGTATCTGCATATTTCTTCTGACTTTCATGCCTCCTCTCTGTTCGGTCGTGTGGTTGTATGTGAAGCAGGTCAGATGCACCAGAGCAGGTTACTGTGTTTGGTACCAAAGGTGTAGCTTCTTTGACATATAATCCTTCTATGTCATAGGCGTTTCTGACAAATGTAAATTAAAAAGCCTGCCTTTTCAAGCAGAATGTGCTGTGCATAAAATGCATTTGCCAAATACTTTCAGCACTGCAATAATCCATTTCATGATTTAAAAGCCTTGTAAACATGTCAAAATGGTTGGTTGGTTCTACCATCTTTGTGCCATCTACTGCACTGAATAAATAAAGGAAAATGCAATTTATTCAGTGCTTTGGAAGCATAACATTTCTCTCACTGATGTGTGACAACTATTATCATATTTATTGTCAGCATTACACTCCTAAGCATGCAGGTGATGCATTGTGAGTATTTCATACTGATAAAGCCATCAGTATCTTCCTACTGGATCTTATTTGCTCAGTGGGATCTGCACAATGGGCTGGGATGACGGGAGGTAACTGATGAGACATTCAAACAAAACAAAGTAAGGATAAAGCATCAAATGTCATGTTGCCTGATAGAGTCTTAACTGAAAAAGACAAACAAAAAGTTTTTTGGCACTTCTGAGGGGCTAGCTGAAGCTAAAGTTTGCAAATCCTCCATCTTCGCTGTCACATGGGATTCAGCAGCCTCCAGAAAGTCAACAAGATCATCCCACAGACGGCACCACGTAATTCTGAATAGGCCGCAAAAATATCTTGCCACATCTAATATAAACCACTTACCACCTAATCAATGCCGACTTATTTATATTTTCAAAAGCACTACTGAAATGCAAATGAAATTAAAAAAGGTCTCTCTCGCAGGGTATAGTCTAGTGGAGGAAGCACCTCCGTGAAGTCCCAGGGGCTTACTGAATCACTGTTCTCCGAGACACAGAGGAAGAAGCTTTGCTTTTGCAGCCTGTCAGCTCTACACTGAATGTTTGTACAGCATCTTTGATCTCTTATTTATACATATTTCTCCCGGACAGAGAAGCAAGCAGAAAGAGAAATTCTATTTATACAATTTTTTCTATATCCCAGAGGTCAAGAAAACAGCATTTCAAACAAAGTGGTGGAATTTATCTTTGCCTCTTGGTTTGCAGGAGAGATGCATATTTTAGATCATGCCTCTAGATGAGGCTCAGGTATATCAATAAATGACTGAATGTGTTTAGTAGGTGACACTGCCATAATTTCTCTGGGTGAGCACATGTGTATGTTACACTGGGGACATGTTTTTGCGTTGTCTCCAGAGTTTCTCAGTGTCTTCAAGCAGATTCCACCTGCTTTTCTGACCTGGTGAGGAGATGAGGTAGTGAGCCCACTTTTAAGATAGGTAAATATAAAAACATTCACTGATTTATTCTTAAGATATCTGTAGATCTTAGAGAAGTTGCTGGGAAGTGTTGCTTGTTTTTTAGTTGGTTTTGGAAATGTCTATATTGGCGTGCATTAATTTTTTTCTTTTCAGAGTACCATATCTCCCCTCAAATTTTGATTGAAATATTGCTTATTAAAAAGTTAACAAATGCTGGAGTAGTTTTTCTTACAAAGACTCCTCGTGTTTTCTTGCAAACTGGATATTTTAGTAAGATCCTTTCTTATTTGAAAAATCTTTTTAATAAAAAAAGAAAGAAAAATGTTTGGATGCAATTTTTTTTTTTAAGGCTGTTTAGCTTGTAGTGGAAATATCTCATGGAGATGAGACAATATTCAATCTAAACAGTTATGATCACATGATGATAATTGAAGTGTCATGTATACAACTATATAATAATTAGCAATTAATACAGTGAAAAATTGGTAGTTAAAACAAAATAGACTAGAATTGCTTAAGACCATAAAAAGGCCCCATCAGATGATCACATAATGCCTTTGTTTTCAAACAATAAAATAAACCATGAGGAGCGTATTTCTATCACTTATGTGAAATCAAGTAGGTTAATCATTTATGATTTTTATGCTTCAAAGCTTATGTGTGCTACATGCTGTAGAGAGATCTAAACCATTACTCTAAAGCCCAATGTACCATGCATGCTCCCTGCTGCTGCAGAGTCAGCCTCATCAAATTGGGCTTTGTCTAAAAGATATTTTAAATATATTATAGGATGAAAGGTGCTGCTTGATTATGCAAAACCAGCATAAGAATGCTAGTCAGGAAAGGTACATACCTCTTGGCATTTATTTCCTCTGAGAGCTCAGATAATCAAACCTGGGAATACATATACAGAGACGTGATGCAAACCATGTATTCCAGGCGAAATGTCACCAGTGTTCTGGGAAGATGAAACATGAAGCTGCTCTGAACATTTCCACTGAAATTGCTCATCTGAAGCAATCACTAGGTATTACATGCACCCTTGTCTCTAGCTGAGTAGCAAGACCAGGAAAAATTTCACAAAGGTGGAGGAGGAGAACGTAAACTGTACTAATGCACCAAACTTAAACAAAACAGGTGGAATAAGTGGAAATATTGGAAAAACCTACAACACTCTCCTGTATTTAGCTGGAGAATTCAGAGGAGTTTCCTTTTCTGAGCTGACAATGAGGAATTACCTGTAGGTGAGCATTGGTCTGTGACTCAAATTGAGCCAAAAAATGTCCCCATGTGAAGCGGCTCATGATCCACTGCACGGGAATCTCTCTTTCATATCTGTGTAAATGTGATCTAAATTATTCCTGACAAATTTCAGCCTAACATTTTATGGAGCTTCAATGGTGGAAATTTCTTGGTCTTCAGGAAAAGCATTCCATTAGCAGTCTTCCCCTCTGACAGGAAGGCTTCCCATTGACTTGACTGAGATTTGAACCAAACATTAGGTAGAGTTTAATTCCTCATCAGCTCCATGTTCATTGTGGCTTCCAGCAAAAGAAGAAGGACTTCTGCTTGGGTGGGGGAGTGAGAGAGAGAGAGAAGGAGGCTGGAATCAAGCATAAAACAGCTTAAACATCAAGGAAAATCAGGTAGCTATAGTACTTTCAGGAGCAACCTTGCCTCCACATCAGCCTACATACAGAATGCAACTGCATACAGTGACATACAGAGGCCATAAATAATGATGGATCTTAAAAATGTAATTTTCTATCAGGAGTTTGCATGTTTGCAAAAGCTCATAAATAACTGGTGTTTATTCTCCACACGGCACTTTTGCAGTAGCTGATAATAACTGAGTAAATGGTGGATGGGGTGAATTCTTCCACTGATTTCAAATAAACCTTATGAGTTGAAGCAATAAAGAATGTTAAACAGTGTGCACAAAATAACATGCTGTTAGATCCCATATATCCTGCTTCAGTAAACAGTAAAGCATTATAATTTTGGTTCCAACATAGTAAAGAGCAAGATAATAAGCTAAGGAAGAATACTCTTTTTTTAAAGTCTTCCAAATGCCTGTGCATGCTGTTGCCCTGTGCTTGAGATTGCTGGCAGATGCTTCAGTCACTTTATCTCTGTATCACTGCAATGAAACTGGCCTGAAGTTCAGAGGAACACATTAATTTGTGCTGAAATATATTAGTGTAACTTAAATCCTGGGTGGGTGAGCACAGTTGCAAGTGTAGCTCCCAGCACACTCTGTTTTGCTCATGAACAAATGATAAAGATGACCATATCAGCAGCTAGTAGAAATTTTTCTTGTCTCAGTTATGCCTCTTGCTTTTACCAGAAACTCCCCCTGCCGCAAGTGTGCTCACACAAACAGCCCCTGGACACACTCACTCCAAAGCAGCAAATAGCCACAGTGATTGGCTTGAAAAAACAATTCTCACCTAAAATGTCCATCCCTTTTAGTCAGCCCACAGAATAATTAACTCATAGGGATTTGGGGTTGGAAGGGACCTCAAAGTTCATCCCTGCCATGGGCAGGGACACTTTCCACTAGACCAGGTTGCTCAAAGCCTCATCCAGCCTTGCCTTGAACACTTCCAGCGATGGGGCATCCACAGCTTCTCTGGGCAACTTGTGGCAATGTCTCACCATTGTCAACGTAATTAACTGAGAAATTGTGCTGGCAATTGAGGCAGGCCTAGGTTCACCAAGCTGTAAAAATTTCAGTGTTAGCATGGCAGCGTGTGCCCTCATTCCTGGTGCGTCCTTTCACAAAAACCACCCTCAGGAAACGTCATCATTACTACTGACAAATTTCCACCACTTGAGTGAGGCCAAGGCAGGTGTTGGCTCTCAGTCTGCCATCATTCTGAGGAGAAAGATCAGGAAGGAGTTTCTTCCCTTAGCTTGTTCCAAAGTTTCCTCTTGCAGAAAGAGTTTCCTTATAGAATTCTCCCTTTTCCACTCTGCACATGCTGGAGGCACCCCCAAGCCCCTGTGTTCCTCTTCTCTAACACCTACAACATGAATGTGATGTGACACAAGCTTCTTCCTCCTCTTGGATGAGGCGGAAGACCTCTGGATATCATGCAGTTGCCTTGCTCTCTGGATTAGACATGTCTGCTTTGCACTGTACCAGAGGAATGATGCAGGGAATAGGACCTTCTATTCTTCAGCCTTTAACTTAAGAAGGCTGAGATCCAAGCAAGCCAACAGCAGCTTTGGCTCAAGCACAAGGACAGTAGGTAGCGTTGCCATGATGTAGGAACAGACATTACTGACCAGCTGAAAGGAAGGGTGGCCTTTGTGGTTAGAATACTGCTCTGGCAGAAAGAAGCCCATGTGATAAAATTGAGTATGGCAGCAAAGAGCAGAGCTTCCCACATGCCACCCCAAAATTACAGCTCAGGGCTCTCTTGTTTTTGCTCTTTCAGCCCAGGAATCTTACACTCTGCCTGATGAGACCTGCAAGAGGAACATTTTTCTAGAGCTGATGGTTGAAGGTGGTCTGCTGAGGAGTCTGAATATTTGGTGTCCTAGTTCCCAGGTAAATGCCCTATTCCCATGGACAGGGATACCAATGCTCCGGAAAACAACAGGAGTTTGGCTCTGCTCTGTGCACAGCATTTCCTGTTGCCTTGCACTGGGGATCTCCAGCTCAGCACCTACCTCTGCTCCTTGTCCTGATTTCCCCTGTGACTTCCAAGTCTCCTCACTGGCTTTAGGATGGTCTTCATGTACTGATATCCACCACATGGAATCACCCCTTGTTTAGCTCGGTTGCCTCACTTTGGGTACTGAGCTATGAAGGTCGAGGACACCTATCTTTCTGAAACTCTGCAGAGCCATAGGAAGGTATAGAAACCAAAAATCTGGGTGGAAGTTCCTCAACATGATAAGAAGGCAGCTGGGAACATTGTGCCTTCTGCAGTCAGTAAGATATTCCTCAGCTCCTCATGTACCAATACACACTCAGCTCTCACGCCTGTGTACTTTAGGGGAGAGTGAGAAAGGTAGTTTTTTGCACTGCTAGCTCTGACTGAGCAAGGATTGTGTACTTTACATAGAAAATTAAATGGAAACCACTTGGACTGTTATACACAAGACATATGGGAGGTGTTTGCAACTGAAAGCAAAGCTGCTGTGTGCTACAGTTTCTAACAAGAGAAGGGGGAGGGGAAGTGTTTAAGTCATTAAGTACTACTGGCTCTAGAGGTTGTAGTGCTTAAAAAATTTAATGGAGTAGTGACACTATTAGCCTTGTAATATGATGTAAGTGAGGTTCAAAGAATTGAGAGGGTTTTCTAGGTCTTTGCCATTCTCATTAGTAGAAGTTCTTGAAGGCACTTGTGTTAATAAAGGAGAAATAGTGTTAGATGCATAAGGCTAATGATCATTGAAGTGAATGAACCAAAACTCTTGTACAGCCAAAAGTACAAGGTAAACACAGTAATATCCAAGCACAGTAAAATGCCTCAAAGCATTAAGGTAACTTAAGGTGCAGTGTGAAAGAGCACCTTGAAAATGTGTGGGATGAGACCTACCCTACAAAATCTATCAGGTCTTGTACTTCATCGAGTTTATTACAGGTTCTCAATTCAGCTGGGCTTTACAGCGGCATGGTTTGGCAGCAGATTTAAAAATAACTTAAAAAGCAACTATGTGAGCTTTGTGCAGCACACCACTGAGAAAATGCACTGACCTGCTGTGACGTGCATTGAAATCTGTTCCCCTCTTTGATTTCATTATGCTGAGGGGATGCAGCGTGTTCCCGGGCCTGAACCGAGACATGTGGTAGCCCCTCACTCACTGAAGTGGTGAAGGGTTGCCCTCTGTAGGGAAGGAAGAATATAATTCAGATACCATCTGTTTACCTCAGCTTTCTTTTGCTGATGTCTGGGTGGAGCCTGGCACAGGCTGAGCTTGGGAGTCCCTGGAGCAGCCTGTTGTAGGAGTGTGCCTCCTAGGATCCACCTGGGAGGGAGAACAGGGGGAACAGCCAGTGAAAAATTATTTCAGTGCCCTAGATTTTTTTTTTTTATGGTCGTCCATAATAAATGAGAAACTTTTTATTTATTTAAGGTGCACAATAAATTGCTAGATTGAAGATATTTGCAGAAGCAATGTAATATCTTCAGTCAGAATAGCATCACTTCACAAAAATCAGGACCTTGGATTTAAGTGTGAAGTATTATAGCAAAGATTAGGTTGCAACTTCTGCAATGCTACTTTTACAATCGTACTTGAAAGGAGGTTGTCTCAAAGAAAATGGTCTTTGCAGTTCAACTATCCCTCTTCCTTTTTCTGTGATATTTGGCTGGCAAAGGGTTTCAGTGACTCACTTTCATGATAGCTCTTTGAGCAAACCAGTCTGCAGGAGTAATGTCTTTTAATCCCCAACAGTAAGATGACCCTAAGTGTTTTAACCACATTCATGTGTTGCCAACAATTTTTATGCTATTGATACAGATGGTAGAGATAAGACTCTCTTTATCCTTCCTTTAGAGCTAAAACCTGTGCTGGTATCCACAGTGTTTGAATAGTCTGGTTTTAATAGAAACATGAAAACACCATATGGAGCCAGACAACCATTTCCTTCCCATAGTGTGTTTGGTGAGTTTGAGTTTACTTTAACATGACATCTTATAAATCATGTATCATGTAGTGACCATATAAGGTTACCTTTTATTGAAAGGATATTGGTGTTGAGAGCTTGCTATGCTTGGGTATTTATTAAGGAAATGAAAGATCTCTAGAACATATGATACATCTTGTGTTACTAAACATTATTAGTTTACCAATAGAAAAGTGTTTCTTTCTCTCACCTCTCTGAGCCTTCAAGATAAAATTTGCCCTTGGATTAAAGTCTGATGCTGTGTACATCCTGTCGGAGTCACACACTATTTGACAGTGTGTTTTGAAATCACTCTCAGGTTCATGTTTTATGCAGGAAGGAAACATACCTGTGGAGATAGCCTCTGGCAGTGGTAATTAAAATATGACCGTGTGCCACATGACCTTAAGGCATATTACTGCTTCAACCCTTCACCTCGCAGTTGTTAAAATACTGGGCTTGGCTTATTAACAAAGCACCATCTCTACTTTCAGAAATGTGCTGGGGAAAACAGGTCTATCATCTTCCCCTTTGTAGGAAGGAAGCAGTAAGCGATAGCTCAGTTGGTTCCCTGACAACGTAATATGTGTCCATTTTCTGCTATGGCAGCTGCAAAATGCCTAAAGCAGGTGGTGCAGCATAATGAATCCATCAGTTTTGGAGAGAAAGCACAAATATAAAGGTAGTAGCAGAATTGAAACATGAAAGTATAGGTTCCTGTGCACCCAGTCTTCTAGTCCCCACGATTTTCTCTGAGCTCTTGCAATAATCAAATTTGAAAAATGTGTCCCTGGCTTTTTCTGTGTGTGATGGGCTGTTAACTGGAGAGATCCACTGTTTCAGGAAGAAAATCCTGATTATCTCCTGGGAGAACATGCTGCCTTGCAGGGAAAGGGGCTACTTTCATGTGTGACCCTCTTGCCACCATGAAACCATTTAGACACAGATCTCTCAACCTGTATCTCATCATGGTGTGTAATGTAAACTGACAAGGCTTTTGCAACATGTTGAGATTGACTGTACCACTACAGCAACCCTTGATTTCCTCCACCTGCTTTTTAAGGAAACAGGATTTCCAAGCACTTCTCACAGACACTGAACTCACCACAAGAGGAGAAAAAAAAAAAAGCCAAGACAAGTTAAAAAAAGTATTTGGGATGAGTTAAAAATGTTCTTTTCTAGATTACTGCTGTGTATGAGTAATCCTTGCAGTAGCTCCTAATGCTCAGGATTAATTAAATAACTTCTTCCTTTAAAAATGGGGAAGTAAAGGCTAGAAGTCCCCAGGTATGTATTCCAACCATACCAGAGCCACAATGTCAGGTGCCAAGCCCACACTTTTCAAAACACTACAATACAGGACTTACAGAACTTGGTAGCTCCAGTGGGAGGGTTTTAGCCAGATCTTACCTGGTTCCCCATGAAGCTCGACCGATGCTCGTGAGCAATGGTCTCAATGAAAACCTGGGAGAAGCAGGAGCTGGTGCTGGTGATGATGAGGAACTGCAATTTGTCATTACTCAGTCTGTGGATTTTGCACTGTGTGCCAGTGCCGGGTGTGGAGCTGCCTTGTGTGAGTTGCACAGACAGAGCACATTTGCTTATGAATTGGTATCTTCTGGAACAGTTCTGGTTTGATTTCGCGTATATACAAATGCTACAGCACACTACTTCCATAAAGAGTGTAAACAGACTTGACACTGCAGAAGGATAAGCAGAGACAAAAGTGACAGCAAAATAAATAAATCAGCTAGTACCACAGCCTCTCTGTAGACAAATCCTTAATGTCTGTAGACTCTGAGGCCAGCAAATAAAGGGTATTCAGAAGTACAAAGCACGGTTAATGACTGTATTACAAATGCTGACTGTGTTTTCCTAACATTCCTGTTTGTTTGCTCTGTCTTTGTTTTCTTTATTTCTATTTCGTGGAAGCTCCTTCCGTTTCATTTACATTTGATTTCCTACAAATAACTGTGCTCTGTTTTATGAATTCATGTTTAAAGTCATGTTTACTTCAAAGGCAGAGGGACTTCAAATATTCTTAGTTTACTTCTGGCACTGTACTTCAGACATCTGTTTTGCTCTTGTCTCATATACAGAGGAGCTGGGAGCTCCCAGGCATTAACTCAGACCACTGAATGCCCTGCTTAAAGCTCACACCTCTTTCTGGCATTGCTATTCCCATCTATCCTTACCTCATGCACTTTCTTTCCTGCACCTTACAAGGACTGCAGCCATGTAGGGGCTCTGTTGTTAGACACAGAGGAGCTAGAAGTCCAGTCACTTCTTCTGTAACATCCTTTAAATATTGCTTCTCCACCTTTCCCTTATTCAAGCATGCATGAAGCATGGATTTTCCCTATGATTTTTGAGCTTTTAAGATGACCCAGTTGAAGTAGCTTCAACAGACTGTGTAAACTTAGACAAGGAACACATCTTCTTAGCAGCTGATGTAATACTCTATTTTTGCACCTGGGAAGCCACTAACTGGTTGTAAGTGCGGGGCTTAATTCACTCTTGGTGTAGTTGTCATATTTTTTGTTTAAAATCAGCTTTGAAAACAAATTTAGACTTCTTTTGGACTGAAAACAAATCAAGCCGTTTTCTGCAGAAGCTGAATTAAATGATGTGAGGCTTCTTCAATCAGCATCATTTTTAAATGCCTGTTGGAGAACAATGGCCAGAGGTTATGGCCAAGAACCACGATTAGGTCTGGCCTGACATACAGGTATGTAAACCATAACTCAGGATTTCACAATTAAATAAATATACATCAACTGAGGATCAAGCCTCCTTCTTCATAGAATCATAGAATCACAGAATGGCCTGGGTTGGAAGGGAACTTAAAGATCATCTAGTTCCAAACCCCCTGCCTTAGGCAGAGATACCTTTCACTAGACCAAGTTGCTCAGGGCCCCATCCAACCTGGCCTTGAATTCTTCCAGGGAAGGAGCATCCGCAACTTCTCTGGGCAACCTGTGTCAGTGTTTCATCACTCTCACAGTAAAGAATTTCTTCCTAATATCAAATCTAAACCTGTGCTCTTTTAGTTTAAAACCATTAGTCCTTGTCCTTCTTCTTCTATAACATTTGCCATAACTGTCACAGCTGAAATATAGAAGATAACTCTAAAAAACTTTGAAGAACAAAAATATCATTCCATGTGACTCTGTGTCTATTAGATTTACTAAATCTGTCATTCCATCAGTGTGATTTCCTGGATTGTTCATGTGACATAGTAAGATCTCATAGTCTAGGGGAAACAAGGTGTTAAATGTGAAAAATTTTTCCCTCTTACTCCTCATATTCTAATAGAGCAAAAGGGCAATGAAGAGAAGCTTGAAAAACAAGAACCAATCCTTAAAACAGAGTTGTGATCAGTAGAGCATAAGCGGTGGTTCAGAGTAAATTTTATAGAATTACAGGCAAAAATTCCATTCAGATATGCATCACAGATTAAACAGAAAACAAAAAAGCACACAATGAGTGCAGAGTTATATTTTCCCAGGGAAAATATATTACTGTAGCTTAAAATGACAAAATATCAGGAAGATTTCCACTTCATGGTATATTATTTTATATTAGAAAACTTTAAAATTGCTTTGGGCTGAGTTCAGAAGGGAAATACTCGGATTCATTATTTGATACCACTTTATACCCTGTGGTAGTAAAACAGGGCTTTCATTGTCCTCTTGGGATGCTTTGAACAAATGTGGCTTGTGTGAACCCCATGAACTGCTGGGGTACAGGTTTTACAAAGGCAGTTCATTCAAACCTTATTTTCTCTGAAGCTCAAACTCATCAAGTGAATTGCTTAGTTTCACTCCAGACAGAAACTAGTTGGTGGCTTTTGTTTCCCTTCACCAGGTTTTGCTCATCAAAATGAGCAAGAAGACTCATTCCCCTAAAACACCATAGTGAACCCAAGTGAAAAAGAATAAAACCTAGGCATTCATATGAAAATGTATTATGGAACCTGCTCAGTGATGCAAAAAGAAAATTAAAACCCTAATTGATAACTTGGATTGCTTTACTGGTATGATATTTTACAGCAATAATTGTTCTTTTCCTTGAAACCACACTTTCTTAGGAAGATTTTAATTAGAAAGTTTCTCTTTCTCTCTGCTGTACTCATGGTATAGAAAGGAAACCCCTTAGGGTCCCTTCCATCAACTTATAAAGTTCTTTCTGCTTTACATAATGTATAGATGCCCGACATTGAAAATTGGCCCAGTCTGTGTTGTTTTCTGATTAGCTGATGAGTCCACGCAGCATCTTGTCTGCATCATCTTAGTCTTCACTCTTGTTGTAGGGTATTTAAATGCTATAGTGAATACAGGAACAGGACGAAAATAATTCAGTAGCCTTTCGATAATAGTCTGGATTTATGTTTTTGCTGTTTAAGACATATGAGGATTTAGAAAGAGACATTTTGGAGACATGTAGAGCTCTGAAGATTGACCTAACCTGTATTTCTGATATGACTAAATTTTTTTCTATAAACATAAACTACTCCTTCCAGAATATGAATCAAAGAACCTGCCTGTGTGTTTTAATTACTTAACTATTAGAAAAGGCTTCTGGTATATTAGTCCTTGTGGCAATAAAAACTCCTTAGGGAATGAAAGTAAATTTATGGCCTACTATGTTTAGTGTTTTCAGACCTAGTTCTGGGTCTAGGGGATTATTTTTTTTTCTCCCTTACAGTTTAATTTATTAAACATGACTAGATTGTGGTATTCATAGAATTCATGGGATTATACAAAAGCGGATTGGAAAGAAGTCTGTGGAGGTCATCTAGTCCCTTCCCTACTCTAGGGCAATGTCAAACTGTACATGGATCTTGTCTCTCTGGTGGAGACTCCACAGCATCCCCAAGGAGTCTATTCCATTGTTAAAGTGTAACACTGGAAATTTTTTCCTAATGCCTAACCTTAAACTCTCTTACTATATTATAAACCGTTTATTTCTTGTCCTGTTCACTGTGGTCACAGAGAAGAGACTGTCTGCTTGCTTTTTACCACAATCACTTACAGGTTACCACTGCTGTGTTTTGCATCAATCTTTTTTTCTCTAGACTATTCAGGTCCAGCTCCTTCTGCCAGATGCCCAAATTTCTGGTTGTTTCTGTTGCTTTCCTTTGGGCCTCATTGGCCTACATGTTCCTTAAAGTGAAGTGGCCAAAACCTAGTCTGGATGCAATGCCCTGTGGACTTACACGTGTCGAGTAAAGGAAAAAAAATTAGTCTTTAGTTTTCATGTTTGTCTTCTAAACAACTGTAACATGCAGATCCTTACCTACAAGATTGTAGGTCAATTATTCCTAGCTTCTACTGCTGGGTCATTTTATAATATAACACTCACTTTGCTTGATTTTCATCCTATTTTTCCTATTCTGGAACACTAGTCCTTTCCAGGAGCACATGTGGAACCTCTCCCAGACAATGTGCACTTCAGTAGAACCACAATCTCTTCTATCATCCAGTTCAGTATCAGTGAATAGTATTAGATCGAGTGACACCCCTGTGGAAAACACTTGATGCAGCCTTTGACAGTGAACCCTGAATAATTATTCTTTTCAATATGGTTTTCTAACCAGTTTTGCACTCACTCTCTAGCAGGTTTCCCCTAGTCCACATTTTCTTCTCTTCTTTATCAGAATGTTATATGAGACAGTGTCAGAAAACTTACTAGGCTCAAGATATATCACATTTACTGCTTATTCCATGTCTGCAAGGTCTGTTATCCTGTGGGGGAAGGAAATTACATTGGTGTGACACAATTTGTTCTTGACAAATCCATGCTGGCCATAACTCATATCCTCCTTAATCCTTATAAATAGTTTCTTTGATTATTTGTTCCAGCATTTAAAGTAATACAATTAGAAGAGTTGTCAATTAAACCTCATTTTTCTTCATATTCATTACCAGGAACTGCACTAAGATATGAATTTTTTCAATTTGCCCTTATCCTAATAATGGTAGAAATAAAGCCGCGGAACTGTTTTCTCCTTGCCTGGAAACACTGTGCTATGGTATGAAGTCCATGGTCTGATTCCAACCTCCTTTACTGAACACATTTCTCTTTTTTCTTTCTCTTTTTAATAGGGAAATTAAATCAGGGAAATTGAACTCCACGAGCTCAATTTTCTCTTTCAGGTCTGGCTGCAGCAGCCAGGTTTTGCCCTGTGGGGAAAGAATAGTGTGCAAGATTCCTTTCACCTGGCAGGTGAGACTGAAGGGAGTTGCTCTGTTGTCCCCTCCTAGCAGAGGTGGCACTACTGAGCACTACCACTGGAAAACCACTGATGCCAGCAGGGACTAAAACCCGTTGTTGCAGGTGGAGGACCTGGCAGCGTGGTTCCAGGAGCAGGGCTACTGGGATTGCAGGAAGGGTCAGGAGGAACCAGAAGGCGAGGGAAAACTAAGGCCCTAAATCAGATAAAGCTCTTAAATCATTTCATTTTCCTTGCAACACAGCTAGGAATGAAACATTCAAGATTTCTACCAGCAGCATCATTCTTTCCTAACCCTGCTTTTCTTTAATTATCTAACAAGATACATACAAGCTATAAGGCTTGTAAGATCTCTTTGTAATCAATAATCATCTCTGTTTAATATTTATTGCATCATGTGGCAGGCAGAACAGAGTGACCTTCCCACTACCCCCTCTGCCCCCATCTTCCCCTTGGAAGAAGTCAGGTGTGGTGTGTCCCTTGGTGAAAAACTTTTCTCCAGCCCCAGCCAACTTCAAAAGCCACTTGCTGTGATCTAAGAGGTTAATACCAAGTAGACAGTGCAACCCTTGGCAATAAATCTCCACTAACTGGTCTTAATCAAGTACAGAAGTGTTCTACCTTTTCTCTGCACAAAAAAACCCCAAACCAACCCACTCAAAAAAAAACCAACAAAGAAACAAACTCAAACCAAAATAAATTGTAAATTGTACAGTGTACAACTTTTTACTGTTTTCTGGGGACTTTTACTGGGTGCTGCCCTATATAGAAACTTTTAAATTTAATATACTGGTATGTCTCCCAGCATCGATTTCAAGGAGATGAGCATCAAACCAATTACACGTCATCCTTTTGGATAAGGCATATTAGACTTTTTAAAAACAAATAGTCAGAGAAGAGTAAATGTAAATAAAAAGATAATCCACAGGATCTACTCCACAGCGAGCAAAGTAAATGAAGATTTCTCTTCAACGCCACTCCTTTACGGTTCCCAAACCCTCCCCTCAAATTAGATTCTAGGGTGTGCAAGGTCTAAGATGTGCACCGAGACAAAGGGAGAGCAAGAAGTATCCTACACTGCCATGTGTCTGAAGCTTTCTATTATTTAGCAGAAATCATTAACCATTCCTTTGTTAGACCATGCTGCCTGTGAAAGCAAGTTCAAGCAAATTTGCTGCTGTATCCAGCATGTTTTACACAAGGGAACTACAGCTGCTTGTGCAGATGCCATTGCTCAAGCTCTGAATTGCTACTGGTAAAGCTATAGCCACCTGTAAAAATAAGAAGAAACTGTACCCAGTGTTTCTTTTATTATATGTTTTAATTTGTCTGATTAATTAAAATAATTCCTATGTTGGTTTTGGTTAGGGGTTTTTTTTTTTTGCTACTCTTAAGAAATTTTGTCTTCCTATTACTCCTCTTCCCCTGATTTATCCTCCAAGGCTTTGCAGATGACATGAAGTAGAGCTACTTCCATGTTCAAATATCTGAGATGTCCCATGAAGAGATTGTGGCAAACAAGAATATTGGAGATGCAGCCACTACTGCAATTTTTTGAAAAAAATTACCTTCCAGTACAGGAAATCATATGCGTTTTCTTGAAGTTTATGCTGAGCTGCAGATTTGTATCTTCTAAATGAAGATAATGAGCTTTCTAATTTCCTCTGGAAAAATATTCCAGACCGTGTTTAGGATAGATGGATTGTGAGGAGAGTTTTGAATGAATGTCAGAATGGAAAACAATAAACAGATACAATACATGGTCTATTTGGCATGTCTGCTGTTGCATTTGGTTTCTTCATCCATGTTTAGGTGGGACACAACAGCACTTCTCTGACTCACATTTTGTGGCTGTGCTGGACATTTGAAGGAATGAATTAAGGTCTGGATTTGTCTTTGATAAGCATGATTTCAGCTTGGTGTTTGGAAAGGATTTAAGAGGTTTGCCATGGCACTGACAGCCTTTTTTGGCTTAAGGCTTGGTACCTGAGCTGCAAGGAATCATTGAAGAAAAATATTGCCTCTTTGAAAGCAAGCTGCCGTGAGCAAATTGCTCTTTGAAAGTATTTGTTGTGCCATGTTTTAAACACCTGTGGCCTGCACATCACATCCTGGGAGGAGATAACTGCATCACTATCACCGTGGGCTCTCCTTGTCCAGTTAAACTGTACCTCAAAGCTAAGCTGGTATCTCTGCCTTGAAGAATTGTACCCAGGCCTACAGATGGGATTTGCACCACTCTTTCCCCCTGTACTCTGCTGTCCGAAATAATTTTACTTCTGGCCCAAATGCACTGGTACACAATAGCTCATGAGCAAACAGAAAGGTGAGACAGATCCTTTCATGGAGTCATCAGCACTATTGTGTCCAGTTGGCATTTCGTCTTCTTCAGAGAGCCAAAAACCTATTGACTGCCAAAAGATGTGAGTGTGCTGTAGGAAAAGACCATCCTTAACTTGCCTAGTGTTTTACTTGCTTCCTTAGTTGTTTGCCTCTCTGGCACATGAAAGGAGCTCTCTCCTTGAACCCTCCTCTCACTAGAGGTAATGTAGTTCTCGTTGGAATATGAATCACCCAATTTACGTGCTCACCCTTCCCTTCCTACAAGTATTTCCGTGAGCAATTCATGATCTTGTTTGCATGCTTGCAGGAAGCCAGCGTTCCTTGGGCTAAAATGCAGAGCAAAATTAAATAATTTTTAAATTGGAGTTAATGCTAGTAGGGATTTTTTTCCTGAGCTCATCACGTTCTGTTTCACATGCAAATCTCTCTCCTCTGTTCATGTAAAGCACCAGTTTTATTAACCTTTTTAAGTAGGTATTTTCTCTCATTTCCTGTATCTGCCATACCTGACCACAGTTCCTTGTTATTACTAATGAAACACTCATGATCATAGTAATAACCATTTTCTTCATTTACACAGCACCACTAGCCAAGCCTCCCAAGCAGCCAGGGAAGGAATAAAGTCTTCTCATTAGGAGTGTAACAAACTGAAGGCGTGGCAGGACAGAGCATAATAACTGTAATATCACCAGCCTGGAAAGTGAATAGGTAAGCAGTGCACTGTGATTAGTCCCAGAAAGCTCATGGAGAGGCATTTTTTCAGGAACTTCTCCCCAAGAAAAGGCAGAGGCCATTGAGAAACACTGTCTAGCACAGAGCAGTGCATGCTTGTATGTAGGCCTTCAAAACCTGTGCTCTCTAAAAGGTCAGCATGCCTGAATTTCGGTGAAAGTTAGATACTTAATTGAACTGTTCTCAGACTGCCTGCTTGGATGATTGGGGGACACAGCCACTGCTCTGGCAAGTAAGTTCAAGAGGATGTGAAACAGCTTTATCCACTTGTTTGGATTTTTATTAGTGCCCAGGTAGGCTCAATGTTCAGACATGACAGTGCAGAAGCTTTGTCCAATGAATATGAATGCTTATCTCTGCTTTCATTCCCTCCTCTGGTCCGGATGACCTCTTTCTTTGTTTCTACATGACACCTTGTGTACTCTTTGGTTGTTCAGTGATTACATTACATGCTTTACACAGACAGCCAAACCTTTGTTACCGTCATTAAAAAAATTCCCATGCTGTTTTCTGCAATGCTTTAAGGCTATTTGCAAATTAAAGTCAGTGGAGAATGCAACAGGCTGCTTGCTCAGCAGCAGGTTTCCTCTGCCCCTTTTGTGCCTCCTCCATACAAAGATGTTTGCCTGGGGTGTGATGGTGGGAGCCAGTGTGCTTCCAGATTTCCCAGGGGTTTGTATCTCCTCCTTCTCTGCTTTGGCATCTCTGGTGGTGATGCTTCATGCCCTCTGGGTGCATGTAGCCATGGACAGGAGCTATGAAGAAAATTAAGAATGACACCGTAAATGAATAATTGGAATATGCTGCACCAAGGTTGGGGCCAGCTTCCTTCTGTTCTTCAGAATGGGTGTTTTCCGTCACCCAGAGAAATAACTGCACCACTTCTGTCTTTCTTCCTCAAAGTCACCTCTTACGTCTCTGTTCTTCCCTTGCCTTCCTGCACCCATCTCTTTCCTGGAATTGCTGGCTCCAGATTTGTTCCCTCTCAGTGTATTGCCTGCCTGCACATTTTGTCTAGCTAGAGCCAAACTTATTATTCAATCAAAACTCAGCAGGAGTTTTGTTGAATTATTGTAAACTCACTGGGGCAAAAGCTGTGCCTTCCTATTCAGCATTGAGATACCATGCATATTGATTGTGGCTGAGAGAGAATAAAAATGAATACATTCATATTGATTACATTTGTTCTTATTCACTATTAGACTCACTGCATGGCCCCAGTAGATTTATGGTTTCTTTTCGTGACTATTAGCAATAAATCAATTTTTTTTTCCTCCTTCTTCTCTTCCTTTTTCTTTAAGTAAGCTCATGTTCTGCAGAATGACTTTGAATAAGAAGAGTCAATTGTACAATAACTTGTGGGAAAATTTGATGAGCTGCCTTTAATTTCCCACTCACTTTGAAATATCACTCCTTGACATGTTGAAACCCAAACATTCTTCCCACATGCAGTTCAGATGCTCTGGGCCCACTAGACAAAAGTTTTGTGCACCAGTGTGCTTTTCCTAATGAGCATGTAATTTCTTCCCCAATATAATTATGACAAATATTACAATTGGGGACAGACATGCAGAGCGATGCTACTTTTCCAGCCTGGGAAACCACAGAAAATTTGCATAATTCCAGGTACATATTGGAAAATTCAGAATTTTAAGTAACATGAGCTTGCTTATTATTTTCTTTTCCAAGGCTCGATTTCATATCACATCTTTACTGCTGCGAATGGCATTGTGAAGCTTAGGCATACTGTGCAGACTTAATTTTCAGCCCTTTGGAGAGCGAAATTTTGGTTCATGAGCAGTAATTGAACAATCCAAGTGCATTGTGCCTGTATTGCGGTATTAAATTGATGGCATAGAGCTCTGAGCCCTAAGCAAGGATGATATTTCTGTCTGCCAGCCACACGTAGCAGATTTGAACAGAATTGGCAAACTGGAGGGAAGCAGAAAAGGGTGAGAAGGGTGCCCTCCTAAAACAGAAAGGAGGCAGATGGAGTGACACCAAAAATAGAATGAAAGAGCTACAGTTCATGGAACTGAGCAATGGCTCTGGAGAAAAAAACAGAAATACTAAAGGGTGTGACTTCTGATGGATGTACACTTAAATGAAAACGAAGATGATGAAGAGGAGTGGGCAAAGTGAAGAGAAAGTTCATACCCAGTGTCATGCAAAAGATATCCTGCTGTCGACATCTGCTAAGCTCAGAAGGAGTCTCCCACAGAAAGATAGCAAAATCCCCTCACTCAACACATTTACAAATAGACTAAACAAACCTCAGTGATCCAGACTCTCACCCCCTTACTCACATGGCCCGTAACTCACTCCAGGAGTCATTCTTCCGAAGCCTGGGAACACTTGCAGAATGAGAGGGTCTGAGCTGGATGCGAGGCAGAAATCCGGTCCTGGACATTGCAGCACACATAGATTTGATGAATTATCAGCTCTTTTCATGACCAGAGCACTGCCTAGGCACATTGCCTGGGTGTATCGGTGTATCCCTTCGTGCATAGGCATGAACTCTAGACAAAGGCTTAAAAACAGGTATTAAAGGGTTTTGCAGGATCAGGACCTGAAGGGCTGCATACAGCAAAGTACAGGTGCGCCGTCTCACTTCATTCAAGCTCAGCAGAGCTCTGACAAATGTATGAACTAACTTTCCTCCCTACACGGCTCTAAGTGATGACAGTATCTTTACGATCTTCCAGAGGAAGTAGCTATTTGCTGATAAACATCTCCTCTCCAAGTACTTAGTAAAAAGACGCATTCTTTTGTATACCTTTAATTACAGGAGAACAGACTTGGTCCAAATAATTAGGTAATTTTAACTGTGCAGTCTTTCTCAAAGAACTATATTTAATCTTCATTTGAATTTAACTTACACATCACAGTGCCCCTTAAGCAGTTTTGTAAGCCAAAACACTGATCAAATATTTTTTAAATGTCAAATGTTACTTAGTTGTGGATAGTACTGAATTTGTTTTCAGAGATAACTTCTTTTGATCTGCTGCTGTTTTTAGTCTTTCCCATTGTCATGTTCCTCTTTCTCAGAGGCTTAATCCATACAACACAGGAGTTTCTAGACAACTGAAGAATTCAAAGAAGATACGTGGGAGAACCCTTCAAAAGTTTCATAGTATTAAACACGATACAGATTACTGTCTTGTCACTACAGACCCCAGCAGTTGGAAGGGATAAAAAAGGCCTTTTTAAATTTAAGTATTATTAAGGGATTAGAAAATGTTTGCATGAAGTAAGAAGAGTGCTGTGAGGGATGATCTTAAAGCACTGATATAAACCTGCATAGTTTTATTTGCTTTAATTCACCATGCACCTATTCTGATTTACACAACTCAGGATCTGGCTCTATATATCTAAATGTATCTTACACTGCAGGGGCATAAATCATTTTTCTCCTGACTTAGTCTTTGCTATTGTCTTGGAACTGTAAATTATACATATTAGGTGCACCAGCAGTGCAGTAAAAGTAAACAGCAAGAGATGGAGTCGCACAGTTTGAATGAATTATAACACAAACTATGGTAGGTCTGACCTACGTTAAACTAGCTCACTACAACAAGCTTTGCATGAAGTGGCTTGTATTTCAAGGTTGTCTCTGATGTTGATTCTTAGTTAAAAAAAAAAGGATCTAAATGATCACCAGAATGTTATCAGTCCTTTGGAACAAACAAAAGCTGAAATAGCTCCACAGCTCAGCCATAAAAACAACAGAGCTGGAAGACTTTTCCTGTAGCAGCATCTCCCACTGGGTGACAGCAGTTGAAAGTACTTACGATGATTATGATTAATTTCATTAGTGCTCGATTCACTTTAATACTTTTCTCCCTCTATCTCTGAATGCAGATAATTTTTCCCTGCAAGTAAATCCAGGGTGACAGTTTAATAGGCTCAGACATGCTTAGATCCAAAATGAGACTGTAATATTAATATACTATTGACCAGTTATGGATTAAGCAAACTGAGGGCACACTTAAGTAAATGATTTCAGAGGGACAAGTTAATGTGCTAAGTGGTTCATAGGCAATGATTAAAAATATTTTTCATTTACTTGGAAATTAATAGGTTTCTTTAATTAATCTAATAAAGTCAGCCTATGGTATGTTACAAGTTTGGTGTATGCTTTCAAGGGAGATGCTGACTTGCTGAATCTGGAAATCCCAGTATTGCTTATAAAGGAAAGTAAACAATCATATACAGCCAGCCTTGCAGATGGCCAGAGTTTCCAACAGGCCATCCTCTTTTCCACAAATATTATTGCATTTATCCATTGCATGAAGGGCATTATGAATCTAGAAATTAAAAAGTCAACATCAAGATCCTATGTATGAATTTAGGATTCATCCAAATATCTTTGGGGATGCTCAAAGTACCTAGCCACAACTGTATCTAGTCAGATGAGCATTTTTTCATCCACCAGGCTTGCATCATTCAATCCCAATTGAACAAAAAATTAAAAAAATTGATTGCAAAAAAAAATTTTGCAAGAAAAGCAGCCTGTATGCCAAGAAGTGTTAAAGCCTTGTAAAAAGGAAGAGACAGTGGGATGATGAAATCAGCTAAAGACTTTGCATGAGTTTGATTTGCCCAGAAGATGCTCAGATAATATGATTATCTGAGATGTATTAATAGCTCAGAAACAACAACTTTATGCTGGAGAGATTAATTGAAAAGATAGTGCCTCATTAATAGTCTTATGGTGTTTTGTATTGCAAAAACACTAAGACGCTCCATCTGTTGCATATTGTACATGTGTCAACACAGGATCATCCTGGCCCTCAGAGCTGTATAAAGTCAGGAAATGGCTCTGTATGTGCCCATACCTGGACGGTGATCAGGGAGTCACACAGAAATCACTAAATTCTCAGAGATTACTGCTCTGAATTTGCAGTAGATGATGGAGTGACCAAAGTTCATGGTCCTTCCCTGAACAAAATTTGTTGGATGTTCACCTCACCCAGCCCAGCTGCAGTTTTTCTGATGGTAAGTTGCATTATTTCCAAAGCAAAGGTTGGGCTATCCAGCATCAAATCCTGCTCTGGTGATTACCTTCTCTTTAGCAAATCAAAACAGAAGACTGTTATCTTCTGACCCTGTTCCCCAGCATCCTAGTATGCAATCATTCCCACTTTAATGATGTTCTCACATCTAACAGGGATGTCATTGTACAATTTTGAAAATCAGCAGCTCTTTTGTTTAACCATTTCGAGGCCAAATGAAATGACACAACAGGGACCAAAGATTTCACCTTCTTAATCTCCCAGCCCCCTTGTCCTATTTACTGCGAGAGAATATCCTTTCTCTCTGGTTTTCCCCGCAGTTTTCAAATGCATATACCCAGGCAGGAGATGCTTCTCTTGTGTCTTACCTGTTCCTCAGCAAACCTGAACCAGGAAAAATGGCCATCTTCCCCTGACTCGCTGTGGGAAAGTCATTATCAAAAATGTGAGAACAGCACGTCTCTACTTCTCTGGCAGAACCTGCTACAAACTCAGTGACCTGGCAGCCATGAGGAGCGTCTGACGGAATGATGCACTAGTGTGTACAGTACACATTAGCTGTAGGAGGGAAAGAAGAGAAGGAGGAATGGATGTTTGCCTTAGGTCTCCATGTTAGAAGTTCTGTTCTTTGCATTCATCCCTCTTGCCCCAGGAACATTTGCATTGGAAAGCCTTCAAAGTTTTCCATCCAAGTTAGTCTGGAAAAAAACCCCAACAATATTGCTACCAGAGTTGCGAAAAACTTTTTGGACTCATTCCGTTCACCGTGTATGTGGATGTGTCTGTGTATGTTTGTGTGGTAGGCGGGAGGGAGGAGAGGGAAGTACTTTCAACTTGCAGATAGGTTTTCCAGTGGGTGGAAAAGGCATTTGAAATCCATGGAGCCAGGTTGGGTTACAACTGCTGAGGATCTGGCCCAGGCAGCTGCAATGTTGTGCAGTGCTGTGGTTTGGAGAAACATGAACATAGCTGCACAGAAGGAAAAGCTGAAAGAGATGTTTGGTAGCCGGACCTGTTTCTTTCATGTGTGAAGGACAGCTGTGCAGCTGCAAGGAGTGATGCCTGTAAATTCATCGGATATGTGCAGTTTCTCCCTCTTTTGTGGGTCAGATCAGAGTGATTACCCTCCCTGAATGTTTGCGGTGAGTTTAATCTGAGACGTGTCTGCTCCTTTGCATTTGCAGCTGAGGGTGGCAAATAAAATGGCTGAGTATTGCTGCAGGCAATTCTGTCACCAAGACTGGAATGAGGCAGCCTTGAGAGGCTGTGAAAAGCCACTCTTTTGAAGCAGACCACAGGTAGATAAAGTTTGCTGCAGGCAGACTTTTGGAAAAAGAAAAAGGAAAAAAAAGGAATCACAGTAACTTGTTTCCTTCATGCCTGAAATAAGCTGAAACAGGGCAGCATTCTTGTATGTACAAACAAGACTAGAGGGAAAAGAGGTTATCATTAGAGTTACCTTCATGGTAGTGATTTTGCAAGTCTTTTAATTCAAATGGTAGCCTCCTGGATGCATTAAGGTTGAAAGAAATTATATGATCTCACGAAGCATGGAAGTCCATAAATCAATGGTGTGCAAAAGACTCATGAAGGGGAGGCAACTCTTATTTCAAGTTTTCTGGAATGCAAAAAAATCTGTATTAGAGTCCTAATGACAGCTGTTGGTCTCTAGGGGACCAGCAAAAAATTGTAATGTGAAACCTGTGCTAAATACCATTTCTTGTTCCTTCTTGTAATTTCATTCACCTCTTTAGAAAGCCATGGTGGTATAATGAAGAGAGAAAAGTTGAGACTGCAGGTTTTGTTTGTAGCTTTGCTACTAACCTACATATGGATTTCATTAAATCTCTATGCCTAAGAGAATTTTCTTCTTAGAATTGGTATCTCTGTAAGAGAGGTTCTCCCTTTTTGGTATGACATTTATCTAGCATAATTTCTACATAACTATTCTTAGATATATCACATTTCTTAGAATAAGTATGCTTCATTAAAGATATCACAAAGCTTGCTCTTGTCTTATAAATGAAGTATGCAGACAATGAAAGCTGCAAATTTGGTGTAATTTACTTCAGGTGATGATTTGGCCGTAACCATAAACCCTACATCCTCTGTTCTAATTTGGTCAAAAAGAAAAGACACTGCTTGTCTAGCACCGTCTGATATGGAAAGTGACTCAGTTCCTCACCAGCCCAGGAATCCAGGCTTTAGTCATGTCTGGAATTTGATTATGCTCACATGACTAGTTTCGGAGAGGAGCTGGTAAACTTCGTTTTGCTTCAGTTATTGGTTTCTAAGGCTATGAAAGGTCAGGATAAACCATCCATAAATGCAGCAGCGATTAAAACCTCACTTAGCTTATTGCACAGTATGTAATTGTTCATCCTGTGTCACATAATAAAATCTGATGGAGATAACTGCCTGGCATTTCCTTTAGTTTAAAGGAACAGTTATGCACTACACCTATTGTTATCTGCATGTACATCAGAGCTGTTTCTGTTTACATAATGGCTGTGTATTAAAACAGGGGGTACAGCTGAATTCTGCCATGGTCTGTCACTCTGCCATTGCTGACTTTGTCTTACAGTTCTCATCAGGACAAAATAGAAGAGCAAATAGTCTGCCTGATGGTGATATCCTTAAAAAAAGGCTGATGACATTGCCTTTGTGGTTTACAGGTTCTCCTATTTGTGAGCAAAGTTGAGAAATGTCATCCAGGCATTTAGAGCTCCCATTTTCTGAACAGCTCAGCTTTTGATTACTGCCAAAAAATAGGAGCCAATTTTCCAAAGAACTCCATATAGTGACTGTTTCTGACATAACATTGGCTTGAAAATGTGGCTATGATAATTGTGTTAGGAGCTATGCTGAATGGGTTTAGAAAAGCTGGGTGTGCACAGAGCACGGTTAAAAGTCTGCTGCTGTGATACCCCAGTGCCATGCCCTCCAAAGCATGTGTCACTACTGTACAATTCATTGCCTCTCTATGCCCTGTGTACTTGTATTAAAACCTGGCACTGTATTTGCTCTCCAAACGCCCTCTGGTACTGCCTGCCCTCTCATTCCAGGTGAACTGGAATCCAGCTTCCCTAAGCCTCAAATTGCTATACAGATTATCACAGCCATAATCTCTTCTCTTTGTGTTTTTAGCAAGACAGTTTCTAAATTCAGAATCTAAACTCTGCAGAAAGAGATCTGCCTCTTTTGTTCCCTGGACTGCTGACTTAGTCTGCCACTCTGCCAAAGCTAGTTACCAGTGTGGCAGCTGATAAATAAAGAACAGGCTGCTTTTCCCTCCCAACTGTACATACCCTGAACCTGTTAATGTATCCCTTGCTACTGAGGCCCCACTCTTTAAATAAATTCTCTTAAACAGTCAGCAGCTAATGTAGCTGCTACTGTGTGCACACATTTTAAAAGTTCATTCCCACTGCTTGCTTTGCAGTCACACTATTTCTGACACCAAAAACCTCAGGGCAGGGTATACCCCAGAAAGGAAGTCAAAAGGGAAGGTGCCACTCCGCCAAAGGAGCTCTCAGCCAGCAGACAAACTGCTCTCCTTGCTGGGGGGTTAGAACAGGGAAGCATGCGTCAAACGCTGTTAGTTTTAGGGCAGGGGAGTTTTGTGTCTGAGGTCTAGCTTGGTTTGCTTTAAGTAGTATCCTACTCACAGTGTGCCACATTTTATTCAGTCTTCCCATGGAGGTGTCTGCCCAGAGCCCCCTGTCCTCCCTCCTCACAGCTTTGTACCAAGCCTGATGTTCTGTGTGGTCCTAAAGACCTTTTGTAATCCTCACTCAAACCCAACGAACCAGCAGATCTCTACCTATGCAGTTCAGAATCCGAAATACCCTAAAAGAGTGTAAATGTTGCAAATGACTTCTTGCAAAGTCTTTTGTAGGTTATTTCTACTTCTACTCCAGAGCACAAGTACTGACACCCTGGCCAAAAGGAAGGTGTACCTCCTACCTGTGCTTGATAGGATTTACAAAAATATAGGCTTCTCACTTCCAAAATCCCCTACCCTGCAGGCCTTAGTTCAACTAAGCATTCTCAAAACACACCTACCACTTTGCTACAGAGAGCTGACAAATCAAAACCACTTTTGCATAATATGCTGATGCTAGGAAACTTTGCAGTCAGGTGGGAAACAGTTATGGGGCTCCCTGAAGGGCAAGCAAAAGAAAGTGCAACTCTGGGCAAGTGAGTAAGGCTGCCATAAGAGAGAGGGAAGACTTCTGCCTTGGTCTTTGTCTCTAGAAAATTTAGGGAGCAGGAGCTGGAAAGTCAGTTCTCCCTCTGGTTGCCCTACCCCTAGGTGCTGGGCTCAGGTTTCCTCTGGCTTGTCCTTTCTAGTTGTGGCTTAATTGCAGGGCAGACAACGGTGTGAAATGTCCACGCTGCTTCCTGTACCCATAAATTCCTGACTTGGGCATTTAAACAGTAGGAGGATTTAAGTATTTAAGTCATAGAAACCTCCAAACCTCAGTTCTGGGCTAGGTGCTTCTGCTTGTGAGAAATACAATGCCTTACACACACCTCAGCTGACCTTGCTAAATGTATTCCCATGAGTCCCATTTCTTGGTGTATAACGTGTAATATGGTGAAGAAATGCAAATTAGATTTTTCTGCTGCTTTCCTGAAACAGATACTTGAATTTTGCACTGTATCATGAAGCCCAGGGTCCTACCTCAGGTTTAATCCAGAGCTGCTGTTTCATGCTCACTCTTTGTTTTCAATACCTCTTGATGAGTGCCAAGGTGAACAGCAGCTGTGCACAGAGGATGGGGGCAGCAGCTACAACTGTTAGAAAAGGGCAGCTCAGGTGAGTGGCCGATGGCAAAGAGCAGCAGAGCATCTTTGAACTACAGCTGGAGCCTGAAGGAAAGGCAGTCCTGAAGTGGAAACAAGTTCACCTGCAGTGATGAACGCACCACAGGAACAGAACCTGTAAGATCTAATTAAGGTTTAGGGACCACAGAAAGATTTGAAGGGAGAATGGGCATCTGGGAACAGGATGTGTCAAAAAAAAAGGAGATCTAGGGAATCATCAATTATCAGGAAGGAGCCTTGGCACATTAGATCATTTTCAACTCCAGAATTTAAACACCCCTCCCCATCAAAAAAAACAATGAGGAAAACAGATGAGAGAGCATAATGTTTTGGCAGTGCCTGCTGTCCTCTGAAGAGGCAGATGCTGCCATAATGTCAGCCTCTTATCCTTTTTCCTTTTGTTATTCTGATGGATTGGATTAAATCTGGGGCTTAACACAGGGTGCCTGTGCCAGGGCTCTCTGCTGACCATTTCGTGCAGCTTGGGTTTGCAGTCGAAATTTATCAAGCTCGTTATTGCATAACCTGGCAAATGTCCTTTTCTTCCACAATTGAGGAAATGGATACATATGAACTACATTTCTGAAGTTCAGAGTGAAAGGATATGAGCAAAAGAGATGCGAAGAATGTACATGGCAGTAAATGACCTCTTTTACCCCAAATCTTCCCTGACATAGTGTGTGGTGGGCCCAGGATTGCATTCAGTGAGAGCGTGGATGAGCCTCTTGGTTTGGGGATGTGTCCTTACATGACTGCCCTGGGGCTGCACAAGGGTGCCAGTCAGGGCTGATGTCAGAGAGAGGTTCCTCAAACCTCATGAGCTGAGCTCCTTTTTCTGTGCTTGCTTCCCAGGCTTGAAAGGGATGATGAAAATACGAGGGCTACTTTTTCAAAGTAATGTCATTGCTGAAAGCTCAAGTTAGAATCTTCTCAAATCCATGTCTATAAACACTTAATATCAGATTGTGTTTTATATCATGTCCAGCAGCAGAGACCCTTTCTGTTTCTCCTGCAAAAGGGGAATACTCAGCTGGGAGTAGATGGAATAGTGCAAGACTTAACCTAAAATACTCCTTTCAGCTGAGCTGGGCTAAATGCCCAGAATGACCTTTTATGACATTCAGAAATTTCCTAATGTTTGAATTTGCCATGAAAGAACCTGGGGCGGGGGGGAGGGGACATCACTGTAGTTTAAAAATACATAAATAAATAAATATTTTCTCCTCTTCTGCAAAGACTAAGACATTCCTTGTCCTTTTTAGGTATAAAAAGAAATCCCACGTACTGAAGCTGAGGCACTGTGGTATCACTTGAAACGTGGACGCTGGAGCAAACGTAACATTTGCACTAGGCTGAGAAATAAATAGACATTTGAAACTGTGTTAGGATGTGAATTTCCATAGTGCCTTGGGGAATGTAATTTTTGCATTATGTGAACAGTTTGGATGAGAAGACCACGCATTGAAGCTGAACAGCTGTATCCTGCCCACACATTGTGAAGTGAGGGAGAGGCTGGGAGCCCAAGGGAATCCTTATAAGACACTGTGTCCCTGAAGTTTTTCAACAAAGAAGTTGTGCAAAGATGTGCTGTCTAGAAGTAAGCTTATGGGACTATTCCACCCTCCCTGCGCCACACAATGTAGCATAAACATCAGCTTCTGTCTACATGCATTTGTTTATTTATTTTGACATAAAATACTGCCTGTTACTTTGAAGTCCTGGGAGTGATGGGTTTCATGCCTGTTTTATACCCAGTTTGTGTTTTATTGCACCAGGCCAAGAGGCAGCAACAGGTTGATGAAGCTGCACCATGGCACTGGGTCCCTCCTGTCCCACCTTGGTGAGCTGAGGGGCTGGCGGGGAACCAGCTCCCTGAGCCCCATGCCATCAAACTGACCTCTACAGATTTTTCTTCTTAGTGGAGCATGTAGGAAACCTCATGAAAAGGGAAGCAAACTTAGTAATCCTGACAACTCTTAGGACTTGGGATACATTTGTCACTGTGCAGGGTTTAAGACTCTGAGCAGGCCACGGTGCACTCCTTGTGTGCTGTTTAACTGGAGGATCACTTCTAAACTAGGTGATAGATTCCTGCCATTTGCAAGGGCTAATTCTCTGTGAAAGAAACTACCACAACAGCAGCAACAACAAAAGACAAGATTCTCTGAATCATTTAGAGTTGCCAAAGGTGTTGAGATAGGAGCTAATTAAAAAAACCTATCTGCAATACAATGCTATAAAAGAATAATAAAATTCAAATCTCATTTGTTCCACTTGATGTTCCTCGTATGCATAAACCTCTATAAAAGGTAGCATCTGTGTTCACATTGTGTGCTGAAAAGATATCACACAACTAATTCAATTGACATTTTTAACTGTTCATTGTACCATATATTTCCATTTACTAGATTCTGTAAGTCCTTTTAAGTGCATCACGTATAGAATAGGATAAAATAAGGTAGAGCTGTTTACTTCCATAATGAGATTGGTGGTGGGAAATGACAGAGCATTGAGCTGTCATACTTGCCATACTTGCAGGATTTAAAATAGTATTTGAAGCTTTTCTACCAGCCAGTGATTGTATTTATATTGTGCTAGTTATGTGGATTTGTGTTGCAAAAGAAAGCATGATGTAGTATTATTTCAATTGAACCAACAATTTAGAGATCACTCATCTGTTATGATTTGAAACAAGATATATTATAACATCAACAATGCCCACAGTAATAATAACATTTTCAGCTTCAGTGACAAAACTCAGGCTTTCTTTTAATTTTCAGTTGGAGGTGCTCAAGGGTGATTTTAATATGCCAAGATGCTTACCTAATGCAAATAAAGAGTTCTGGGTTTCTTTTTTTACTGTTGCTTTTTTGATGGTTTTCCTGGGTTTTGGGTTTTGTCTTTTTTTTTTTCCTTTTTTTTTTTTTTTTTGCTTATAGCTACAAGACTGTTGTTCCACATGGGAAGTTCACAACGAAATCAATAGGAAAGATTGGTTTTTGGATCCACTGTAGGATTGGCTCCAAGCATACAAATGAAGCTGGAGAACAAAGTTACTGGAGCTCTCTTAGAGAGGTGAGATGCAAACACAAGGCTCAGAAATGGCCTCACTGTCTCCTTTGCTCTATCTCTGTTGCCCCAAAGCAAGAGGAGGAAAAGCTTCATGGAGACCAGCAGTATGTGCAGCTCGTGGCCAGGCCCAGGTTTCGCAGCCCAATGTGCCAGCATGGAACAAAAGGTTTTCAAAGAATCCTTTTGTCACTCTTGGAAAAAGAGGAGGCTTTATAGTAAACGCAGTGATCTGATGGGTGGAAAAAAATGCTGAAACATCTTTTGTGGTGAAAATAAAAGTGATTATTTTTGTTTTTATATTTACTTTTTTTCACTTATTAACGAGGGCAACTTTCCCAGCCGCTACGTTTTTTGAAAGTCTTTTTCTATTCTCACAAACCAGGGACAGGTTTAGAAAACAAACAAGCAACCCAGAAAGTAAATATGAAAGATGTTCACTCCTCTGTTTAAAGCCTGAGGTGAACAGTGTAAGTTTGGTGTGGAAATAAAAATACCCAGAGCACCTCTGCAGTTCTGGGGAGGTGCTGGATCACAGGCGAGAGAAGAGCTTGGGTCCTATCTACCCATCTCTGCAGCGGGTGGCATCTGGGGCAGCTTCCTACACAACTGCCTTTGGAAACACTTAACTCTCTCTGTGTTCCCTGCAGGGAGCCACAGGTTGCAGCCAGACCACCCACCAGTGCTATCGCACTGGTTTATCGCGCGCCTGCTCCAAAGAGCTGTGAGAAGAGCCAGCCCAGCTGCTCTCCTGGCCCTGCTGCCGGCCGTTGGAGAGGTCAGTGGGGAGAAGAAATTGCATGGTCTTCATGGGACATTGACAGCAGCTGGCCCAGGGCAGCTGCAGTCTCTGCTCTGCAGTAACTTGTCCAAAAACCATCCCAGAGCAGGGTGGGAAAGAGGAGAGGAGAACAGAATCCTGTGTGCTGCAAGAGGAGGGCTGAGCTGAGGTGCTGTGCCCCCATAGCAAAGCACGGCTGTTGTGTGAGAGGGAAGGTGATCCCCCTGATCCTCATCACATCGGGGTCAGGACAGTCCTGCAGAGCAGACCTCACTGCTTCAGGGAAGCTGCTGGACCTGGTCACAAAACATCGTGTCTCCAAGCAAATTTCACTTGCTTCTGTTGGAGAACTGGTTGGCAGGTCTGTGACTATCTTTCCTTTCTCTTAAGGACTTTGGGAATGACCTTGCACTTTGCTGTCTGCTTGGCAGAACAGGTTTCTCCATCTATTACTGAACCTGAATTATATTAAACCTGATCTAGTGATCCTAATAGCCTTTTCTGGCCCTAGAATTTATGAATTATATTAACCTCTGCTAGATGAAATAATATTTTCTGGATTAATATATTAATGATTCTTTCTTTAATTATTTTAATACCTAAAACAGGCAGTCTCTGACACTTTTATTCCACTTTTATCTTTCCCAGAATAAAAAAAAGTATATATTCAACCTACACAGAAAACCACCATTAAGAATTTTTATCTCTCTCTCTTTCTGCTCACCCTCCTGGGACTCACCAGCTCAGCTGGCCATGATTTTTGATAGCTGTTTGATTCTATTAGCTACCACTGCAGGCCTTCAAATCTTTGTGTGCATAAACTAGCTTCTCAGCCACTTACTTAGCTTCTCATGATTATTTTTGGGAGAAGGTAAATTGCTCCTTTGCAAAGCTGCAGCTGTTGGCCAAAGCATATTGCATTAGATTTACTTAGTACAAATCCATTACTACTGTTCTTGGCAAGGCTCTTTCCTTCTAAATCAATTATATTTGTCTTGTACAGTGAAACCATGAGGAATGAGCAGGCACATTTGCAATTCCCACCACCAGTGAAACCACCACAAGGTAAACACACACAAACGTACACAAACACACACACCGCTTCTTGCCAAAACAAAGGAAGCTGATCCTGAGCTAAATATAAAATCAGACTGAAAGGAACTTTAACTTCATTAATTCTGGCCTCTTGTTTTTTGGGATTTGCCTATCTCCAACAGACCCAGATACAGACGATCCAAAGCCACTGGAAAGGCTAAGGTCATGATGCTAAAGTCCAGAAAGAAGTTGGGAATAAGGACAACCATGTCTGAAAACCTGGTTTTGTTGTGCTTCTGGTTTAGTTTTAGCGATATTTAGAGAGCTGAATGACAGCCCAGGAATAAATAGTCCACCTTTTGGGGTGCCTTTTTGATCTTCCCACTGTTGCAAGTGATACACTTTGGCATCCCAGGCCAAACTGATCAGAGGACAGCTAAAAATTCTTGAGGTTTCAAAACCTGTTTTCTTTCCACATTAGAGCAAACAAAAATAAAATAGAAGTGAGTTGGAGGAGGGCTGTGAATATTTCTGAATGATCTGAAGGGATTGCGTGAAGGGGAGAAAGTGTGTGGGAGGGAAGAACACCTGGAATCTGGGACCGTGTTCTGCCCTACCAAGAGCAGGTGACCTCACATTTAGTCCTGGAGGAGAGACCCACACCCTGGGCATGCTGGTATCTGGCCTGCTGACAAACAGTCGTCCGCTCTGGACTTGACCACTTTCCAAGACATGGGTTTGTGGCAACTCTTCAACAGACGTAGTTACAGTTCGTGTAGTGTGTGTGATGGATGGCACTATAAAACTTTTATAGCTTGCTACCTTATTTATATTTTTTTCCCTTTCTTGCTGTGTACTCCACCCTTCTGCGGTCCTGAGTGATACACTGTCATGCCGAACTCAGAGGTGATTTTTTTTCGGAAACCATTATAAGGACACACCACTCACTAGAGGACGACAAGCACTTTCATCTCACTCTTGTTCTTGGAAACATGGTGCTTCTGTTTTTCCCCGATTTTGTCAATCATAATTCTCCATGGGATTGTATACACTGACAGATCTCAACCTTGATGCTCATGCTAACAGGTGGTAACACACAATAATACATTTTTTACATATGCAATGAATTTTTTTTTATGTTACGTGAAATGACTTCAAATTACTTGTAATAAATTACTTCAGTAGGGTTGCTTAAAAAATGCTCTTCCTCTCACACTCTAATTCTTCTCTTGTTGGTGGCGTAGCTGTGACAGAATGCTGCAGGTTCTGATTCCCTCAGCCAGGAGAGAGCTTTGAACTCATCTAATCTATCTTGGATTTAACTGGTATTTTAACCTGTAAGCTGGAGAGCAAGAGGAGGATGGCACTTCTCAACTAAGAGAAAGATGGCACTTCTCAACTAAGAGAAAGACCTGGTCCTACTTGTAAGGAGAGGGACCTTCCTGCAGGGAGAGATATTTAAGAACCATCTGGACGCAACCCAGTGCCATGTGCATTAGGATGGCCCTGCTTGAGCAGGGATGTTGGACCAGATGACCCACTGTGGTCCCTTCCAACCCTTCCAACCACTCTGTGATTCTCTGAGTTGAGGCTGAATGCTGTGCTTGGATGCAAGGCTTCAATCCAGATTCAAGCAAAGATTCCTTCAAATTATCTTTCCTTTCTGTTCCTGACCCAAACATTTCTTTCTGCTTTCCACAGATGAATACCCTCTACTCCCTACAGCATGCTGCCTTTTGTAATCCTCTTCTTTGGAGTCTAAATCTCCACATCTGTTTTGGGAAGAGGTCTAGATGGCGAATGCCAAGTGGGTAGGGGACGAAAATCTTAAACCATGCCTTGTTTGCCACTGTGGGTTTTTTTGTCCAGTTCCCCATCCATAGCACACCAGCCTGGGCTGGGGGAGGAGAGGGACTGGTGGGAGGGAGGTCTCTCTCTGTTTGGGACAGCTGCACTTACCCTGTTCAGCAAAGGAAACCAAACAAAATATGACCAAAAGGATCTCACTGACATGTACCTAATTGTAACCTGCAAGCACAGCAGTGGGGTTGACTGATCTCAAATTATTTATACAACAGTTACGTGTCTCCCCAGCAATCTAGAAGACTGAAGAAAATATTAGTTACAACCAGAAACAGCAGCAGGCAGATTATCTTTTGACAAACAATGATTTCATGCTTTGTTGAAGCAAAAGAGAAAAAAAAAAAGAGAAGTGAAAGCAGGAGGGGGAAAAATGAAAATGCCACGTTAAGACTGAGGAAATGCTGTAAATTAATAAAATACCAATTGAAAGCGTTAGTTACTGGCAGACTTGAGGAAGGCACTACTACTTAGATGCTATAAAACTGTGTTTTAGGGAGCTGCATGACAGTTAAGCTTTTCCAGATGTCCGGGAGTTCCCATGCTTGATATGTACGCAAGACAGACTGTGCCCCAGGTGAGGAAGAAAATACAGAAGCAAATGCAGAGCCACTGGGGTTTTTTTCTTTTTTTTGGTTCTAATCACCTGTTGGTGGCAGACAGACCAGCAATGGGTTTACTGGAGCTACAGGGCCAGACTTGGCACAAACATCGTCCCTTTTCTGCCACACCTTGGCCTTGGGCTCAGGGGAGTTTGGGTCTGGCAGCTCACTGAGAGGGAACAGGATGGTTGAGAAACAGTTTTGAAGGCTGAAGGTTAAAATCTGACAGTGAAACTCCTGTTATTCTTGCCTGACTTGTGGTTTGCAAATGGCTTAATGTCCCATCAAGCCCTTTTCACTACAGCTCAAAATAGCACAAGCAAGTCTGCTAATAGTTTCAATAACAATAATTTGCAAAGCCTCAGCCACGATACAATCTGAGAGCCTGATCCAGAGGTAATTGAAGTGTTTCCCTGAATTGAATCTGAGCCTAAAATGGCAGAGCCAGAAAGGGAAAAATATACTCTACAGAAGTGAATAAAAACATACTTGAAAATGAATTCTGGAGGCAGCTCAGTCCAGCTGCCGTCCTGCTACTGGTGGCTTTTCCCTCCTTTTGACAATGCAGCTGCAGGTGCTGAGGGCACCAAGGCTGAGCGTTATTATGGGATGAGAGGCTTTCTCAAAGCTGCATTTCCTCATCAGAGGTGAGCACCATCAGCGGCTTTGTGCTCCAGGCGCATTCCTGCTGCCCCGTTACAGTGACAGGTCTGAGTGAGATGGAGCCGTGCTCAGAGAGCAGAAATCTGTTTTGCACCCCTTGTAAAATTGCTGCCCCTTTGCCTGTCTGCCTGCTTAATGGGTTTTTTCCTCTACTATCAGGAGCAGGTAGGGCAGCGAACAAACTTTGGGATTGCTGTTAACGCACATAGATTACCTGCTTATTTTCCCCACCAGGCTCAGAAAGTTGATTAATTTTAGATGGACTAAGGCTGATTTAGAGCCTGCTGAAATCTGTCATAAATCACTAAAATGAAAATATAACTTCTCTTACAACAGTGACAAAATGCCCTTTGACATCTGTAGACAGGCCAAAATTCCACTTTAAGTGCATAGATGCTGAACAACAGTTAATAGGCAAACATATTCATTAGCAGTTAAAAAAAAAAATAAGGAGGGTGAAAAGAGATTTTGTAAAAATATGAAGCAGGTGTCATTTGTTCCTGCATTTTATCTGTAGTCTTTACACAAGACGATTTACCTTACTTGGCAGAAGAGAGAATCCCAGTGCGTTTTACGACCTGGAGACTTAAGTTTGCATATCATCAGGCTGGAACCACACAATTTTAGGATGCCATAGAAAACTTCCAACACAACTGTCACGTTTCTGCAACTGTCCTGTGAGACCTCTGAATGTTCTTTGTTCCCAGATGGAGCAGGTTTGCAATATTGAAGATGCACTGTTTGTGAGCAGGCTGGGGCTGTGTGCATGTGTGTGTCTGGGACACCTTTCTCCCATTTGCACTTTCATTTATGCGGCAGATGATGAGTCATTTATATAATTACACATATAGAAAGCTATTTGATGTTTAATTTTGCCTAGACAAATGTTAGTTGCTTCCTAAGCAGTATTTCTCCCTATCAGTATCTTCCTAATAGCTGTGGTATTTTAATTACTGATAATTAGTATTTACATGGAGCCTTTAGCAAACAATTCCTGAAGTACTTGTAGTAATTACATATGTAAATTGTTATGAAAGAAAAATGTTTGCAGCTTGATAAAAGCAAAGCTGGGGAAGTAGGCAGAAAGCTGAGGTCAAGTCTTAATGTTTAAAAATGAGGCAGGGGTAGGACAAAGTTCCATGTTTTTCTACACTCTCAGACAAAAGAGAACCACAACGAGGAATTTCTGTATGACCGTTTGTTGTTTTTCTTTTCTTTCCCAATAAGGGCAGAAGTGAGGACAAGTTCTGTTGATTCTGAGTTATTGATGCTGACAGAAACAGTTGAAAAATATGCTTGTGGTATCTTTTCTCACATGGACTTAGCGGTCCTAGAGAAGGGGTAAAGGAAATAATGTCTCAGTGCAGAGACACTGGTCTGTGCATGGTACTGTCAGAGCACAGATGAGTTTATAAAGCAAGACAGAGAGGAAATAGAACCAAGGAATTTCTGCAAATGTCTTGTTTAAGAGTCCCTGTGCAATGCTGAGCTGCCGAAGTCCTTTCTCAGATTTTGGACAGGGCTGTGTGTCAGAAATACCAATCATAAGCACAGTTCAGAAGGGAGGTAACAAACTTATAGCACAAGTGTAGAAAGAGATACAACCCTCTTTCTGTACTGACTGAATAATTCTTGCCTACCACATCTAGCTCTTACTTCAGCCACGTCTCTAAGACTCAGACCCACAACAGTGTGCCTGATCCCTAAATCTCTGCAAGCCTCTCGGAGCTGCGATTGCTGCTGCTACTGCGCTCTTCTGTGCTCACACAAGAAGGCTAATTTTTGTGGGTATTTTCATGTTAGAAAGGGAAATTAGGTTTCATTTCTTATTACAGAGATAAAAGCTTAAGTTTTTTCTACTTGTGAATGTTTTAGGAACCTGCTGAGCTGATCAGCTCTGTCGTCTGATGAGTGCTCTGCAGCGACATGAAGAGCAGATGAATTAAAGGCTTTGTCTGCTGCGTGTTCTTATTCTCTCTTTTTAACATCCTAAAAGTCCACCAGGGACAAGCAAATAAGAGTCCAGCCCAGGTCTCCCCAGTTGCTTTTGCCTTGTCAACAACTGCCCAGGAGCAACCCACATGACCCTCCCTAGATCATATATTCCATTAGTATAAATTATTAAAATGAAATACTTTAAAAGTGGCTACAGACCTATTCTAAATT
Source organism: Cephalopterus ornatus (assembly GCA_013396775.1). Lineage (NCBI taxonomy): Eukaryota > Metazoa > Chordata > Aves > Passeriformes > Cotingidae > Cephalopterus > Cephalopterus ornatus. Next base: position 66,971 of record VZRE01015168.1, on the reverse strand, counting down.
AATCCTTTTATTCCATTATGAGATAATAAACCTTTACATTTCTGAGAGCTCTTGTCAGACATGCTGCTTCACTCAGGAATAAATATATTCAAAGGTTGGGAGGCTCTTCCTCTATCCCACTGCATTCCTATTAATCAGGCTTGCCAGCATGTAACTCTGCAGATAGCAATCATCAGAGGTGTCTTCTCAGAGGAATTTGGTTTGCAACCCTACAGGCGGCACAGATCACATTAGGCTCAGACCCTGTTCTTCTCCAAGGAGGTCTAAGTGCTCTGGCAGAGGAAGCTGAGCCCGCAGATGAACTGCACATAACTTCACACAAAATAATTTGTTGTTGCCTGATTGGTGCCTGTTATATCTGTAGTGGCAGCTGATTAATCCAAAAGGCATGCCAAGCTTTCCAAATCTGTGATCAGAGGCAGGCTAATCTCTCTATGGCAAAAGCATGGCAGATAGAGACTGAGCACTGAGCTAACGCTGTGCTTCTGGCTTCCTGATGTCATGGGATTACTTTCTTCCATTATTATACTCTGATGGACAGTATTGATTGCTGTTGTAAAGAGCCAGGAAAGTGATGAACCAGCTCTATTTCCTTTTATATCCACAGGTGAAACATTTTTCAAACATTTTATGCAAGTAGTATTATTTGCTTTTGGGACACAATGTAGCAGCACTTATACAAGCAGGATCTTCTTAGAGTTGAAACAGGAAGATATGAATTTAAAGAAAGTCCGAGTGAGTGAATTCTAGATTGTGGCTTTTAAAGTGCATGTTTTCTGTGATGTCTTGTGTTGGGAGTGTGTGTGTGCTGTGTGTGTGCATTCTTGCTTGGAATGGACCCTGGCGACAAGGCCCAGATACATCCCTCTCAAGCCTCCAGAGCAGTTTTTAAGCATTTTATCCTGACTGGACAGTAACCATGTCTTTTTGGAGAAGGGAGGGGCACAAGATGCTTCTGTCATCTCACCAGACCCCCCACATTTAAATCCCCTTGCCCATTTCTGTCACTATTTCATGACCATGCACCTACCAAGGGAGTAGAGAAGGAGCTTGGCTGAGCGAGACTTCTTGCTTCAACCCATGGCTTGGCTTCTCACCTCTGGACCTATCCATCCCACTTTTGGAAAAACAACAGTTTCCTCCTAGCAGTTAATTAGCTGATGTAATGCAAATATGAGCAGCCTGTGCTGAGGGCAAAGCTCAGCTCCTCATGACAGTACCTGACAGGAAATGTACAAAGGAACCAGAAGAACCATCAGAAAAATCAAACAAATATGCCCTTTTTAAAAGAACAGTTTTAAAGGCTTTCAGATTTAAGTGAAGACATATTATCCAGTTGCACATACTCATATAACCTCATGCTCATTTTGAGATGATATATGCTTTCATTAGGACTCTTTTATTCAGAAGAAAAAATTGTGGGTGAGCAGAAATCTAACATTTCTTAATGTTTAAGTGCCATCTAAATTAGTTTTCTTTGGCACAGTTTTGAGTATATGCCACTATATATAGTTCTTTCAGCTTTTTTAAGCAATGAGAGACTATCACTGGTAACAATGTGCATATAGTGAGCTAATGATGGGTGAAATATGAGCTGAATAATTCTTTTTCTCTGTTGAGTACAAAGGAGGTTCAGGAAGGCTGGACCATCAGTCTCCATGTTTTCCTGGATCTTGCCTCCTGTCACCTCAGGACTATGATGAGACATCTTTATAGTTCTGCTACTATGCACACCTAGATGTATCACAGCTTGGATGAGATGAAAATTTGGGCACCTGCCTCCTACTCAGTCAACTGCTAGTTCTGCTGAAGGTTCCTGCGTTGCCCTAAAGCTGCAACGCAAGCCATAACCAAGCCATATCTTGTCACCTGGTGGGCTTTTGATGATGACCGCACTGATGTGCATTGACTACAGTTGTTGCTGGAGTATGTCCGCCTACGTGACCATCTGCCTGCAGGCTGTGCTGTTTGATTATTTCCCTCCTGCACACCTTGTAAGCTGCATGTGCTGGTCAGGGAGAAGCGAGAAGATACCTGGAAGTCTTATTTGCAGACCTGAGGCAATATAGCTATGCAAACATAATACAAATTTTTGAATTTCTTCTCTCCACTTTTTTTTTCCAGCCTACAAAGGGCTGGCAGTCAAATCTTACGCCACTCGGCTCTGCTGCTGGGCCATGGTATCACACTTCACCCAAACCGCTGTCTCCTGTGCTCCTGCCCTTTGTCACTGCCACCACTACAGACCTTAATGTAGCTTTGTCTTTCTGCACCAGGGATCAGTGCTGAACCTTGGGCCAACATTCCCAAAGCCAGCTAAAGATAATGAGTGTCTTCATTTGGCGGTTTAAAGTCTGGAGGAAGAATAAAGTCAATGTGCATCATGTCATCCTGATGTATAAAAAATTATATTATTGATTTAAACAGAACAGATCTATTGGTCATTTTCACCTTTGTCTCAGCAGTTATTTAAGGCAGTTTGTCAGCTGCAAGCAAAATAAAAGCATATGTAAACATGTAATGCTCAGTGGCTTCTTGTCAGCCTGTCATCCTAGAAAGGCTGTTCATCTTGCTGCACTTTACCTTTCTGTGGCAAAGGGAAAATGTTCCTGGACCTGACACCTTAAACAAACAGTACATGAAAAGATGGAGAAAAAGTTCTCCATTCCTACAAAGTGTGCCTTGGACTCTTACTGACCTAATTTTAAGAGACTGTGATAGGTTTTTAATGTAGCACCTGATGTCAAAAGAGTATATAAAAAGTTTCTTCATTAACAAGCTCTTAATTCTATTCCCTTTCACCAGATCTCTGCTCTAGGGGCTCTCTTCATCATAAATTTTCTTCAGCCAGTCTACTCACAGTGACAGTATTTCTTTTTCTCCAATTAAAGTATTGATAACCAAATCAGCATTTAGATAAAGCCCTTAATGTTCTGAGCAATTTTAGACAGCTGAGGCAAATTTTACCATCATGAGCCATGATTCCTTTCTGTAGCAAACAAATACATCTGTGTTTGAATTAAAATGAGGCCTGTCTTTGGTGTAGGGTGGGAATGTAGGAAGCCAACTAATTGAAATCTCTTCCCATGGAAGGGAAACAAGTTATTTTTTCACCAAGAGAATTTCATTAAAAACCAAAATCAAACTAAAACAACCCAGAAAACAAAAAAACCCCCAAAAAACCAGAAGGGAAAAAACTCTGTCTGAGAGGGTGTTGGTTGTACATTCAATCATTTTCCATGAATGGTTTATCTTGTCGTATTTATGCACAAGTGAAACTCCGATACATGTCAGGCTATTGAAGAATAATCAGCAGAGTAGTGCACATCCTTTATACTAAGGCCTATAAATCTTACTATGTGCCATTATTGGTGTAAATGGAACAGATGTATTGATTATTTGCACCTTTGTTCCGACTGGAATATTTACTGCAGTCTTCTGGCTGCTAGCAAAAAAATGTATGTGATAAATTAAGATTACAGTACCCTTCTATCTAGCAAGCGATTGCTTCTGTAGAAAACAGAAATAATCATCATAGCTATAAAGAGATTATTATGAATAAGTCAAATTTACATTTAACTCATTTTTTACTAGACTGACTATAAAAAGCTTCTTGGAGAAGAATTATTCCCAAATAGGACTATTTTATTCCTAATACGACAGGCATTGACAATTACTGTTTACTAGGATATTTTTTCTTCTTAAAAACAATCAAAAAAAAAAGTTCTGAAGTGGTTTTAAACAGATTTAGGGTATGAGGATTAAGAGAGGTTGAAAGAAAATGTATTGAAGTAAATTTACAGCAATCTCTTTTACTAGCAGAAATACCACCTATATATCTGTACAGGTATCTCTATGTGGGTAATTATACATAAAAAATGAATGTTATATTTCTTTACCCGTATGTGTATGCATATCAATTATCAGGATGCTTCTCATGTGATATATTGCATTTATATGAAAAGCTGAAAGCTCCCCAACAGCATAAGAAAAATTGAACTCACAACTTCAGGTTGGAGCAGAGAATCTTGCCTCTTTTGCCAAGGGAGAAACTGGGAAGATAAAGAGGTGAAGCAGCGCTGGAGGGATATGGAGAAACTCTAGTGTTATTTATCTAAGTGTATTGCTGCTTTTGTGCATGTTGAGAAAGTGAGGAAAGGAGCAGGTGACTATTGCCCCTTGGCTCTTGGAGCAGTGGCCTCATGGCTGCTTTGACATCTCTGGCACCGAGATACCCCCAGCTCACTTGGTATCTTGCAGGAAATCTGTCAGTCTTTCATCTGTAGCAACTGCTTCTGGCATTTCTAATTCCTTACACGATTTCATACAGACCAAACACTTAAAAAACAAACGTACCACTGCATACGTTCTGCTTTTCACAACTCTCAATCCTATATTTATCTGTAATATTCTGAGTGATACCATCAGACCTTCCAGGATCAGAAATAAGAGTGTAGGCGGAGGAGGTTCCTAACAGTGAAACATAAACTGCTTGTACTTGGCCTTGGGAGGATGCATAAGGTGTTCATGGTCAGAGCATGAAGTGTTGTGTACAAAAGAAGTCTGGCTGTACTGCAGAAAAGCAGAAATAAATAAATCTTACTGACGAATACAAAAAAATCAAAGTTGTTTTTCCCAGTGAAACCATAGATTTGCCGAAGCCTGGTTCTTGGGAAGAGGCAGAGGGGACAGGTATCCTCCATCCCATGTCAGTGAACTGTAATGTTGCTGACACGTTGCATTCCTGTCTGTGTGCAAGTAACCCAAACAAACCTGGCATATGTGTGGTTACAACAGATGACCACCACCAGCACCTGATATTTTAAGAGAGAGAGTAGAAAATGACCTGGGTTAATCTACTCTGAATACTGGGTCATAATTTCCACGTGGCTTTTGAAAGAATCTAAAAGGAACATGTCAAACTAAAATGGGATTAAAATGCACATTGATTTTGTCAAACAGTAGCTCATGCCAGACTAGCCAATTACTTTCTCTAGTAAAATTTTATTGTGTATCTTGTCTATTTTGAATCAGGGAAGGGTATTTGGTGCACCATGTGGGAACTATGATTAATGGGCATGATAAGGATTCACAGAAAAAAAAATAGTAGGACCTGGCTTCCAGGGCAACAGAGAGGGTTAAAGGGGAAATATAAGGCTGAAGAAGGGTCATTAGCAGAGTTCCTCAAGGTCTGGCACTAATTCTGCTCACTATTTTCATTAATGAGCAGGACTATTAGGAAATTAACTAATATCAAACGCAACTTACTGATGCCAAGGTGCTGGGAGGCACTGTTAGCAGAGAGAAGGAGTGAACTGGCACACGGAAACTGGACTGACCTCAGAATTACATTCAAGGGCTTAAATCAAGGTTGTGTGTGAGGGAATAGTAATTCTACTGTACATTAGGAGCTCATAATTTGGAAATGACTGTGGGGCAAAAAAAAAAAGACTGCAGAATATTACCATCGTGCAGCAGTAGGGTGGTCAAATTCACACTGAAGATAAAAGGGCAGAATTGTTTCTAGCTGTGAGAGGGAAGCACAAGCAAAGCTCTTGTACCTCACCTGAGTACATTATATGGTCATGTAGCAGTTTTGATTCTAGACCTTCCTTAGTAACCAGGTTGTAACCGAGGAAGTGGTCATGTTCCCGGTATTCTATACGATTTTTTACGTAAACCAGGGTATAAATAAGAAGGGGGAGAAGCCTCTCCCCTCTCTTTCCTTTCCGGTGGATCTGGGAGCGGGTTCTCTGCTTTCGGCTCTGCTCGTGTGGAGGAGTGAGGCCCAGTGAGGGCTTGTGGGCCTTGGGAGAGTGCCGGCGGTCACTTGGTGCAATTCTGCTATCTCGAGGAGAGTAGTAAGATTTTCTTTTGTTAGTTCTTTATCAGTTGCCCCTGGGTTTTGATTGTACGTATCTGTTTTGATTTTTTTTCCCTTTCCCTTTTCCCTTCGGGGTGGGGGGATGTGTTCGAAGTCCCTTCTTCTGTGTACATAGTATTCTAATTGTATATAAGTATAAATACATGTATATATTTTTATACAGCTTTAGTTTGGTCATTTCGGTGTTTCAGTAACTTTTCCCTTCTCCCTTTCCCTTATGTTCATAGAGGGGGTTGGGAGGAAGAGAAGCTGCAAACTGTAAAGTTTGAACATTCAGCGAGAAAGCCTAATCCAAACTGTTACAGGTCACCATAAGGAAAGACGATTTCTGACTGCTATAAGGACAGCGAAGAAAGCTGCAAACTGCTGGGAAAAGCAGCATAAGAGGAGAGCAAAACTACTTCATAAGAGGAGAGCAAAACACTTGGATTGTTCAGCCTAGTGACACAAAGAATGGTGGTGGCTGCTGTGCAGATGCATTTATGGGCTCAGCATGAGGAGGGAGAACTTCTTTTCAAGGTGAAGGACCTTCTTGATATAAGCCATATGGGAATACACTTACCTTGGGATAAGAAGACAGCATCTGACCAACTCAGCAAACAGATTCTGAAACAGTTTCCTGATTACAGACCGAGGAGAGAGAAAACCTAAGGTTTTCGAAGGGATCACATGAAGTAGCATAGGTGGGGGCTGCATCCCTAAGGACCCTTCCAGTCTGGTACACTTGTATTTCTGTGCTCTGCCAGGCCTGTGTATAAAAAAAAGTAGTACTTTCCAGGAGCCATCCTTCAGGAATACGATATTTAATGTCAAAAATCAACAAAATACTTACCTTGGGAATTATTTTAAGCCAAGAACTGGGTCTGCTTCTAAGTTTTTCAAAGAAATAAAGTCTTGAAAAACTTGAAAACGTATCTTGGACAGAGCAAGGGAAGAACACCCATGTCAGCTATATGGTGATTTTTCTCCAAGCTCCTGTTGTGTTCAGATTGCTAATAAAAGCAATGAATACAGACTTCCCCATTAAATCTAATCCCTCTTCTCTGCTAAGAAAGAAGGGTATACCAGCTTTGAAACTCTTCTAACTACTTTGAAAACTAGTACTTTTTTTTTTTTTAAGCTGCCTTAAAATAGGGGAATTCTGCTGCAGCACTTAATCTTTCCTCACGGAAGGCTGTTAGAATGGGATGTGTGCACTCCGTGAGCAGTTGGACAGTTTGAAGTTATTTTTTTGCAGTTGTGTGCACATCAGAAATCAAATAAGAGGGATTCTTTCCACCGCCTCGTAACTGTAAACTCTCTGAACATTGGCGTCTACTTTGGTTCTCTAGCAGTATCAGCTATAAATATTACAAGTGTCTCTTTTAGACATACATTGATGGGTTAACTTGGCTCAGTAAAAGGTAAAGACTACATGCCAGTATATATCTTTGGTGTACTGTCCAGGAATAAAACCAGAAAAGTGCCAGACAGACAAAGAATGCCAGGATGCTGCTAGTACCACTCGTCCAAAGCAAAACAACTGTTAAGAACTGTGATAAAACCAGGCAGAAGTAATAGAAATGTTATCTATTCCCCACCAGCCAGAAATCTCAATATGCATGAGCTAAGAATGTGAAAAATGTAAACTACATTATCAGTCACGTTTTGAAATTATTATGATCCTCTTTCCATCAACTGTACAGCCAGCCAAGTTCTGACAGCTCTGGCTAGTTAGCAGACTGTGTAACTAATCATAATTATACATCTCTTACTCAGTAAACAGAGAGATATGTTATAGGCAAGGCTGGTAGCCTATTAATGTTGCCTGGCACTTGGTCTTGTTAGACCCTGTGTTAGGATACTCACAACTTGCCAATGTTTAATCTTTCCTGCTGAAAACTTCCAGGCCCCAAGTTTCACATGCAGGAAGTGTGCGGGGAGGAAAAAAAAGAGTCCTTGGATGTCAATCTGCAACAGCACTCACAAAGATTCGGCTTCCCCACTTACACTGGAGCTGGAGCTCTGCAGTGGGCAGGGAGTGGGAGTGATGAGGTTATGAGGGGAGATTGCGAAGGACTGAAGCCTGTCCCATAACATTCTGTGCTCCCTACTGCTCTCTCTGTTCCCTCATCTTTGTCCTGTGCAGGACTGTCATTAGGATGAGTAGGATGAGTAGTTTAATGGTTAAACATGGCTTTGAGATCGTAAGTTTTAGGGGACTGCAGGGAATGAGGGAATAACTAGGGTTAGAGCAGAAGGGGTGTCTAGTGTTAGTACCCATCACGGCCGGGAGTGACCCACAGCAGAGTCACACGTAATTAATTCAGACATGATGGGGAAGAGCTGAGTGGTTGTGCAAGCCTCTCCTTTCCCATCAGCACCACAGAGGAGCTCAGCCTGAGCATGATGATTGAAATTATCAGAAAAGAGTTTGCTACCTTGATTCAGGAAGCTCTTCTGCTGGCTTGTGTTGAAAGGACTCGAAGCAAAGCAAATGAGTGAAAACTCACTGAGATCTGCAGGCTGTTAAAAGCGTGCCCTGCATTTAATGCTTTCTCTTTCCTTCTGTTTTGGATCCTGAGCATTACTGTTCTATCATAATAAATGTTTGTATGATCCTATAAATATTGATCTGGAAGGAAGCTGATAAAAATGAAGCATTGTTATGAGCATGTCGTGGGGGTTTCAGAGTGAATGTATTGACTGATGTACTTCATAGATTCAAATTACTGCTATTCACTGGTTAGTTTTCAGGGGTTTGTAATCATATCTTTGAAGCATAACAAATCAATTTGATACATAAAAGACTTCTAGGGAAAAAATCACAAGGATGGGTTGAACAAAACACATAAGCCCACGTAAAATTTTTCAGAATCAGAGTTATATTTAGGATAGACAATAATACAACATGTCTGATCTTGAGACCATCGTGCCTCTGTGATGAAAACTAGCTGTGTTTTAACTTTGTCTGACCAAGTGCTCAATAAGATATCCCATGAAAAGGGAGAAAAGTTTCTTGGCCAGAGAGCAAGTAAAAAAGAGAAGCAAGAGTCTGAAAGAAAAATTGAAAGAAAACAGGGAAAAACAGCAGACATAGTGCAGTGCTGGGAAAGATGGAAATAACTAAGAATGTGCTTGACCCAAACTCCTTGAGTGCTTTTCCTGGAATTTATACTGAAAATAAGAAAAGTAATTCCATAGGGTTGGTCTTCAGCTGTCTTGACTCATCATGTGTACCTACAAAGAAAACAGACATTAATTTGCTTTTTTTATTGACATTAAATTGCAGGCTCAGTGTCTGAAAATGAAAAATCATGGCTGCAAAAAGCAAGATTGTGCTCAGCTGAAAAATATTGCAATAACGAATGCACTTTAACAAGTCTGTTACATTCTCTGGTTCAGAAAAGTATAAATTACAGTAAGTAATTTGGCACTTTCCTGTGACTTTCAAAGACCTGGATCATCTAAAGGCACACCATCCTCATTAAGAAAATTCAGTTCTCAAGACTTTCTGCTAAATGATATCTGTGTCTCTGGGAACACCTGAGTTGCCATCAGTGTGTGTCCTTTGTGGTGGAGTGAGTAGGAGTAGTGCGAATTAACTACTTGGTCCCTTTTTATTTTGAGTACTGTGCAGCCATTATCTTGAATGGGAGAGCCCTTGGGGCTTCCTTGAAGCCAGGTTTTTATCAGTTTCAATCCTGAATAAAAATACTATTTTGCAATAAGGAAACGCCTCCTGGACTTCAGGATTATATCACAATTCTGACAAAGTGTAAGGACAGCGAAAGGGCTGGAATTTTATTTCAGGGATATGACAGTTGCAGTATTTACTTGGTTTTGCCAATATCCTTCAGTTATGTAAGAACAATATCCAGGGACATTGCCTCGGTCAGTACACAAACAAAGCACATCTAAGCTATACGATCCGAACAGTCTCTGCTCCGATTTTAAATAAACAAAGCAGGTGCCAAATAAGAGAAATGGGTGTTGCTTACAGAAAAAAAAGGCCGAGTTTCTCTGAGTGGTTGTAAATCCTCCAGCAGCTATAAGGGGCAGGCTGGGTAGGTATGTCTGGGCACATACAGGCTGGCTGTATTTGCTATACAGTTATCTCACCTCCAATCTCTCTGTCTCTTTTTAAGTCTTGCTACATTTGTTATAGGAAGAGCAAGGACTGCTTGTCTTATTTGCCTTCCAGTGGGATTAGAGAGTCCTTTTCAGGTCCTTTCTTTCCCTGTTGAGAGACTGGCCCCTTACTAGGAATCCTGTCCCATCTTTGCCGTACTCCCCTACCCGCAAACATCAAAACATCTTCTAACAGTGCTGCATTATGCATTTTTTTTGCAAGTGCATTACTTATATTTTATGCATTCTAATTAAATTTCAGCTAAAAAAATTAAAATATTCTTTCTTCTTGAAATGTAGGGGAAAAGTTTCAAAGACCATCTATTCTTATAATTTGAAATAGAATTGGCCCCTTCTTCCAGCATCCTTCCCTTACTCTTGTAACTGAAAAGAGAATACCAGCTTACTAACTTGTGGGTAAAGGTAACTTGGACAATATGTTGTCAGCATGGATGTGGCTTTACTTTTACCCCTGCTGCTCTGCAGCAGGTCAGCACACATTACCTTCCTACAGAAGAGATTCATGTTAATTAGATCATTCATGCAATTTGTTCTTCTCTCTTGACAAAGCTCTCTTTGAACACGTTAATGGCATTCATTGAGGGCAAAGCTAAAGAATCTATGAGGTGTGACATATGTTGATGGATGTCTCAGAAATCTCCTGTGCTCACATTTGAAAGCATGTTTTCACCCAATGCAATGTTTACATTTAACACAGCTTATTTTCTGCTATCTGAAGTAGTAATGTAAAGTATAAATAATATTATAGTATTTGCAACAAGAACAAAAATTTAAAAAATAGCACAAAGGGGAAAAGTTTGTGGATATGGTTTATGAACGGAGTAATCAGAATAAATTGGTAATGTTATGAAAGCCTCATTACTTGGCAACTTTAAAACTACATTAGTTAAAACCATAAAAACTGTTCCTGTTGGAAATGATTCTGCCCTAGTGAAGAGATGAACTAGCTGACCTAAGAGTCTGTTTTGATCTCTATCTTCCACAGTTATACAAAAATAGCATAACTCATTCATATGTTTTCTCTTCCTGACAAGTATATCTCCTTTTCTTCAGCCACGGGAAGCCTAAAATAGGTGGTTTTCCTAACTTTTTAATTAACTGTCATGGAACTTGGAGGCAAACCAACTCTAGCTGATATGAAAGGTAGAAACTGTGGCAAGGAAAAAAGAAAGATTAGCTATTTAAATGACAATAGAGAACGACAAAGAGGGATGCTGACAGGACTATGGCTTGATTAAGATGAAGCTTTTCATTAATTTTCATAGAGCAACTCTAATTGTTACAAAAACTATATTCAGCACTTTTAATTCCAATTCAAGTGAATTTAATTTAATTTACTCAATGACTAATTTTTGGGCCTTGAACACATTAATGAGTAGTCCAGTTTTCCAAAGGGAAAAGGGGTTCTAGCCTCTGAGACATGGACTGACATTTATTTGTGTGTTTGAAAGCTTTTGCACATATGTTACATCTATAATTTCATTCTTTTCTATACATTTACTTGTAACAACTCTGGATGCCTGTTTAGGTCAAAATTATTAGAAAATATTAAAATGCCAATTTTGTGTTATCAGTTCCTATTGATCTTCATTGTTTCCCCAGTCAAGAATTGGAGAAATAACAGCAACTACCAAATTCTCTGCAGGGCTTAAGTAAATCTGTCATACAATGTCACATTCTTAAATTGCTTCATGAAGTGCCAGTATGAACCTTGTTAGGAATTAAACTTGAACTGCTAAGTTAAATTTGTAGAAATTTGGACATCAATTCGTAAGAGTTCAGAGTTAATCTGAGCACAACAAAACATTGTGTAAAAGTCTTTCTGAGGGATTATGGCCATTTCTTTGGGACTGGGGACTCCTGAGACGGGTCCCTAGCCAAACCTTATTTTGAAGGGAGAAGCACACTTTCTTACAGTACTATCCCTCCAAAATGAAACAAATTTGAAAAAAGTCAAGTCTTTGGCTGACAAAAGATGCATGTTCTTTTGCTGACTTCCTTTGCCAAGCTGCCCCACCTGTTTATCTGCATCTGAATACAAAATACTGCAGAAAGAGGAGAGCCCCTTTCCCCATCCCAGCAGTGGCAGGCTTCTGATTATTTTTCTTCATGTTGTGCAGAATGCCTCAGTAGGGTTATTCTAGAAACTGAGCTCTATTTCTCTAATGCTTCCTGTGAATAAGACAGTGGGAAAAAATAAAGACACAGTGGGTTCTGCCATTGTAATTTTAGTGCATATGAATGATCTCGTTTTTATTTTCAGTGAATAACCTGTCCACAGTTTTATGTTAGAAGTTAATGGGAGTGTTGGGTGGAGAATAGCTTCCTAGCTAAATATATCTCTCTATATTCAGAAGAATTTTTCCATGAGAAAATTGAAGTATCTGTAACTTTTCAGTATAGTATTTTCCAAGTACTCTTTCACAGAGTATTGACCTAAAAATCGGTTGCCACAAATATCTGATAATGAGAGTTTGAACTGTTTGTTCCAATAGGTCACATAATTTGTATCATATTGATTCCATATGTGGATTGGAGGAGCACTTGCAAGGAACATAATTATAATACACAAAGGATCCTAATCTCTGAGGAAGGATAGGAAGCAAAACAGAGCTTGGGAACAGTACCTCACTTACTAGCTTTTCTTTTTTGGTTTGTATAACAGGAAATAAAAATTAGGTGATGTAGAGACTTATCGTCTGACAAGCAATGACATGAGATTTGAGTCATTTATATTCCCTTATAATATATATATATTATATTGCCTTGTATCACTTGCCAATGACAAGTAATCACAAATGCATGTGCAGATATAATTTTGCTGTGCATGGATTTGCCATTGTCTGGACTTTGCTGAAGGATCCTAGAAACTATATTATGAAGAGATGCTAATCATCACAATTCCCTTCACAAAAATGCACTGAGATCAGTACTGCATTCTGTGGGCTGCAGGTTTCTTTCACCACTGTGGACACAAATTGCTTGTCTCTGTGCTGGCTTCTCTACTAGGGAGCCTAGTCAGCCTCTTGTTTGACTCATTTCCATTCTCCATTCAAAATAGGAGTAACTTTATGACTCTTGTAGTGCTTTTCCAGGACCAGACCCACAGTCACAATGCAATAGGAAGTTAGGGTGAATGTTGGCTAGGTTCGCTTTATGAGAGGAGGAGCAAGCTGGGTGTTGACATGGTGAACTCCAAGAAAGGAGAACTTTTGGCCCACGTGTGGTTTGGTGTTCAGATCATCTCTGGGAGCTCAGGAGGCATTAACAGTGGGCTGGGATCTCCCACTTACAAGCCTTCCCAAACGCTACCTACCCAGGAAGGGGACAGAGAGTATTTCCTGCACTAAGGACATTCATGTCCCATAGCTGCAGGAACTGAAGGAGTTTCCTTGCAAAGCTCTGAGGATTTGCAGCACTGAAAGTGGTGTCCCTGGCGCTGACAGCAGCCTTGCATCTACTGGGTAATGCTTCTCATTTGCCATGTGGACTCTCTTTGTGAGGGTGCCTGTGTGAGGAGAGCTTTAACAATTGCATGCCTTCAGAAAGCAGCCGAGACAAAGAAAATGCCTATTAAACCTGAAGCAAATCCCCAGACAAACATTATGGGCTTGTTTCAGGAGTAATTTCCAGCTGCTTCTTTTCTTTCCCCAGAAATTTTGAAATGGTCATTTTGGTCAGGCAAAGAGCAGAAGAAATAAACAGGTAACACTTTGGACAGGCCTTGCCTGTTAAGAGCATGCACTGCCAGTTTTTGGCCGCTCTTTTCCTCATCCTCTTAGAGCTGCAAATTGCACCTCATTTTACAATCTCTGCTGTGATGTGAAAGAGATATTGGACATTGTTGCTCAGAAAAGGCTGGGGATAAAGTGGCCTTTGCCTGCACCTTTCTGCCTACAACATTTTAAGGCATCTCAGGGAAAAGCATGGTGGGTATTATTTAGTCTCATTTTCTCAAGGCCACTTAAACACCGTTTTGAAGGGGATGATGGACACAACGACACCCAGAATCCTATTTTAAGATATCCATTAGTGCCCTGGAATGTGTGGAGTGAGCAATGTCTGGATTCCCCTACAGCCCAGGCTCCCTGGCTGTATGAAGCCTGGCTTGGCTCCTACCTTCCCTGCTTGACAGTGCCCCAAATAATTCACTGAGCTCAAGGAACACAGCAGGCAGATTACAATGCAGCAGCAGGAACAGGGGTCCCAAATGGCCATGCTCAGATTGAGATACTTTTTAGAAATTACAGTAAATGGAGGCTCTCAGACACTGGATGGTGGGGAGTAGAGGGGGGGCCTGGGTGAGTGTGGCACTAACACATGACCAGATACTTGTTTTTAATATTTTCTGCTGTGCTGAAATCACTTTCTTCTGTAAAGCTACTTAAATGAATTGATTTACTTGTATGGAACAGAGCATAATTGCTTGCAGCACGTAATGTGCACTCAGACAGGTAAAACAAGCAATATAACCCAATGGGTGTCTTAATGAGATGTCCAAGTCACGCATTTGGACACTCAAATTGGCACTTAGGTGCATAAAATTGACATTTACATGTCTAAGTGGCAATTTGGAGCATCCAGATTAGGGATTAAGTTTCCCCCGTTTGAAAACTGAAACCTTGTCTCTTTACTCTTCACATTGTTAACTGCCGGCTACAGAGCTTCAGTCAGCACAGGCAGAGTACTGGGGGATTAAATGAATGAACATATACGAAGTTGTGCATTATTACAGCAAGAAATGCAATTCTTGTTTGTGATCTTGATTTAGCTGGATGAAGAGGATACACACTATTTTAGGCACCTCCAATATAAGCTAAATATAACTAACTGGGGAATGTTGTGACTAAAGTTGAAGTGGAAAAATGGTGCTTGCGTGGGTGTGCCTTCCCACACTGCCTGTGTTTAGCAAGTTGAAGTGCTGCTTCAGTGTTCAAGTTGAAACAGTAGTGATACAGTTCTATTCACAGCACTGAAAAATATCTTTCTTTGAGGAGGCAGAGGACATCTTCTTTTCATTATGGGACTGGTAGATAGGATCAGCATTGTTAAGCCCCCTTATTGCACCCAAACAGTAAATTCTCAGTTTTATGGCTGCCGTGTGAAGATCAGGCTCCACAACACAATGCAACTCCCGACCCACCAGTGTCATCTGCATCAGTCCATGGGGTTGTTTAAACTATTTGCAAGGAAGCAGAAGAAAGCATGATTAAGATTAGGAATACGTTTGATAAGCACAAGAAAGCAAGTGACAGAGCGGCAGGCAGAGGCTCACCCATGGATTAATGCCCTTAAATTAAATGATAAAATATGCCTGGAATAAACAGAATTCTCTCCGGGAACTTCTCCAAGCTCAAGCCCATATGTTACTGGCTAATCATTTCGCACCTTCATCTGCCAGAGTAATTAGACAAAAGTGAACCAGTACTCTGCTTTTTTTTCTTGCTACTGTTTTGTAATACCAGCTAAGAAATGGTGGGTTATTTTAAGATTACCCCAAATACAGAGGCACAATGGGAGATGCTCTTTGGTAATCTGCTAATTGGTTTTACTGACCAGTTACAAACAGCACAATACTTTTTGTTAGGGATGTTTCCTTTGTTCTTTAACAGAGAAGAAAAATTTAAAAAATATATAATATATACCTGTAATCAAATTTAGGTCCTATTGCAAAGGAGACAATTGATTTTTCTTATGTCATATGGACTCTAAGTCAGTGTAATTCCACTGAAGCTACACCAGTGTAAAATTGGAGCAGAGAATTTAGTTCAAAGGGCTTATTGGGAATTGAATAGATATTTTTATCCATACTTTTGGTATAAGCAGTGCTTTTAAACAGTGGGTTCTCACCTACATTAAATACAGGAATGGATCTAACCAGCAGCTATACTTCTCTTGTTGCCTTCGGCTTTTCAGCAAAACAGAGAAGCCTGTAGACTGAAGTGCACAAAACGGTTGTGGACTTGTCCATTTCAGAGGCTCAGAGACTGGACAAGACTTCAATTTTCACTCCTTTATTTTTTTTATTTTTTTTTTAAGATGAAAGAAAGTTCCTCCTTTACATCAGAAGTTGAAAGAAAATCCTTGAGAAGTTTAGGAAGAGTACAAAGAATTTACTGGTTTTATCCACACTGGAAACCTAAGGCAGACTCAGACATCTCTTAGGATATCTAAGTCCAAGAAATCCATGAGCAGTTCAGACTGGCTTCTGGACTCCAGCTCATTACAGTTGGTGGTGAGAAGGAGGGATTGCAATTGTCTCACAGGGACCATTCCCAACCTGAGGTTCAACAACCACATCTTCACTCCTGAAAGGAAAGGGCTAAATAGGCAGTCTCCATCCTTTATCCGTCTGGAGCTTAGACAACACACAAACCCAGACTCTGGCTAAGGTGTCATTGTCTGAATAATTTGGAAATTTTCTTAATTTTCTCCTTTATCTTGTGTGCATTTAATATCAGCTTTCTTCACCAAATAGCTGCATCCAAGTGGATGCACAGTAGTGTAGTAGTAGTGTAGTAGTTGGACGTAGAGTGGACCAAAAAGCAAAGCATTCTACAGACCTGCTCTGGAGACAGCCAGGCACTTCCTTCCTCAGCATGGAAAGGGAAATAGCCTGACTTATCTTTGACCACAGAACATCTCCTTGAAGACTGAATTAATAGTCAAATATGGTGTAGGCTCCATGGATGGCAATGGCATTCTCGGCTTTGTTTGTGGACAAAGTTAACATTTTGGGCTGAATGCGTAAATGCAAAAACAGTTAGCACAGCTGCATCCTCAAGGGATTTTGAGGGTAGAAAATGAGGGGAAAAAAACGAACTGTGTCTGAGACATAATGGGGAAGCTTCAGAGCAGGAGTTTTGGCAGCCAAGAGCTGACATAATTCTACTGTAAGGTCACATGAGGAAGGATTATGACGTCTGCACATATCAGCCCATCACACCATTTGTATTTTAATCACATATGAGACAACAGTAGAAGGTGATAAATCAGCAATGTGTTGCATGCTTTATTTGTATTGTCTGGAAATCTTAGTTAGGAAAAGGCACAACTCCCCCAGAAAATATTGACCATCTGATTTCTGAAGCTAGAATGCCCCAGTTCACAAAAGTCCATAGCTTATGCATATTTTAAACTCTTGGTCTAATTGCAGCAAAGTTGGTGCATTGGTACATTGTCTTACATTACAAGCAAGAGGAATTTGAGCAAGCTGAACACGTGTCAGTTGTTCTGAATCCTGGAGTCTGCTAGAAAGTTGAAACTGAATATCCGTTCATTAACATTCAGAAGTAATAACAGTAATGAAAAACTATAACTTACTGGGGGAAAAAAAAGAGCAACAATTGCAAAACAAAACGTTATTCGATTATCTCATTTGCAAACAATAAATGTCAACAGCATCCTAGACCCTTGTCAAAAGCCCCTTAGAGAATGCAAATGTAGCCTTTATCTTCCCCTGCCCTTTATTAAAACAACTGTATAGACTTTGCTGATAAACAAGACAATTAAATGTAAATGATGTCATCTCCTGGCATTCATTCACTTTAATGAGTCTAGCCAATCACCCAGTGTAAATAGTAGTAGCTGCAAAACAGTAATATTCAAAATCGTATTAGCAGACAACAAAAAGAAAAGGGTGACCTTCGTTTTAACTAATGATGCTGTATGTAAAAGTTCTGATTAAATTTAAACATCAGTGTTTATTGTAGAAGCTCTAATGAGGTGACCATTTGTGATGGCTGGTGATGGGTTTAAAGGTGAACAAGTAGCTTGCTCAGAAAGAAGCAAGCCAGGAAGGCAAATCTGCTTCACATTAAATCAGTTTTCCTCATCTCTGTTCCTTCTCCCTGTGATGGATTTACTCTCTTACCGCTGCCATAAAAGGACATGTTCAATCTTGGGCCATTTTCTGCTGAATAGTTAGTAACAGTAGAGCTCAATACCCTTCCTCTTATCCTCAAGCTGCCTCTCCCCTCCCAGGCATTGTTATCTCCTTAATGCATTTTCCTGTACATTTCCAGATATTTTTTTTTTTTGGATTATGGAAATAAGGTACTGACTTCTCACCTTGTTCTTCCTGTATATTACTTTACTTCATAGAGCACCCTATTCTGAATGAGCATTTGATGTGGGATACATGGGTTCTTAAAATACTCAGTAAAGAATGCTTAGTGTTTAACAGAAATTAGACAAATTCAGCACCTCCACATTTGCCCTACACCTACAAAATAAAAATAAAAGACTCCTGAGAAATGAGTCACTGAGAAAAATGTTATTTTGCGATTTTTCTCGGTATGTTTAGTCTATATTACTTAGCCAGTCCTGCCACTGGATGTGTAGAGCATCTTCAAAGAGCAAATCTAGATGGAGATTTTCCACTCAAAAGCACTTACAGGTTTTAAGAAACTAGTTCCTGTATCAAGAGCATTGAAAAGAAATTTCCCTTTAAAGCCCTTGCATGTAAATTTGCAAAAGATACTGCAATGTAAAAGGAAGAATCCTTTACTGAATGTTTACCTGAAATGGGTGGTCAGCATCTTCATCAGGGACAAAAACACAACTGGTGAAGTCAACAAAGTTACCCTGATTGATGGAGCTAAGGGTTGGGGTCTCTGCTTGCAGTCAGTCAGACGGACTGACTTCAGAATTTGAAGGCAAAAGCTCTTGCTTTGTCTCTTTTCCACTGATTAGTTTGATATACTGCTGTCTGGTGACACCAAACTCCATCCACAGGGTGGTGGCACTAAAAATTAAGTGGGAGTTTGACGGCAGTTCATTCTCACGCACGTATGCATGCCAAGTGCACATTATTTGACACCCCATGATATTTCAGTGTTTTTGCTTAGGGCTGCAAGTGGGGGAAGAATGGTTCAGGGGTACTTAGGGTGCCATACATTCAGTGTTCTGCTGTGATCCAGACTTCGGTGTGGCCTCAGACATGTTAATTTCTCATTCTTGGGCTTTGTTCTAGTTTATGGTATGATGATAGCAGCATTCATGGTTGGCCAGCACTCAGGTAAGGGACTGAGTGGTACCACTGGTGCAGCAGAGATACCACACAGCTTCTCTGCTTGATTCCTTCTTTGGCAGGAAAGAGGGGACCTATAAAAGAGGGTAGGGATTGAAAAGAGTTTGTGGTGCTGTGTCATCCTCAGTGCTAGCAAAATGCCAAAACCTCAGGAGACATTTTGTTCCCCTGAATCAGTCCTCTGGTCTCATGAGTGTCAGTGTGAGGATGGGGTTACCAGGCTCTGTCGTGTGGACTAAGAGTTACGAAACACTTTCCCTCAGCCAGAGATTTTGAGTTGATTTCTTCTTTTTTTAATTTTTTTCTTTTTTTTCCTTCCTGACATGTGTGCTCTGTAGATACATGAAAAGCATGTAATTTATTGCATGCATGAGAGTTGATTATCCAGTTCATAATCTCTTGCAATTGCTATCGGGCTATGCTCAGCCTGTCTACAGTAGGTGCCTTTATTATCTATGTTGAAGAGAGACGAAAGGGAGGAATTCATATCGCCACTGCCCAGGGCTGCCAACGCTCAGCCTTCTTCACACTTCTTCAGTAGTGGGGGTGAACTTAAGTATATAGCCTACATACCTTATATGCATATATATATATTATATAGATGCACATGTAAATAAAATACCTAAATGTATACATAGATAGTTATACACGTATGTATCTAAAAAATTCTGAGACCTGGGTACCACATCTATCCTACCTTTGCTGGAGACACTTGTCACTGTAAGAGAAACCCTTACGTGATTTCAGCTGTGCTATAGCACTGAGCTTTGATTCCGGAGCCGACTCACCCCCCAGGGTCAGAGGCTGGCACCAATGTGTGAAAGTCCTCCATTATTGTTTCTGAGTGTGCAAGAGGATCGGGCCCAAACCTTTCTAGAGGTGGATTATAGATAAATGTGAAGCCTGGAGATGTCGTTTAAGTCTTTTCATCTCTAGAATAATCATCTCTTCCAGAAACAGGACTCTGGGTAGAGTTTGCAGTCATTCCCTTGTAGCCATCGATCTGTTCCACTATTTTACAGGAAGTAAATTTTCTTCTCAGTGGGTGAACTGCATGACAAACCATAGGCAAACTTCTGAAAAACTGCAAACACTTACACTTTACTGCAAATGTAACCATAACAATTCAAAGTACTAATTTTCTACCTCATATAATATGTGTAAGTATGCCTTAGTAACACTCACGGGAAACATAATTTAACAGAGTCTCCGTCTTCCTTACCTCAAGATGGGAAATTTCTGTCACATATTTAACAGAAGGCCGGCTGTCTGAGCTTCCCATGTGTTTATCTGCTTGGGTTTTTCAGGAACATCTTGAGGGGGGGTTTGTTTTTCTTTAACCCTTCCCTAGCAATGTGTCAGCTTCACTCAGCTAAAGAAAATATTATATCTTGGCTCCCAATCTCTCCTGGGTTAAAAAGAAAGAGAGGGATGAGAAAATATGAGCTGGGTGCTCACAAAAGAAGATCTGAAAATGAGGTATTTATCAATAGGAGAGAAGCTTATCCCACATCAGAGACCACTCAGCACACCACAAAGAATCCACAGCTGAGTATCTGCTTCCATGTTCTAGCTAACATTTATATTATTCATGCTTGTATTGTAGAGGATTCCATGTTCACACATATAGGAACATAAAGACTCTACCCTAAGGAGCTTTTATTTTTAAAATGAGAAACATGAAGCATGAGAAAAAGGAGTTACTTCCATTGTAATTTATAGCTGAGTATGTAAAAAAGAGATTGACTACTGGCATTGAGGATTGTCAGTGGTTTTTGTCTTTAAAATCACCAGCAGGTATTGAACAAGTAATGTTATGAGCTAATTTGGATTCAAAAGAAAGAATAAAACTCAGTGGTCTAATTCTTGTTCCACTCAGAGAGTCAAGTCTGCATCACAGCACACCAAATTTTCATGTTCCTGAGTCCAAGAGCTGACGTCCTAGTTACACACAGCCAACAGTGCTCAAGAAAGGTGAAGTCTGTGGGAAAAGATGATGTCTTCATTTTTAAAGTCAAGTAAGAGGCATTTAAAGATAAGATTCAGAAGAGCAGGCAAGTTGGGAAATCAGGAAGTCCAAGCTCTGCCTGGGAGCCTGTCTCTGTCATTGAACTATCGCAGATGCTCAGAGAAGTATGTATGAATGAGGCAAGTATGCATGTTCCTGATGCAGTCATCTAGTCCACAGTGTCCACCAGGTCAGAGGTGGTATCTCTTTGCTCACTACCTCCTAACTGATGAACTTGTCTTCATGTATTTTAAATGCATACAGACTTTTGTCAACCACAAGAGTCTGTGTCAATGAGTGTCATGGTCTATTCCATGGGTGACAGAGGACCTCCATCAGTCTGCTCTGCATCTGTGTGGTAATTTCATCCAGTAATTAGGTTTTTTCCCTATTCACCTTCTCCTTACCTGTCATGAGGTTTCATGTGTCCTTACTAACCAGTACAAAATGTCTCAAATACAGTGTTTCTCCAGGATTTGTATGTCTACAGCTAGGCATTTATTCAGTATCTATGTAAAGCTGGGATGTACAAGCCAGTCCTGTCAGGTGCCAAATTGGTTATTTTGGGTGAATGTCTTACTCTTCTTTTACAGAAGATATAGGATCTCTGTCTTTTTCAGACATTTTTTGAATATGAGATCTGAATCCACTTCTCCTATTCTGATGAGATGGTCAAAACACCACACTCTAGATAGCTCTGACAAAGATCAAGCCTTTCCTTTTACTAATAAAGCTGTGAAGGAGAGGAGGTGAGGCAGCAGCTTTGTCCTGCTCTCTGCTGACAGTGACTTACTGTTCAGTATGAAGTTGAGGAATGAGTGAGGAAGGCAGAGGAAACAAAGTGAGATTAGAGCATGCAGCTGGGAGGTTGGATCTGGCCTCTGCTCCACTGATGTGCGTGTGTTTCCCTCCAGAAAGGTCTTTCAGCAGACACTGGGGAAGTTAAAGGAGAATAACTCTCTGCAGGGAGTGGGGTCTAGGAAGGAATTTTGAGAATTGTCCTTTTTGGACTCTAAATCATCTTGAGTTTTGCCAAGAGCACTGAAGTATTATCATGGCCCACAGCCTGAATCTTGGAGTGTGTCACTTCCCAGGGAAACGTGAGCTCAGCCAGTGCTGTGGTGATTCAGAGGTGGCAGGATGCAACCGCAGACGGGCAGCTTCTGTGGTCCTGAGTGTGCTCCTGCTGAACCAGCCAGGCACCAGCTGTCCACAAAGACTTTAACCTTGTGATCAGAGCTGGCAGTCAAGACATAAAAATTCCAAACTGTAATCCCTTAGCACGTGAGCTGGTAGAGTGCTACTGCAAACTTTATAAGAGTAAGGGCTTCACAATACACTGACTCCCTGAGTTTGACCTTCATTAATTATGCTTGCAATACCCCTAGCATTCATTCCAGCACCCAATGATCCTGGAAGAAACTTTGCTGGCAAATCTGCACTTTCTATGTACATGAAAATATTTGTAATATGAACTGTTTCTCAGACATATATTTGTGCACAAACCCAATTTCCCCTTCCAATAAAATTTAAGATTAAAAAAACCCCAACCAAAACTCAGACATTTCCAAACTCATGGCAAGACAAAGTTGAAATCTTGCAAATGTGCTTAACCTGAAATTGTGTCCCCAAACACAAATGTGAGTCATCGAAACATTTCACATGAATGGTTTTAAGATATTTCACTTGAATTTCTAACTAATCTTTTTGACAGAGGTGTTTTTCCTTAAAAATTTCTTTGCATTTTAGAATGTAGTCATTTAAAAAGAGAATGTTAAGGACAAAAGAACCCTTTGTTTTCCAAATACCTAGTACATTCCCTCTCCTTCTATCCTTATTCCCCAGGATTCCCTCTGCTCCAGTAATTGGAAACAGAAATTTCATTGCAAAGCTCCCATTTAAAAACTTTATCTCTCCTAAGTAGTTGCATTGGATGACATTTTTGCTGTGTTTAGCACTGCCCTCAAGGAAATGTACTTGCTCATACATTTAGTTCAAGCCAAGAACATTTTTGACACCCACAAGGAGTCCGCCAAGTGACTGTGAGCATCATGCGTTCGAGTGTCATTCCAGCCATAGGAAAACCTAAACCACATGAGTGATTTGGACCACAATTTCCTTCTGTCTAAGAAAAAAACCAAATTCACGTATGTATCACAGCATTTCAGTTCTGGCTGAACTGCTACAGGATGGCAAAATTCAGAATGTTGGAGCAAGGAGCTTATTCACTGCTGAGCAATGTTAAGCAAATACTCACTGCAGCATGGGCTGCATAATAAAGTTTTAAACCTCCTGCGCTTTAGTGAACCTGAGGAACCTCTCATTTGAATGAGAGACAGCTCAGGCATTAGTCAGACAGGAGATGAGATGCAGTCCTATAAAATAACCACATTAGAATGAAAAACGAGACATAAAGCAAACTGTCCCCATATGTTGCTCTCTATATCTCAGAAAGACTTTTCTTGAAGTTTTGCTGTAATGATCATCAAGGGAGTTTACGTGGCCCGGCCTGGAATTGATATTAATCTAGAGGGGAGGAAAAGGGGACAAACTCAGACCAAGAGATATCCAGGAAATAGAGACAGATGGGAGACAGCTGAAACCAAAACTACTGGCAGGGGACACAGCAAACACTCTCCAGTGAACTACATTTGGGTACTAAGGATGGTGTTCTCCTCATAAACACAAGGAAAACTGTCCTCCATTGCTCACATACAACACAGTTGTCTATCCTGCTGCACTGCTGACTGCCTGCAACAGCTTTTTAATGTAGTTTGGGGGATACAGTATATGTATCACTTCTTTATTACAGCCTTTCAATCATCATCATGATATAAAGAAAACCCATTGTTCAGAGCAGATGCACTCTTTTATTTGCTAATATGTTCTTGGTTGACACTAATTTGCCACAGCAAAATTTAGCATCCATCTTCAAAATGCTGCTCACTAATGCCATTCCAAAAACCAATGGGTATGCAATAAACTGCATCAAACAACCCATAATAAAGCAGTTTTACTACAGATGTTCATTATGCACATGAGCCTCTGTAGCAGCCTATGTATTTTGGAGAAATGTTTGAAATCAGTTTGGAAGAGCAGTAATTAAAATTAGTTGTTTCTCATAAAATTCAGTAAGATCAGAACCACCGACATGTCGCTGTGTTCAATTCCCAGAGGTGAATCCCTTCTCCCCTTCCTTCAAAGCATGTTTAGTGATTTTGCTGCAGACTCAGGCATCGTATCCAAAGCTCCTCTGGATTCCAAAAGACATCATGCTGGTGACTAGTAAGTATTTGGACATCAGAAATTTGGTGCCATTCTCATTAATGCTTCTGAACACGCTCCTGATTGCCATTGTCCCTGAGAGGCCATTAGATACATGTAATGAATGTGCTGCTTGCTGGATTAATTGTCTTGTGAGCTCATGGCCTGCCTTTTGTACCCTAATTTCCTTGTGGTGCTATAGAATGTGTTGTGTGCTGTGGCTCTCTCAGGTGACTGGATATCTAATTATCTTCTGATGACCTGAACTGACTTGCACTCTGAGCCTCACCACGTGAACACAACAGAATCCACCACGCAACCAGGATGGGGTAATTTTATATTTTCAAGTACAATTTTCAAATTTACATTTTATTGCATGTATTCAGCTGAGTGGCTGGATGAAGGTCTCCTATTTGGAGTGCAGTGGTATCCAGCTCTCTCCTGGAAGTTTGCATGGACTGGCTAAAAGATTTTGGTCTAACTGTTCTCAGCACCTCTGTGCTCAGGTCACTACTTGTAGCACTCATCAATAGAAAATAATAGGATTTTTATGAAATGATGAAAGTTTTTTTCAGCTTTTGATCTTTTATCACCAGAAGTGACAGAAAATTTCATGCTGTTAAAGGAAAATTACAATTATATAATCAGATTTTTTTTCCCCAAGCTGTTTAATTTAATTCCAATTTTTGGCATAACTTCAGATTGAATGGTATTTTAGCTGAAATAGTTTTACTTTTTGGTTTTTTTCCTCTCATCTCTCATCTGAACATGGTAGTTTTTTGTAGTGAACTCATCTAGTAGTATGTCTAGTGGTTTCATGTGTGTGGTCCTTTGTTCTTGATTTGCTCATACTGGATGAGCAAGCATTCACTATTCAGACAAACCAAAGAGAGCATTAATCATCTGCTGTGGTCTGTGGACCCTGACAAGCTCTTAGGTACCCTAATCAAAGGAGAAATGTATCAAATCGAAATAGTCTCAGCAAATAATGCTGAATTTGGGCAAAATTTAGATCTTAAATGTCAACCTTTTTTTAACTCTTGGACCCAGCTTTGAAGGAATCTGCGAGACAAAGACAGAATCCCCATCTCTTAGTGGGATTGGAGTGTCAGGAGTAAGTTCCCTTCCCTTCACAGAGCACAAAAGAGTACAGAAGGAAGCAGTGAGGAGATGGTATCAATCAGAGTTGAAGGTAACCACAACATAGCTGTGGAACAAGTTCCCGACATCGCCTCTGAGTTTTACATGCAGATGTGGCATTCATCAATTCCCAGTGACATCAGTCTGTGTGTTGCAATACGAGGACACGGGGCATGATTGATTAATCTGTACCCCTGACTCCATTTCCTGACCTAATAATTTCCTTCTCTCCAATGCAGAATATGAAGGCTCAAACAAAAGAAAAAAAAAAAGGTAAAGTGAGATCCCCATACTTCAGGCTTTAGAACAGGAAGACAAATGAGCTCCCTGTTGAATAAGGCGGAGATTTGCTGAAAAGTGCTAACTGTATTTGGGAGTACAGTGTGCATTTATACCAGTGAAAAAAGATATCTCTCTGAGTCACTGATACGTGACAAGAAACATTAAGTGCTGTTAAATATCATGCTAAAAACTGGGCTTGGAGTGTGTCCACTCCCTTACATGGCAATTTCTCATCTGGAATGACCTTGTTTCTGAAACCTATGCCTGCACCCTCAACCCATAAAGGCAACTTAATAAACCTTCCAGACCTGAAATGAACATTTTGATGACACTATGAATACAGTATATGCTAAAGATCTTCTATTCCATTTTCTATAACCATAAACAGATATGCTTTAATGGTCTGATGCCTTTACCTTAAAAAATTCCAATTTAGTTCCCTGGAGCTATAATAATAAAAACTGCTGACATTCTGTTATTATTTTTTCAGAGTAAGAAGAACCTGTCTTAAAAGGGCTATTTGTGGACTGTAGAGATCAATGTAGGTCTTAGCATCAGGCAACTTTGCTAAGAAAGGCACCTGAAAGGGACGTAACGTGGACTTTTATACTTGACACAGAGTGACAGCAAGAATTCCAACACATGAAGCCTATTCCTTTTTTGCCTTGAAAATAGCTTTGTAAATGTTGGAGCTTAACATTCATTTGGTTCATCTTGACTTTCTTTTGAATTTTCTATCATTCTGGGTTTGAAGAGCCATGCACTTCTTTCAGAACAAACACAGCAGGCAGGTAGGGAATCCCATTTTCCAGGCTTGCTGTGCCTGTTTCTGGCACTGTTGGGTTACAGGAGTTCAGGTTCAGGTTTTTGAAAACCGCTACATGGCAGACAGGAAGAATAAGGCTTTAAAATTTTCTGTTTTCTCTGGTTTTTAAACTTAAATGAATTAAAAATGCAAATGGGGGGAGTAGGCTGCATTATGTCTAAGAGTGAATATACCCTCTGCTGCAGAAACTGTATCCCTCTGAGTGGCATGTCATAAAATGTCTTAGATATTTGAACTGAAATCTGAAATGGCAATACAGAGATAGATATGGATGTGGCATTTTGCTGCCTATTGCAGCAAGTGTTGACATTGTATTGAAAGCACATTTCTTATATTGATCTGACAGAATTCAATCTTTAGATATCCCAGAGCAACCAGCATGGGGTTATTCAGCATCTACACAAACCGTATTCTAATAGTTTTCACTAGGAATGATCATTGCAATCTTTCATAGGCCTACATTTTTCTATTTTTGCTGGTCCTTTTATTTTTCTTTTTTTTTTCCCAGTATTCCCTCAAGAGTTTGTGTTCTGCCTACATTCATAAAGCCTTTCTAGGTATCAGTCTCCTTACAAAAGATGTAATCCCATTCATCTTTCCCCCTTTTTTTTTTCCTCCCAGAAGCACTTCCACTCTACTGATGCAAGTTTCTTTTTCCCCCATGTACAGAAGTGCAGGAACAGGCACTGTGTACAACCCAGCTCTGTATCCTGTATTATACAGTGTCCAAAAGCAGGCAGATTCCTAATGAGCCATGTCAAACTGAAACAAGTACCTAGAAACACTCCTCCAGAATATCCTCCCAGTGGTCTGTGCCCTCCCCAAGGCGGAGGGCATGTAGCTAATAACACTAAACCTGTACATTTTTTCCCGTGGATTTGTCCTGTCACTTCTTGAACCCAGACTACTACAAATGCAATTTTAAAATGCATCTTTAGAGAGGAATGCATAGCACTGGGGTAACAGAAAAATTGCCCATCAGTTTGTAGTTGGACTAAAATTTAATTTTAAGTTACTGTCTTCTGATCTGTGGATTGAATAGCAATAACCCAAGGCTTGACCTGAATTTTTGTGAAAGCAGCAATTGGGTCTGGGCACTGGAGACCTTTGCAATGTGCTTATGATCTCTAGGGTCAGAGGTTTATGTGGCTAAGGCAGAGGAAAAGAAAGTAGAGAGAACTGGGATACCACTGAAATACAGAAACTGTAGTGAAGCTGGTAATGGGAGCGCAGGTCCAACCTTTGAGACCATTAAATCTGTCTCATACAGAAGGCAGACAGCTCTTGCTGTCTCTACACACTGTGGTGAGAATGTCAAATAGCCGGGGCAAGGTTTGTAAGCACAGGTATTACCCTGCTGGCAAAAAACCAAAACAACCAACCAAAACTGAACAACAGATGCCCTTATTTTATGTCTGAAGAGACTGAAACATAGGTTGAGAATAGCATGTGCTTGGACCATTATGGTTACAACGCTTCTACCATTGCTGTTCTGCCAGTTAATTATTTTTCACTGATAAGAGCCCCTGGGGAGTATGGAAATTTAAATTACAAAGCACTAAGAGGAGCTTCATGAAAAATGACCTTCCATGTATAAACCTGAATTTTGTGCAAAGTTCTAGAAAAATTCCTTAACCAAACCGTGCTATTTTTGCATCCTCTTTCGGACTAAGCTTCAGCTGCAAGTCAGGTTTAGAAAGTCTGAAAGAAAACACTGCTCATCTGCTCACCTGAGCTAGGATCTAAGTGGACTCACTCCAGTGAGTCCAGACATCTGGATCCTTAAAATAATTTAATTACGATACGACAACAGAACAACAGTTTGAGCTGGGTGCTTGAGCTGAGGAGAGACCCCGAACAAAGGAAACGCTGGACTTTTATATCCTTGCAGGCTGGAGTCATCAGCTCATGCTGTGTCTCTGAGGGTTTGGAGAAATCATCAGAGGTGAGGGTGAGGGAATGAGCAGTTCTGAAGCAGATCCTGTTTTCATACTCATGTCCAATGTATCAAAGTATTAATACTGAAGGAAAACGGTCCCGCATTCAGAATCTTTCCACCACGTGACAGCACTTTATGAGGCACTTGGCATTATAAAGACGGTCACTATGATCTGTCCTTCATGACACTCTTGGGGCACCACTACAAGACTTACAAGTAGCAATACAAGACTTCTGCTGGATTTTCCAGCATATGATGACTCCCCTGTGTGTCTCTGTTAGATTGTAGTAATTTTGGGTCAGGGAACAGTTTGATACTAACATGCCATATTATTTCCACTAAATAAATATTAAGTGCTCATGTACATCAGTAGCTTTTTTGAAAAATAACTCATTACAAGTAATTTATCCTTAGCAACATTTTCCACTGTCTTTTATGACTGTTATCCACCCAGAACCTGCATCAGCAGCTTAGGAAAAACCTGACAGCAAAACACTGATAAGGTGTTCCACTACTTAATGGTTAAATGTAAGATTGGTTTATATGCAAAGGGGATCCTTGTTGAATATATTGGAAAGACAACAACCTTTGCTTGTTCAGATCTAGTAAAAGATTAGTCCAAATCAAATTAAAGGGGGATTTCAACTTGCATGAGATTTCAGACTTCACGTCCTAGTTTGACCTTCCTTCTACAGAGAGTTAAACTAAAATCACTTTACAGACTGCTGTCTACAACTGGTTGTGAGCTTTGTAGTTGGTGTCTTCTATTTTTAACACTATAGGATAAATTAATCTGGAGATGAATACTCAGTTGCTGATGCCATTTATTCCATTTCCAGTTTCATAATTGAAATAATGTGGTCTTTCTTGCTGCACTGAAGAGCAATAGAAATGACCTCTCAGGTGGTCCCTCTCAAACAGACTTTTGCCTCATATTTTATGACAGCTCTTTCTCCCACTCTTACCTTTGGAGTGAAATACACATTCATATGAGACCTGGTACCAGAGAGTACTCACACATTCATAGCAACAGGAAATTAGTTATTCATTTTCTTTCTGTCACCTGGGAGTTCCTCATAACAGAGTGATTCTTTGCTGCCATATGCTACAGCTCCATAAAACAAATAATTTATTCACAAGTTATAAGGATCACAAAGAAGTAAGCGATGTAACAGCAACTTCGTGCACGATCAGCACAAATGAGGAAACAGACTCTCCCTGGAAACACCTTTATTTGATGTCCTTGCAGGACTCACACACACCTCTCTGCCGGGACAGGTAGTGTTACAGCTGGTAAAGGGGATTTCTGTGAGCTCCAGGATGTGAGGTTGATGGGTCTCTGACTCAGGTCCAGTCATGGCTCCTGCTCAACAAAGCACTTAAGTTGCTTTGACTTTGCTTCAGTGAAACACATCTGTGTTTTGCAGAGTCTCTGTTGCTGAAATGCACCTGGGATTGAACACAGTGGCAGTTTGGAACTTTCAGGGAATATTGTCAGTTTTAAGCATATATTAAAAAACCAAAACAGCCCCTGAACACTGAGCTTATTTTCCAGTGATATAGATAATGAGTTATTCAATGACAATTCAAATGTACTTTCCATTTCCACTACTTTCCATTCACTCTGCCAGTTGACCACAGTTTGATGTTTCTCTGTTTGAGAAATGAAAAAAGATTAGTCTGTCTTGCTTCTGTTTACAGTCTGATCCTAATAAATTTCACTCGAAGGTTCTTGCCTGTCAGCTCAATACTTAAAATCTCCAGTTGTAGCTGCCACAAAGAAAAATTAACAGAGATAATTTCTATCAAGAGTTAAAGAAATTGTTAGACTGCTTGTTTAAATCCAAAATTTTCATTGTTATTAAAAACACATATAATTTCAGTCATGTCTGACTCTTAATTGATTAAAAACAAATCCTCTACTAACTTTTAGAAAGATAAGCTATTCTGTGCTCTAAACCTATTTACTTTCCACCCCCAGCCTTCAATTCACTTGCCACGTATAAAACCTGCAGCCATTACACTTTGCTCAGTGCAGTGTGTGTCTGACACGCCATCAGCACCCTCTGGCTGGGCAGGCTCCCCTGACCAGGGTGTAAAGGAGTGACTAAATACACGACAGTGCCCCAATCTGATCTGGCACCATTCCCAGAGCCGAAATGGAATATGCTCCATGACTAATTCTGGTTCATTTTCCCTTCTACAGAGAAAAGATACTCTTTCGCTTACTCCATCAGGAAGAATGAGCTGGTTTCATTTCAGACCTGTATTACTATATTTCAATGTATCAATTCATTTCTCTACCACAGGCAAATGCCTGTGATACAGGTTGTATTTATAGCTATAGTGTATGATCCCTTTTATCCGCTGCTCATGCCAGATTCTGTTTTGAGGTAGGCAACAGATTCATTGTATTACTAACATTAGCATTTCAGTAGTCTCTTCACAAAATGGTTCCAATTTACTTGTGCAGAAGTTAGATATTTCTTGATTTGCCATCTAAAGAAACTATTAAGGCTGCCAGCATTTTTTCTTTTTTTTTTCTTTGGCTATAACTCTGACAGAAATTAGGCTTACATTTCCATGTAATAATATAAAAAATTTTCTATTTGCCATGAAAATGTTTGAAATATTCTTGAAAGGCTATGTATCCAAAGCCACAAATAATTTTCCCACTTGGAAATAATTACTGTCTTACACAATTAAATTTATCCGTGATTTGGTGATCCATTTGTGTCTCTGAGCTATATTTCTTAATTAGAATATGCAATCCATAATGCATCACTTTTCTTCCCCAAGAGAAAAGACTCGGGTATATCACAAACCACATTGTCCAACAGGAAAGCAGGACTGAGAAGGAAAATGTCCAAATCAAATAGACACCTCAGGCTCAAGTTCCCATCCAAATGAAACCTGCTTCTGTCCAACTTTATTGCCTCCTTTCTCCTAAGGGGAGGGATTATATTGTGGCATATGAAATATAGGGAAAGCCACACTTAAACAAGAAGGCAAGAGAACTGCGTTTTCAGAGAGGAACAGTCTTCCCCCAAAATGTTCAGTGCTTGAACTAACATCTGAGCTTGTGGGACGCGTTATGGTGGAAAGATTTAGGATATCCAGCCAAAGCCCATTTTTCAACTGTCTTTAAAGCTGTGTTTACAAATCAAACCTTAATGCTAGTTATCGACATTCTTCTCCCACAGGACATTGATCCAGCAGATGCAGTGTTGGAAGCTTGCAGAAATCTGTAATTTATAACTAAATTGCTTGACTGAGTTAGAGGGGGCTGTGCCAATAAGAGAGGACTATGCATTCAGGGAAGATGCTCCAGAAACTCATGTCTAAAGTTAGATTCTGCAGAGTGATGGACAGATAACTTTTGCTTCTGAGTTCTTACAGGAAAAAAAATAAAAACCAAAACCCCAACAACTCAACAAATGCCAGGAATAGAAACACACAGGGGTAGCATTGCAAGATATAGCCAATGTCAAGGCAGGGCAGTCAGAGCAGCTGCACTCCCTCAGAAACAGGGAAGGAATGTGGTCCAGGCACTCCAGTTGCCATCTGACCTCCTGTGTCCCCCTTTTTCAAGGAGTCAGGAGGTGTGGTCTACTATACACCCCAGGACCCAAGCAATGAATGTAAAATCCTTGCTGAGAAATCATCTCTCCAGATGGGTTTTATTCTGCAGAGAGAACACTGCAGAAACACTGCAGTTCCTGCCTATAGCACATTAGACCCTTCTGCTCTCCTTCTTGCAATGCAGACACAAACTCAAACGAGCTCAGGGGGAAATCCCCCCTGCTTTGGGAAATGGAACTCTTAATTCATGCACTCTTAAAACAAAGATATTCCCCTGTACCTCACCTCCCTGCTCTGTGCTGGGACTTTATTCATGTCTATCAGCCAAGAAGCTGACCTCTTAGCTGCTTCCCACCTCCCTGCACTGAACCCTTAAGGAGCCTATAGGCACTGAGGCAAGAGACCCCACTGAACTATCATGGCTCAGGCACATCACTTGCTATAATTAAGTCACAGCAGACTTTCAGAGACCTCTGCTTTCCCTGTCTGCTTGATCAGAGGCGCGTGTACAGCTGAGTTCACTAAGAAACTCTTTACTGGTCTGAGGCAAAGCTCGAGTTCACCACTTCAACTAGAATGAGGCATTTTAATCCATCTGCTTCCATACTACTACACCAGGTCTCACTGACATGAAGCTCCATCCTGGCCTTTCATTGTGGTGGTTGAAGGGGAACTGAGGCCAGTGCTCCTCTCTGAGTGTTTTTTTGGCATGGTTTAACCCCAGCCAGCAGCCAAGCCCCACACAGCTGCTCCGTCACTCCTCCATCAGCAGTATCAGTGAGAGAATTGGAAGGTAAAAGGTAGAAAACTCATGGGTTGAGATAAAGATAGTTTAATAGGGAAAGCAAAATCTGCCCACACAAACAAAGCAAAACAAGGAATTCATTCACTGCTTCCATGGGCAGATAGGTGTTCAGCCATCTCAGTAGAGCAGGGCCCCATCTTGTCTAACAGTTACTTACGAAGACAAATGTCATCATTCCAAACGCCACCCCCTTCCTCCTTCTTCCCCCCCTCTGCCTTTATATACTGAGCATGACATCATATTGTCTGTAGTATCCCTTTGGTCAATTTGGGCCACCTGTCTGAGCTGTGTCTCCTCCCAGCTTATCATGCATCCCCTGTGTCCCAATCAGTGTGGCAGCACAAAAAGCAAAAAAGGCCTTAGCTCTGTGTAAGCTCTGTTCAGCAATAACGAAAACTACTATTGTCACTGTGTTCAGCACAAACATAAAACATAGCCCCATATGTTTTATGTGAAGAAAATTAACTCTACCCCAGACAAAACCAGCACAGTTTTGTGTGAGCATTTTACAAGGCATGTGGTAGATTGCATTTTAATTTCTCAGTCACCAAGAAGTGAGAAACAACATGCAACTGTTAGATTGGTACTGTACTCCATGGAAGGGCAGCAGAACAGGATCTGACCCTTGTTCCTCTGCCAGCCCAGCATCCTCCTGATCAGAGCTGCATTGTCCCGGTGAGTGCTGAGACAAGCACATCAGGCAAAGCAGAGCAACTCCTGTGACCCCTCAGGGATCCACCACACCTTGCACCATGCCCAGCAAGCCCTGGGGCATGTTTATGCCCTCAAACCCTCCCAGTGTTGCCTTGTTTTTCCATTTCCTCCACCACCCACTGTTTCCCTCCTGAGTGTCTCCCTGCCCACACCCCCACTGAACATGTGTCAAGCTGAGCTTATTTGGATGGTGCAAAGCACTGCAGCAAAAATGCCTTCACCAGTGGAGTTGTATGTGGTCCACGAGAAGGAAGGCATGTGGATAAGGCAGGAAATCTGCTGTTTGGCTTTTGCACTGACCGGCTGCCTGACTTAAGGCCAGCCCTATTTAAGCTATTCTGTCCCAGACAGATCTGTGCAGATGACAAGCCAGCTCTCTGCGGGGAGCAGGGTCCCCATGCATCCCCACGGTGCAGGGCAGAGCTGAGAGCTGCCAGGCCAAGCTGGTGGCCATCCATCAGAGGCTCTCAGCCTGACCCTGACTCCTCAGGCAGCTTGTTTGGAGCTAGCTCAAATATCCACAGGCTCACTGTGTGTGCTGTGTAAATAGGAGCTTAATCCCATTACAGGGCTGAGCAAGTCCACCGAGGCCAAGCATCTTGAGCTGGCTAAAATACAAACGCAAGGCAAGTCTTCATTACACCCTCTTCTCCAGTGTGTGAGCCAGTTTGGATTGCTCCCTACTTGAAATTGAAGCTGGTGGCATTTTACACCAGCTTACACTAGTTCCACAGGTGTGAATGGCAGAGAGCTATGGAGTGTGGCAAAGGAGCCACCTGAGGATCAACTCAGAATTTGCCAAATTGTTGTGAGAACATAGTGCTATTAAAAAGAAAGCCCTCATCAGTGTCACTGGTGGATAACACTTGCAGTTGCTAAAAGAGAAAGAATTTTAGACAACTGATTTATTTTCCATTAGCTGGGTTCCTCTATATTCTCTGCAATTCTCTCAGGCTGAGCTGTTGAAATAGACAGCCAGATTCACTTTTATTCAGTGTTGGTTTCTAGTCAGTGTGCTTTGCTGGGCTCTTGGGCTCAAATCAGCAATAACTGGGTTGCAAATAAGGGAGGGAAAAACAAAGAGGGCAAGAAAGGGAGAGCTGGGAATGTTAAAATTCTCAAACTATTCCTGCTTTTCCTGTATTTTACAAAGGATTTTGACCAAAATGGCTTCTAGCAGCACACTTTGATACTTTTTTCTCTCCAAAAGGCAGAAATAAATAATCCTAAAAATGCCAAACAACATTGGTAAACTCCATATGCTCCAATAGAGCTGCTTCTCCTCAGGTGAACTGATGTGCAACCGATTAGACTTAAAGAGAATGTGGTAGATCTAATTTTCCACACTAAAATAAAAAAAAGGCAAAAAAAAATGCTTGTCATGTTTTTCCCTTGTATTTTTTGTGACTATCATAAAAATGGTAAACTGTGACTAGAAATGGCATTTACCTGATCAGGTATGATGAGGCTCATTTTGCATTTTAAGGAAATCTGGCATTATTTTTGCATCAGGTTGCCAGTCTCGGTGCTCTGGCCTCTTATTTCTGAGTACATTTCCTTTTGAGGTAAAACAATGAGGAATGCACTGCAACCTTTGATAACTATCTGCGTTCCTGGGCAATGTCACTGTCTGATGTGTGACTCATTTATGGTCTCTGCAAAGCTTTATGCTTCCATTAGAGGCCTCTTCTCATTCTGTTTTATTTTAGACAAAATTAGGCTCCAATGGACTTCAGTTTTTAGGATTCATATGGCATAAATGGGAGGATGGCATACTGTGGGATAAATGTGGCCGCATCTCTTGCCTGTCTGTAATTTTATTACTGAGATATGAATACGGGAAAATCTAAACCCATTGAGAAACAAATGAAGCTTAAATAGAGAAGAAAATCCTTGTTATTCATAAAAATCACTGGTATTTGCTATGCACTACAGCTTCTGAATGACCATGGATACAGAAGTATATGTTGTAAAGTAGAAGTATATGAGGTGAAGTAAAAATCATTAACCTTTGTTTATTTAACAAACCAACTCTAATTTCATGGTCAAATTAGTGGAGTGTCTGTAAAACAATCAAACCGGTGAGGTATTCTGAGGAAGGCAAGATTATGTTATTATTCTATCCTGTGGTATTTATCCCTTATATATCAAGTTACCAGATCAAACAGCTGCAACATCTGAGGGTGCATATAGAATATACACCCTCTATGTAATAGAAGGGTAGTGTTAAGGCTGTGTAGGATGAATAAGTAGTTTGGTCTGTGTAGAGGGAAGAATGGAGGATATTTTCTGATAGGTGCATTCATTTTTAATAGTGGCCTTCCTTGAGCTGTGTCTGAGCTTTCACTGTTTCACAATATGATTTCTATGCTTTGATACATGTGATGAGTAAACCTTGACAGGAAGCTTAGTTTTTATTCAGTTTTATTAAGGATTCCCTAAATGTGAATAGAACACAGTTTGTCCTTACTCAATATGTCTGGACTACTAATCTAAAGAAATGGTACCACCTAGGGATGCCAGCGGGCCACCCTTGGGAATATTAATTTTCTCTTTCACTGAGATACTATTGAATCTGATTGATAGCATGGAGAAGTTCAACGTGGTTTGAGATTTAAAAGAAATGTTCAGTTTGTGCTTGCTTTACACGTTTCTGTTGATTGCTATTGGGTAAAGGCAGGGAAACAGCAGGACTGGTTTGTCTTGATCATTGAATCCAACATAATGCCATTCCACCGGGACAGTGAACAACAGAGAACGTTAAGCAAAATTAAGACAGTAACACTGGGTTTCAGTAATAGTCATACAGGGGCCAGAAGAAAAGAGTTCAAGGGTGATATTTGTGAGAAAAAAGTGAATGAGGTCAGGGAAAGGTAACTCATGGTAAAGATAACCAGAATCTCTGACAGTCTTTCATTGCAAGGGGCATGGAGGGTATAAAGGAAATGTTCAAACTGCATAGGAGCAAAGGCTGATAAGACTTGCAATGCAGAGATTAAGGTATCAGTTTTCAGCCAAAGGGATCTGGGGATTGGATCATTATTGTGCTATTAGCTGCTGGCTGGAGATAAACAAAACAAATGTTTATTCCCAGGAGAAAGAGCTCTTATAGTTTAACTGACTGCTAATTTGAAATTCCCTTGAGCAAGAAGGCAGTCTCTCACTGGAGCTGGAGTCTTCACAAGACACATTCAGGATGATAGAAAGAATGAAAATATTTCTTTTTCACTATGCAATATACAGTGATTGCTCCCTTATCCTCTGCAGGATTATTTTCTGTATTACTTATCTTGTATTGCTCAGTCTAAAAGAAATTAATGCTCCTCAGTATTTAAGGGAAATTCATGGGGGCATATGAACTTCCAGGCCCTGGAAGATGTCTTCATGAGTTCTTATTATCCTGATAATAACTAAAAGGATCCCAGA
Organism: Cephalopterus ornatus; assembly: GCA_013396775.1. Taxonomy (NCBI): domain Eukaryota; kingdom Metazoa; phylum Chordata; class Aves; order Passeriformes; family Cotingidae; genus Cephalopterus; species Cephalopterus ornatus. The sequence continues at coordinate 29,939 of VZRE01015168.1, read as the reverse complement.
GAAAAAAAAAAAGATGAGTAAACCTCTCAGTGGGAGTACAGGGTTACCCTTGCTCCACTGGTAAGTCTCATGGCTGTGCAGAACAGGGGGGACACCAGAGCTCAGCAAGGCCAGACCTTGGCTCCCAGACAGTGGGAGAATTTCACTGCAGACTAGGCAGTATTTTTTCCTTGACATTCACCTGTGAACTTCCATGAGGTTTACCTTTGGAAAGCAACAAGAGAAAAAACAGCAGAGCCAGTGTCATGTCTTGTTCAGTTCAGGATGCAGAACTTGTGTTTGGGAGAGGAAGGCTGAAGTTCAAAGCTTTGCACTGGTCTCTGCTACATTGCAGGGCAATAGACAGGGATATGATGTCAATGAGAAAGCCTGCGGGGTTTTTTTGCACCAGGAGGATCTTAAAACTTAAGATGCCAGCAGTCTTTAACAATACTTTTTGTTTCCAGAGTGCTGATCTTCCAGCAGAGGAGGGGGAGACCTGCTTTCCCTCAGTGAGGAATAAGTAGACTGCCCAGTGAGACAAATTACAGCAGCATGGCACTAATAGGACTGAATGAGCCAGGAGAAAAGCTTGGATTGAGCAACCTCTCCCAGGAAGCTAGATATTCATTATAGTAGAAATTATTTTTTTTTCCTCACTTTATAATGACTACCATGATTAACATATCAGATTGTACATGGAGTCTCAGCGCAAGACATCAAAGCCTTTCCACATAGGTTCTTCTCTTGCTGTATCTTATTAGTGTATATGGTGCCCTGAGGATATAACAAGCAGAAATGCAGAATATCTCATGAGTAGTTTAAATGTGAAACTGAAGGTTTGCTCCAGCCCCACAACAAATGAGAAACCATTGTTTGCAACAGGAACAACTCTCAGGAGTTAAACAATGTTACCCAACCCAAATAAAATTATGAAAGGGGAAAAAAATTTTTTTTGGTCCAATTTTCTCTTAGAGTCTCCCTCCCACAATTATGTAGGAAAGTGTGACTTTTTAGACAGGATCCTGAATGCAGCAACCACCCTTCAGTGCCATCAGCGAACTGAGATCTTCCTGACTGGAAATATCAAACCACTTCAGCAAGCCTATTTAGCATCTTTTCTACACATCCAACCCCTCAGGGTTCTACTGGTGCACACTGTAATCTCAATTTCTTTAAAATTGTTCTTCTGGTCGTCTCAGCTGCACTAATTTTCCTGTTTTATGTTTATTAAAGTACCCTCTCTACTGTCCACAGAAGAACAATCAACCTGACTGCATTTGTGGCAGTGGCATTTTGCCTTCTACCTGTTATTGTACCTATTTATTTCCAGCAGCAGTCAGCATGTGGGTGGTTTGGAGAGAGATTTACACACTGATTTTTTTATTAAGGTTCCTTTTTATTCTGTAATTTAACTGGTGAGATTGAAACATTGTACATTATTTTGCCGGTGGTAAAATAGACCTATTTTAGCTTCTTTTTTCCCCCCCTTCTTCTGATTGCTCATTAATATTCACAGTTTATCTTATCTATTCCCCTCTTCATTTGGTTTGTAAATGACTCCTTTGCTTCCTCCTTTATTTTAAAGCCTGTTTTCAACTTTTGTTTAATCTTCTTGGTGGCTTTTTTCTTGTTTGTTATTAAATTTTGAGTTAGACTTCTAAGCTTATCCCCTTTCATGTTCATTCCTTAAAACGCCAGCTGCTCTTTCTCTATGACAGAGACTGTGTGAGCACAGAGGAGTGGAGCTGCTCCTCCAACATAACCCAGAGCGTTAATTTTGGTCTAGCTTTCTCAGGTGACAAAAGCAGGGGCTGGGTGGGCTTTAACCTTTCACCCCTGTGACAGCTGCCATCAGACATGTCACTGTAATAAGCAGAAACAGGCACCAGGGTACGAAGTGGCTATTCAAGTGGTAGGGTGACACCAAAGTGTGCATCGCTCTGGGAGCCCTATGGGAGCTACCTCAAGGCAGGTTTTGGACCCACACATTTGGTTTCATCTCTCATTCCCAAATGTCCCCATTGGCACCTCTGGTGGATCTACACCTGGATGTGCTCACTGGTGGTGACCTGTAGTTATGGTGTCTAGTGTGTGCTGAAATGTGTGCTCTGTGTCACCTGGGCTGTAGAGACCTGGGCTGAGGCTGGGGGGCTCCTGTGCTGTCATCACACATTGACTTTGCAGTTTGTCTTGTCTTCCCATCACTACTGAGCAGCAGCACATCGTACTGCAAAGGGGCAAGGATGCTCATTCCCTATAAACTACTCTACCTTGGTATAACTGTGCTGACTCCAGTTACTATCCCAGCCTTTGAGCACTCTCAGGCAAGCATTGAACCTACTCAGTGCAGGGACTGACTACTTCATCAGGGCCTGTTTAGATCCATGTCATATTTATTTTAATTAAAATTCCATTTATTCTGTTTTGCTATCTGACTTGTCTCATACCTTCTCACTCCTTGGGTCTATTTGCTTTCCTGAAGCCCTTTCCCCTCTTCATTTCAAATAGTTTTTATATCTGACAAAAGTAAAATTTACCTTCATTGCTTCTCTTCATTTCCCCCAATGGTGTTTACCCTTTGGCAGAGAACCGCAAACAAGATGTCCCACTGGGCTCTGTGTTCATTTTTCTATTATTTTCATCTTAATTCTTCTCTAGTTAATTTTTTTGTGTTTTGAATTTCCCCTGTTAACCACCAATGACCCCGTCTAACTCCTTTTCTCATCTGCCTCTCCAGTGTTTTCAGCAAAGTCATGCACACCCAGAGCAGGTATCACTACAACATGATCCCAGTCTGGTATGAGGTTGGATTCTGAAGTCAGCTGTTGACCTGGTTTGAAGCACTGTTTTTGACTCAGTGCATGATACCAGCCTTTACACAAAAAAAAAAAAAAAAAAAAAAAGGACCATCTTGACAAGTTTTTTTCCAATGTTTATTTCCCATGTTTTTTCCCCACTGCAACACAGCACGTGTTCAGGCATGCAGGTGGTCCTGACCTTGTGCCTTGCTCTCTGTATCATGCAATGTCATGTGTAGCAAAGGAGCTCCAAAAATAATGTGTAATAATCATGTGATCGATGAGCAGTACATGGTGAAGTTGACATTTAAAGGAAAATGGACAAAACTTAACACAGGAGTATTATGTTATTTAACAATGGAGGACATATAAAAGCCAAGACAGACAGATACAATTCTTCTAAAATGTCATACGATTTGTTGGGAGCAACGACAATATTGGATTCTTTCAGTGGCATTTGTCATTGTCAGAAGCAGGTCAGTAGACTATATGGAGCCAGTTGTGATCTATTATGACAATGACTAAGCCCTTAGGGACCGAAATAGTCTTAGGGCTGATTTGTATACAATTGCTACAAGCTCAGCCTGTGCTGGACACTGGTAAGGCACTGGTCTATCTTTTATATAGATGATCTACCTGCTGAAAACTGAAAGAATTTTTTTGTATTCCTAATTCACTTTGACTACACACAGTATGCTTGCCTTCTTTGTTATGTGGATTTGGCACATTCAGGCTCCTGATTTTCAACTGTGTGAAAGGTCGTATATCTCTTGATGCGGGTTCATAAATGGCATTAAATTACACGTAGGTGTTTTAATTCTTAAAAAGTGCCTTCTTATTAGAATGGGAAGAGGGGAAGGATGCTCCATTCTCTGAAATTGAAGCAGTGTCTTCTTCTCCCAAATTGGATGCTCAGGACCCTTCTGAGATGTTTACTTCTTTTCTGAGTCAAATCTGTAGGAAAGCAGAAAGAGAAGATAAGAAAGTGAAGACAGTAATACATCAGATTTTCAAGCTGTAATCTCTATTGTTTATGAAGAAGATACTGTGTGAGTTATCTTAAAAGACAGGCAAACGGAGCTTGCATCAATAGGAAGCATAGTCAACGCTTCTTTTTTGCTACTGCCTCTGGCAGGCTTGGTTATATTGCTGCAACCTGAGTTCACATGACATTTTCAAAAGGTGAGATAGGCAAAGAGTTGCTTCGACTTGCTGCCATGGGTTCTGAGTGATCAGAGCTGCTATAGGCAGCTGTAATTGAAGTATTTAGTCTTTGCTAAATATGGTTATTACCTGGGGGTTCTTGCAATACTGTTTGCATTTTTTATGGTCATTGGATTCTCCTGATTACCAGATGTAATAGACTTTTTATGCTACAATGCAACTGTTGAACATTTTAATTGGAATGCCATGTCAAATTTTTAAATTAAAAATCAAATACTCAAAGCACCAGTGCTTTTTTGATTGCTAAAATTAAAACCTAATTGAATTCTCCCACCAAAAAATATCCTGTGGAAATTTAATTAGAGAAGTGTAAAAGAGCTGATTTTTAAAATATATTAATTTTTAATTAGGAAAAATCTGAAAGGCAAATTAGTAAGTTTTAAATTTTCCAAAATATGAATATGGAGATGCCATGTGGCACAATAAAGAGGAGACCCAAGGTCTGCTTTCCTAAATGACTAAATTTTACAGGGCTTGAGACTTACCTGAATAAAATAAAAAGTGTTGGATACTTGTTTCTGTTGTGGATCTTCATAAAAACCCTACACGCATGTCAGCACATTAAAAGACTGCAATGAAAAGTTAAAGTAGCTTTAAATGAATATTTGGAGTAGGGTAGAAAGAAGGATGTCAACTGGCTATTTGCAGAGTATAAGGTACACCCTTGCCTTCAATGTTCACATGTTGACTTGCGAGATATCTCTACAGTCAACCTGCCGGTTAGTTTTGGTCCCATTCTCAGGTTCTTCCTTCCTGAGGTATTTCAGGATGTCTAGCTCCAGGGCTCTGCATTGCAGACCAGCCACATTGCATTACTCTATATTGCCCTGCTTTCGTTTGATTTACCTTTGTACACCCAGGAACATTCACACAGCATTAATAAGGGCAAAGAAATCATTGACAGCCTAGGTGGGCTCAATTTGGCCTTGTCAGGACATTTCCATTTCCCATTGATTTTAGTTGTTTGGGGTTGCACACAAAGTGTCAGAGGTAGTGAATTAGAACAGGTGACAAGGGCCCTTGGGAAAGCACAACACCATCATTAGGTAGACTGGAAATGACCGCAGCTCTACTTCTCCCTTAGTCATTTTTCTTTCTTAAAAATATGTATCCCACAAACTAGCTCTCTATTTTGTGGTGCCGTGTAATTTCATGATATAGCAGTTAGGAGATAATTTGATTTAAAGGAAAAAAAAAAAGAAATACTAACTACAGCTCTCTGGATGCTCGCTGCTTAATGATATACACTTAAAAGTATGAGGAATAACAAAATGAAGAGGAACGGTGCCTGCAGGGTATGTTCAGATCTGAGTTATCTCACTCTCTCACAGCTGAAGTCAGGGCAGTGTGTGACAGTCACTCGGGACTTGCACTCAATGGACCTGGGGAGCTACAGGAGACCCAACCTGAACAGACCTGCAGGGCATGGGCTGACTTCAGTACTTTCCAGATCATCCTCCTGGGTTCATGACTTGGAGCATGGTGCCAATCCCAATCATTGCTTGCTTTTATCTTGGAAAGCCTTTCCTGGCTTTGAGAACAAGGAAGAAATCTGCTCAGGGTTGAGATGGTCAGCTGGGAAAGGGAAACTGAAACATGAAAGAGGAAACTTGCTTGTTTTTTTTAATTCTCTTCTCTTGAACACAAAAGTACAAAATAAGGTTATTTCTTGCCTACCTCTTTTCTTTTTACCCAGCTGGCAGACTTGACACTGTCCCTACCATTCTGCTTGAACTGAAGAAATCATATCCTTGTCCATGACTAGTCTGGTGCTATTTGCATCTTTCTTGTAAAAAGATGAGATGGAAGAGTTTAAAATGTTCATCTCTCTCTTTTCCTGCATGAGTTCTTTAGCCAGTCTTATATACAAAAGGGATTGTACACTGTCTCTGAACATACTTACATCAAGGTAAATTTAAGTGCAAGGTGCACCCTGTCTTCTTTATGAAGACTGTACTATTCAGGTAACACTGTGGGGTTTATGACTACTTAAAGCAGATTTTTTTTCCCGAGTTTGATGTCAAAACATAAGTTCTATTTCAGGCCCTTTTCTAAATTTCCACCTGTGTTGGTTTTGCATGGCAAGGTTCTGATAAGTGGAGGGGCTACAGGAGTGTCATCTGTGAGAAGCTGCTGGAAGCTTCCTACATGTGTAATGGAGCCAAAGCCAGTTGGCTGCAGGATAGACCCACCACTGGACAAGGCTGAGCCAAACACAGATGGTGGTTAACGCCTCTGTGATAACATATATAACAAGGGAAAAAAAACAAAAAAAAGGTTTTGGTGCAGAAGTAATCGTGGCCAGAGAAGAGAGTAGCTAAAATATGTGAGAGAAACAACTCTGCAGACCCCAAGATTGGTGCAGAAGGAGGGGGAGAAGGTCCTCCAGGTGCCGGAGCTGAGACTCCCCTGCAGCCCATGGTGCAGACCCTGGTGAGGCACCTATGCCCCTGAAGCCCGTGGAGGTCCACAGTGGAGCAGGGATCAACCTGCAGCCCATGGAGGAGCCTCACGCTGGAACAGGTGGATGCCCAAAAGTAGTTTGTACTCCCGTGGGAGGCCTGTGCTGGAGCAGGTGCTGGCAGGGACCCATGGAGAGAGGAGCCCACACTGGAGCAGGGGAAGGGCTTCTCACCCTGAGGAGGAAGCAGTGGCAGAAGGAATTTGAGGTGAACTGAGTGTAACCCCATTCCTGCCTCCCTGTGCTGCTGTGGGGGAGAAAGTAGGGAACTGGAAAAAAAGTTAAGCCTGGGAAGGAGATGTCATTTTCAGATGTCATACTTCAGATGTCATTTTTCAAGTCACTTGCAATCAAACAGTCATGTTATCTTTCATTCATTTCTCATTTCGTACTTAGGCAATCTGCTGTCTATAAGTAGTTATTACAACAACCTATTTGTTTTCAACTTATAACAGTTTACTCATTCCTCGAAGGTCTATACTTACGTTGATTTTTTTATAACAAAATGAGAAGCAGAAAGTCTATACGTAGAAGTAGCTTTTAAACAAATATGAAAATCAAGGAGCTCCAACAGCTGGGGAAAGCCTTTGAGATTCAGATGCTCATATCAGGATGAAGAAATAGATGAATTCAAAGAGTTTGTGTGGTAGATGCTTGGTTCACCTTGGTGCAAACACTTGCCCGCTAGATAGTGATTCAAGATGTTACTGCTTTCTATTTACTTGATATTGCCTTCACAGCTGAGCCTTGTTAACATGCAAAGTCAGCCAAATTAAATAGCTTTCAGATCTTCAAGGGCATGTCTGTTTGCCCCTTCTCTGTCTTTCATTTTGTTAAAGTCAAATTAAAACCAGACACAAACAAACAAACCCCCACCAATACCAAAACCCCAAATAAACAAAAAAACCCACAGAAACAATATGTGTTTGTATAAAACCAAAAACTTACATTAGATAAAAATCAATATGATCCACATGAATCAAGTTTGTCAATCACTATCAGAAAGAGAGAAGGTTTACTGCTCCCCTACTTTCCACCTCAAAGAACAAAACACACGGCCCTGCTTCTCTGAGATTATTGAGTTTCTGCCCAGTGCACCTCATTCCTTCAGGAGACAGGGTGCTGATAAGACCGGCAATTCATCTGATCCCACATTGCAAATCTTGTATTACCAGCCCTGAAAGCATGGAAATGTCAATACTGAGAAAAAACAAAACACCAAACATGGAAGGAGTTTAGAAAGGGAAAAGCATCTGCAAGCCATGCACTGGAAAAATCCTCCCTTGGGGAAGAAAGCTAAACAGCAGCATGTGAAGGACAGGCATGTGTGTTTGGACACCGGCTGAATATGAGAGTCCTTCAGCAACCTTGTCCCCAGACATTCAGAGCTACACTGATAGTCTGTGGTGATTGTGATATATTCCAGTCTCCCTTCTCTGGGTAGCACCATCAGTGGACATCTGTTAAGGCAAGATTAACTCTCATGTCATACTGCTCTCTGTCTGCTGAGAGCTAACTTGCAGGTTTAAAATTAAATGGTCAGATCAGTCAGATTTGGTAAAAGTCTGTTCTCAGCAGGTCCTGGTGACAGTGACTTGCGATGTCTGAGAAGGTTTGGGAGAACAGACTTCGAACCAAAACTAGTAAAGCAGAAAGTATTGATCAGTTTCTTTCACATTAGCTTAATTTGATGTAACTTAATTTGTGTAACTAAAGGTTATTTGCAGTGGACTAATAGGAGGACAGGATTGTGACATAAAAATTTCCATCCGAAGTAAAGCAAGGCAATTACAGGTTGTCCACTGAGTTGATGTAATAATTTCTCTGCACCCCAAGTGTAGCCCTCTAGCAGATGCCTCTGGCAGCAACATGAGTTGTGTTTCCATCTGCCTAGAGTAGAAATGCTGGCTAAACATAGTTTTTGGGTGGAAAAGAAATAATCTTTTTGGGAAAGAGATATTTATTTCCTGAAATTGGGAAAACTAGGAATTGGTTTCTTTCTGGCTATGGCAAAGGAACATGGAATTCCTTGGGCTGCCTTTCCACTGTCCACGTGGATACTGGAATTTATTTAAAAAAAAGAAATAAAAGAAACAAACGAAAGGATACATACATATTTACATACTAGCAAATGCAGACAATACATTGTGGTGCTTTCAACATTTGCAAAAAGATAACTATATGAATTCTTAAGATTCAGAACTCTTAGATCTCACTAAAATTTGCTCAGAATATTAGGACTTTTTTTTTTTTGACAGTGTTTACTCACATAAAAAAAATTCAAAAATGGATCGCTGAGCCAAACTTGATTCTTAAAAAATAAACACCAAAATATAAATGCTGAACAAAGCATGGAACAGCCTCATACATATTTTGTATAATAGGCACCTCACAATAAATAAATCAAGACTCAAGCACTGAAGAACAGTGAACTTGAAGGAGTTATGAATACAAACATGACCCTATGGTTTGCAACCTGATCTTCTTTCTGTACCTGACACCGGTGAGGCTGTACCTCTAGTCCTGTGTTCAGTTTTGGGGTCCTTGTTCAGGAAGGAGTTGAGGTGCTGGAGCTTGTCCAGAGAAGGAAGCTGAGGAAGGGTCTCAAGCACAAGCATTACAAGGAACAGCTGATGGTGCTTGTGTTTTTCAGCCTGGAGGAAAGGAGGTTGTAGCCAGCTGGGGGTCAGTACCTTTTCCCAAGTAACAATGGGAACAGGCTGCCCAGGGAAATGGTGAAGTCACTATCCCTGGAGGTATTTAGAAGATCCGTAGACATGGCATTTAGAGACATGCTTTAGTGATAGGAATGGCAGTGCCGGCTTAATAGTTGGACTTGATGATCTGAGAGGCCTTTTCCGGCCTAAATGTTTCTAAGAGGCCCTGACACACATTTAATGTTTACTAATCCAAGTTGCAAATCACTGTTAATTTATGCTGGGTCTAGCTCTACACAATGAGGTTACTGTCGCAGCAACAAATTTAATTACACGGGGCTGAGTTAGGGATTTACTGTGTTGTGGTATCAAACCAGTATTTCATTATGCTCCCGTCAATTCCCATGCTATGTAGTTGTTTAATACTGAACAGAGAAAGATGAGGAGATCTGGTGACTAATCAGAGACAGAAGTTAGGTCTGGTGCAAGCAGTGGCATGTTGTGACTCCACATATTCCTTGAACGGCAGAACTTTAAATGTTTTCCCTTTAGAAATGACAGAGGTCGACTCCTCTGGGCTCTGTCCTGAGCTCCAGCCCACATTGTCATATTTGGTAGTCACTCATACCTGCAGCAGTGTCACCCCAAAGGACTACCTCTTTGGAAGCGGACTGCATGACAGTTGGGGAATGTGGACCTGTGCATGAAGCAGGTAAGAAGGATTGGTGAAGGAAGGGAATATCTCACTGACAAGACCCCAGTCTTGCACAGGAAGGCCAGTTTCTAAGTTTTGTTGAATTAAACAATAGCAAAATGCTGTTAGAGATGTAGTTGTAGTGCTTGAGAAAGAGCACAAAACAGAGAAGAGGGTGATACTTTCAAAGCTTATCTAGTGCGTTCAGGCACTTTGTTTTCCAAAGTGACTTGCACCACTGCCCCAGGTCTACTGTGGTCTTTCATGAAACTGCTGATGTACAACTGCCAAAGTGGCTTTGGAAGATGGGAGTAGAGTTCATGTGGAGTTGTGCACAGATGGATGTTGCAGTAGACAAGTCCAGTTTGCCCAGTCTGCCTCACCCAGCTCCGGTAAAGAAAATCTATTGCTTGCATCACATTGATTCTGAGTCCATGCTAGTTTAGCCTGTATCTGTGTAGGGTATGTTCAATGCCATCTGGAATTATGTCTGTCTGGATCACCAAACACAAACCTTCACAAAACTACCCAAATGCTTACAAAAATGAATCCCAGATAAGTAAACATCAGATAAGTGTCTTGCTGAAGTACAATGGCTATTCTTCATTCTGGCAGTAACAGTAGAAGAGAGGGAAGGTAGCTAGAGATGTGCTTCACGCTGCACTCATCATGATGTGATTGTGACCGTGATACAGCTCCCAGATACAACATAACTCCAAAAAATCTGACTTTTCACTTCACAGCTCAGACATGTTTCTAGTTCCATGAGAAGCACCATTAAGTTATTATGCATGCAAATATATACATTAAATACTCTGTCTTATTTGCCACCTTTGAGACTCGGTCCTGACCCCAAGCGGTTTCATGGGGGTAAGGGATCTTGTCATTAACTCCAGTGGGCTGCATCAGGCCTTCAGCATGTTGCCGTCATGGAGAATTTCTAGGGGAATTAGAAGGGCAAATGTCAGCCTTTGACCTTTGGCTGCATAAGGTTATTGGACATGATATTGGACACCCCGCCCTCCCATTGCTCTGGCACTCTGCACGTTTGCAGCAGCTTTCACGAGCTCGGTCTCAGCTTGCTTCCTCCCCCTACCTCCCACGTGCCAAAAATGTGCCAGTTACAGAACAAAGGAAATATCACAGGGGCGGTTTGGCGGGAGAGCTGCAGAGCCCAGCAATTACCTGCTGCTATCACCGTGGCTGTGCTTTCTGTCATGTTCTATTTCACATTTGCATAGCTGTGTATTTGCTCTTTCATTGCTGCTGTACGCAAGCTGCAATCAGTTCATTTTATGGCTGTCTTCAGCTAAATTCTTTGTTGATTTTAACATGACAGAAGTTGAAAAGATTACATATTATAAATAGATAATTAATATATCAGCACAGGTTGTTGCTCTCTGTCTCTCCATCTCTTTATGAGAATCAGTTTTAGTGTTTCTTCTCCATTTCTCTCCTCCATGTAGACTGCCTGAGAATTAGAATGAAGCCTGACAGCTTGATTAATATTTCACCTGATATATTTCTCTTTCCGTAGTGGATTTCTCTGTCTTGAATAAATGAGTCACGTGTGAAAAATGAAATCACAGATAATTTCCAAGTAGATTAATTTCCTAATTGCATTTTTTTTTGGTTTAGTGTTGGCTGTAACTTAGGGATATGTTTATATTCTAGGATTTTCATTAAACTATTTCATAACATTGGTGTAATTATCTTCAGGATGTCATTCAGGGAAGAGATGTACCATTTTGATTTTTTGAATGGTTAACTGAGGCACTGGGTTGATTCACTTGCAGATGAGTTTAGAATTAAATTCCTGCCTCCTGAGATCCCAGTCATCTCCTGAACATCTTTCTACTCCCAAATCACGATATTCGTAGCTAGCACACTAGAGATAATCAGCTTTGCTTCATCTTGTGAAGTCTTAATAGTTGTTCCTTAGATAAAGCAAATTTAACTCCCCTTAAATCTGCTTAACTACATTCCATAAAACTCTTAAAAGTATTTGAGGGATCCTGAGATCTTGTGGCTAGGGCATGGAAAACTAATGCAGCACAAGCCACTTTCTGCGGCTCACAAAGACCTTTCTGCAGCTTTGAATAGAGAGAAAGCATAACGCATAAATCTGAGAAGGGAAGTAGAAAGTAGGACAGAGATATCTCTACAGACTTTTCAAAACTCAGGTCACTTTGAAAATTCTGTGCTTGTCAATGTGAAATTTTATTTCTTTTTCATACACCAGTTTGGGAGTCCATATTTGTGCGTGGCGGAAGGTGTTTGAGAAAGCCAAGGGAGAGCAGAGAGACGGTAAGTGCTTGGGGCAAGGGATGTGTGAGGGTATATGCTGGGGTAGATTTGTCAGAACCTGAGAATCCTTTCCGCTCCAAGCCACATGCTAAAACTTTTATATGGCCAAGATCTCTAAAACAAGTACCCCTTGGCTGAAAAAGCTAAAGTGGCTGGGCACTGACATTAAGAGCTATGGGGATGGGGAACAGTGACTGTGTTTCTCTGGGGTCTGATGGTGCTCTGAGGGTGTTTTGGGAAGGGGTACCAGCACCACCTGTGATGCTTTCCTTAGCCTTCCCTGCTGGGCATCCTCATCCATAGCGCAGGGTACAGGAGGAACCTAGCAGAGACCCAAAAGGCTGCACCTGATTTTGATCCTGAGGCAGCTTTTCCACCTAGTGGAATTCAGCTGAGGCATAAGTGAAATGGAAGGGTTTCTGTCTGTTTATATTTCCTTGCAGAGCACACCGTGTCAAGACACAAAGGTAGAACAAAAATGCATGACAAGAACCTCAGCTGAAGAGCACTATAGAGAATAAGAGAAGAGGAATTTAAATATGGGAAGTATTTAATACCTGAGGAAAGGTAGCAGAGAAGCTGAGTGTCATGTATTTTCCTTCACACATAATGGGATCCCTGAGCCAAAACTTTCACCATCTTAAGCAGTTTTCAGAGGTGAATATCATTTAAATGGTCAGGATTTAGTTTCAACTGACTAATTTTCCCATTCTGGGAGTCAAATTCTGTCCAGAATTACAACCTGGCTAAATCTCATTTCAGTGGTGAAGTAACTAAATAACAGTGAGGATGCAGTGACCTAACACACTGCCTCCACAGGGTGTTTTGAATACAATGGCAGGAGTATTAAACACAACCTGACTTCAAAATTTCTAAAAATCCATATATAACATTCACATTTATAACACTTGAAACAAGTGCAAATGTGGTTTACCTCTGCTGGTAGGTCCCTTATATACTGCCAAAGCAATATAAAATGCCCAGTGTAAATTGAGATCAGACTTGATAGATTCTTCCTTATTGAGAAATCTTTTAGAATCCAAATGCATCTTTTAGCTTTATAAAAGTACATTGCATGAATTTCTGGTTTAAAAACAGAATCCCTAAATGCTGCTGCATAATATCACTCACAAGACCCTTTGGAAACTTTCCTTTATCTTTAATGAAAAAAGGATTTCAAAAAGAATCTCCTGAAAGGAGCTCGCATGTGTTGCTAATGCTTTTGGCCTCTGTTAACTATTCAGCAAATCTCTGATGCGCTGCAGTTCAATAAATGGGCAAACTTCTCTGTTTTGTGTTTTGATTCTTTTGCCTTTAATGTAAGATAAAACAGCCAGCTTAGTAGGAAGAGAATTTCTAAAGATTCCCAGAAAAATGGGGAAAATGACAATATATAATTTTCAGTAGTCATAATAAAATACGATCATGAAGGGCTACCAAGCATTTGTAAAATATACTGGAAAGATGTGGGGGTTTTTTTTAAAAAAAAGCAGAGCAGCTTTTCTGGATGCATTTTAAAAGTTCAGAGCTGTCCTCGTTGTGCCACGAGTCACAATAATGATGAGAGTAAAATGTTGCAGAGATTTCCTTCAAAGTACCCTTCAGATGTTCAGTGCCCTTTACCTATTCTACATTCAAAATGGAATTGAGGGCTGTCCCAATTTATAGAACTGGTCAAAATTTGGAATTGCTTTTACAGAAGAAACTGAAATATTTTGACATTTCTTTTGTCCTAAATCAAAGAATTAAAATTGCAAAGATTTGCACAAAAAAAGAATGACATTTATTAAAACCATCCATCTGGAAATATTGAAACACTTCATTGAAGTAGTTTGTTTAGAGGAGGTTGAAATGCTTCATTTAGACTTTAACATTTGATTTTGATAGATGACACTGATATAGCTGGAAAAGAGAAGCACAATAACAGTTAAAATAAAGGACCCTGATCTGATTGCTTAGGAAGTGACCACCACTGATAAATTCCCATGAAGTATGTTTTATTGGGGCAGGACAGTATGAGAGTGGGGGAAACCAGTTCTAGCTATCTGGCAACGGATTTTCTAGAAATCTTGTGAAGGTAACAGGTTATTTATACCTTGGGTTTGGGAAACATAAAGCTGAAATATAAAATATTGAAAATTATAAATGAAAGACTCATCTAAGGTGAAGTCTTCTCTTGAGCTGTAGCTGATGCCCCTACATGCGATGTTTCTTTGGGTATTACTTTGTTTTAGGGGTAGTAAACTAAGATTTACATGAATTGAGTTTAGTTTATGTGTCTGCTCTTGGTTTCTGATGTTACCATGGCAAAAGATTTTATCTTACAATATTTCATTTCCTCTTTCAGAAAAGGGTGAGAAACTATTATGTATCTGTTCAGCCCTGTGCCTTTCTGTAGGGTCTCACCCGATGAGCCATGGTCTCTAGAGCATTGTGTCCCATGTCAGCTCACACCTTGGCCCTGGATGAGATTTGCCTGGGGCCTTACCGGCTGTAACATCTCTGGCATTTTGGGGAGAGAGCTTGCCACTCCTACAGCAGGCTGTGAACCAGCTGCAGCTTGGGACTATCAAGGGACATGTAGGTCACGGTGGCCTCAAAGAGCAGGGATGAGAGCTGAAATACGTTTTTCTACTGAAAGGACACTTGTAACGCCAGCCAAAGATACTGGGAGATGGAGATGAGCAGAACTGTTCATCATCCAGAAGCCAAAGTTTCTGTAATCCTCCACTGTATAAAAATACAGTACAGTAACAAATAATTCCAAAAGCTGGTAGACCTAACGGCATAGTCTACAGTATGGAAATGAAACTATTATTTATTTTCTCCCTTGTTTTATAATCAAATGTTAATAAAAATTTGCATGCTACCATAACAGGACTTGTAGCTGGTTAAGAAAGTAGTAAATTCATGTAAAGTTTAAGTTTGAGACTATGTGTCACAGTGTAGAGAATTCCAACTAAACAGGAACCCAGCATGGATGAGAGCTTGGTGCTCACTGCTGCTGTTTTGGTGAGGTAACAGGCAACCACTGAACTGACAGCATGGCATGTAAAAGATAATTTAGCCTTGTAATTAAGGAGATATTAAGTGCATAATCACATTTATTCATTTAATTAAGTTTGGCAAGTTTGTCCTATGACGTTAGATATCAATTGCTAAAGATACACATTTACATTTAATAAGCGTGATTTCTGACTTGCCTTATTTTGTTATTTGCCAAGTGAACACCTAGAGAGCCCTTTTAAATGGATTAAGCAGGAGTTAAAGCTTAATGCATTACAAGAGCATAATTGTACTTTTATTGCTCATTAAATTTTCAGTTAATTATGTAGCAACCAGGTTTGTATTTTATTATATCAAACCTCAATCCGTGGGCTCTTAGAAATAGTCTACGGGAAGGAAAACACCTTCAGGACGTACTGTATGAGACCTGTTTCAAGTATATTTACTTAAGGAAACCCACAGCCCTGCATGTAAAAGGAGGCGGACATACATTGCCGGGGTGCTCCATCCAGAGCTGAGCAGCTGAGCTCATGTAGCAGCCTCTGCTGACCACACAATGCTTGGAACCTGCTCTCAAGATGTGTCTTTTTATGGGAGATTCTCCTTCTCAGGGATAAGGCCATGTTTTCTTTCTTTTCCACCCAAGTTTTTTATATTTCGATTATTGTTTTTGCTCCTATTTTTCTTTCTTCAGAACAGCTTGCTGTAGGGAATGGTCTGACATCGGTGAAATCCTCTTCTCTAAATAGCTCTTGGAAATTCTGGTGTCTAAAAAACTCACCAAAAAATGGATATATTTCCAGAAAGACTTTTCAAAGGTCTTAGGCATCTCTTTTGGAGTAGGATGTCTTTCTTTCTTTCCATATAGAAGAAAACCTCAGTGGCCAAGTTGGGATATATGATTTATGTTAAGACAGTCAAAGTTAATGGAGAACAATCTTCAGATTACTGGCAATGAGATATGAGTGTGGAAGCAAGAAATTCTGATCAGGTCTGTCTCAGGCAAAAAAGAGTGAGATCCTAACATCTACCCAGGGGCTCCTTAGTTTTGGTGGGGTTTTTTCACAGATTTCATTAGGTTTTAGATCAAGTCATTATGTGTTTCATTTCCTCTGAATTTCCTCAAACCACTAAATATGGAATATGGCCTTTGTGATGATATTTCATTGTCCTGCACTCCTGGTGACACTAGACTTGGAAATGCTGCAGGATGTATGAGAGAATCAAGCAGCTTTAGAAATTTGCAGTAGTGAAAGCTGCAGTGAAATTTAAAGAATATCCTCAATGAAAAACTGAATTTCTAATTTCCACACATAAACATTTATGGCTTCCTTTTTATAGCTGGAAAAGAAAGCACTCATTTTTAGAAATAAACTTCTTCCCATGTGACTAATTAAATAAATTATTCAAGTGTGTGCAATTCGGTGATATTCCATGGGGATGCGTTTTACAGAACAAGTATCTGGAAAGATGCATTTTCAGTCTAGAAGTCTCTAAACGTGCAAGATCAGACTAAATTCTACTCGTGTGGTGTCTATCGAATCTTTGATTTCCAGTTGTGATCAACTGCCCTTTTGAAATCTCTTCTACTCATTTTAGACCTGCATCTCTTTGGTGGAACTCAGTGACCTGAGTTTCATTATTTCAAAAAGTGCTTTGTCAGATGTTGTACATAGCGGACAGTACTGAGGGAGATTTTTTACAAAGAAAAGCAAAATTGTAAAATCTCTTCTGATTGTAAGATGACATGTGAATGCTGAGAAATCTTAATGATGCCCAGCACATGTTGGATGAACCTTCAATCCAGAATTTAATTTTATCTGATTAGGTGTGAACAGAGTTGTCAATGAAGCAGAAAACAGGACACAGCTGATAAAACAATGAAGCTAAATAAAGATAAGGCAACTTTGTTGCAAAGCCAAAACATTCCATTTGAATGATTCCAGTGTAGTAATTTTAATCCTGCTAGACTTAATCTCTTGGAAATGTGACCCGAATGAATTTTCCGGCCTCCAACTAACCTGGGTTTTGTTTTGTAGAAGATTTCATTAGGTTCCATGGAAACAATCTCTTAAATTTATTCAAACCACATATTTATTATTGTGCCTGGGATCCAAAGACTGAAACATTTCAAAATGGTTTTATCAACATAGAAACACAGTTGCTTTGACCTCCATTCTGGCAGGAACTTCCACCAAAGCCAGTGCTTGGCTTTGTCTCAGATTCCAGAGTCCCACCTACGTAACAGTCCACAAAGGGAAGCTGTTTTTTATGGATTGATTTGAAGGAGTCACAGATTCAGTTGCAACCTGCACCATAAAAGAGTATGATTGTACAATGAAAGGCACGGGAACCCTGGAGCAACATCATGGCTAATACAAATTCCTGTAATAGCATCTATTTATGGCAATTTATATCAACTGAGAATGTGACTGGATCTTCCTTTAGGAAGACAAGGTTATGCTTGCCGGTGGAGACAAGTGATTGCATCAGTAGGCTTTTTGGAATTAGCTCTGTCTTGCAGCTACCTCAGGTACCACCAGAGTGAAAACTAGGTGGCAGCAGCTTGTCCGCTGGCTTCTTACCTAGGAAAGTTCACAGAGTCTCCTGCAAGTCTGCAATGTGCCAGCATGCTTCTAATTTTGCCAGACATGACTTCACTCAGTAACTTCCCATTCCTTTTGATGCCCATATCCCTAAAAATTCTCTGGCAAGGGAACCAAAAAATGAGTGTGTTTTCCTGCCTCATCCTTTGTGGAATCCTCAGAAATAGCACGATGGTTATTATTGCTATTAATGCCTTAATGATACTTCTGAATTGCAAAGGAAACATGCCCTCCCCGTGCTCAGAGTCACTGCACTGCAACCTTTGCGTTTCAGCCTGGCTCAGTCATCATTCAGTGGATCCTGTTTCTTCTGCCAAATGTCCAGGACTGTGCCCACACCACCTGCCAAGATACTCTCCCTATCTTCTCCTCCCAGCTTCCATGACTGCATTGATGGACTCTGTCTCCACTGGCAATGTCCTCCTGGATAAACTTTGCTGCCTTCTTCCAGTTTCCTAGGGAGATAAGAGGGGGAAAAGAATCTTCCAGGGTAGGTACAATTTTTCAGTGGTGGTTTTATTTCCTGAGCCTTGCTGGTTTATTTTGATTACTTGAAATTAAAGAGGGGAAAAAACAGTGACAGGAGAAGTTGTGGTCATTGTGATCTTAATACCAGTACTATAATGAGTAGTGTACAAATGGCGGAGGAAGAACACACAAATGGAAATGACACGAAGTGTCTCAAGTAGATCAGCCAGTCATCATCCTCATGAATAGGTCCTTGCTAATGGCTTTCAGACCATGTCAGTGCTCATGTTTCCTGAAGACCTGGTTCTAAGTCTCCAGAAAATTTCCATGGGTATAAGATTGGTAGAATAGATGGGACATCGGAAAGAATCTAGATCACATTATCTGTATATCCTGCTCTCTGCAATTACACCAAGACAGTGTTAAAATAATTGCATTTGCACCTAAATCTTATTGCTGGTATTAGTGCAGTGCAAGGTTGCAGACCTGAGTTGATTTTTCAAGCTCGTCCCTGGACGTACTTTCAGCTTAAATCTTAAGTGGTACACAGTGATAAACAGAGGTCAGCTGGCAAACAGAATAGTGTCAGCATTATTATCTCTTGACAAAATTGTGACTTCTTCAGCCACCTGAATTTTGCACAACATGATTGGGCCATCCTTAAATGAATAATCTGCAGCTGGAAATAAGACCATCCTTATAGCATCAACAATGTGCTGTCGCAGCTCAAGACATTTTGGGCTAGAGAAAGAAATGAATTTATTGAAAAGTGATGGGAAGATGATATTTAAAATTCAACACATAAGTATTCAGTTTAAATGGAAAGAGACAGTGATCTATTTGGCTGCTGCTGTTTCTAGATCAGGAACATTATTTGCATTCTTTATTTTGCTGATGCTGTTAAGCTCAGAAAGAATGTACTGTAATATTGAACTGGTAAAACGCTTGGCATAAATTTGAGAAACTTTCACGGTGACTGGTCAGCTGCTGACAAAAAATTACTTGGAGCAGAATATCAAATATTCTTTGATAGCTTGTGGTAGGTCATGGGAGCTGTTACCTACCTCAGCATTTGTACACGGAATTGACAAGCAGTCACTCATTTTTCCTGTTTTTCCCGCCCATTTATTTATCCCCATTTTCCCCCAAGTTAGTAACTGGTTTTTTGCTGTGATGACCACTGATAAAGTGGGGCAAGCACTGAGTCAGTGCACAGTGGAACATATCCAGTATTGATAACAAGGCCTGCATTTTCCTGCAACAACCTCATAATTTAACAGCAAATATACGTAATCTTAGGTACAAGCAGATGGAGCTGGATTAAAAAGCTGTTACCTTTGTGCAGCAAACTGCTCCATTTCGAGTAAACTCGGGCATATGAATTACAGAAAACTGAAATGATGATGAAACCAAATTGAATCCCTTGCTTTTCCTTATCTTGTAACATCAGGATTGAAGGCAAAAATTTACAGTAAACTGAACTGTAAATAAATAACTGAAAAATGCCATGCAACATGGGATAAGAACTGAAAGGCATTACGTTTTATTAGATTTTAAATCAAGTTGTCCATACAGTAGGGATATCAGTATTGCAAGTGAGGTTTGGTTGGTTTTTTTTGTTAACAGATTAGAATCAGAGAATCATAGAATATGCCAAGTTGGAAGGGACCCACAAGGATCATCAAGTCCAGCTCCTGACCCTGCACAGGACAACCCCAAGAGTCACACCGCTTGCCCAAGAGTATTGTCCAAACACTTCCTGAACCCTGTCAGGCTTGGTGCTGTGGCCACTTCCCTGGGGATGGTTTACTTACCAAAACAAGGAGTTTTTTAAAAAAAAGAAAGCATCTCTGTATCACAACTTCATGTAAAAAGAATTAGGCAGCTGTATGCAAACAAAGAGAGTTTCACTGAGTCCTGTGCACAGTGACAGAGGTAACAGGGATTCAGAAGACAGATCTTTGGCTGGTGCAGTTCTTGCAAGAAAAGCGTTAGGAAAGCAGGCAGATGCCCAGGTGCTGACTGAGCTGAGATTTAGCTAACTGAATAGTTAGCTGCTGGATATAACTGCTGGACATAACATGAGAAATTGCTGGATATGACATATACACCAGAGTGAGAAGCCAACAAAAGTTATGGGCAGGTCCATGGAGGATGGCTGTATTGCACGAGTGTTTAAGGGGAAGCTATGCAAGAAACAGCTGAATTTCACTAAAAAAAATGGAATACAGGAAACTGAGTGAGTCAAATTTTTTAAGTCAGCAGTACTTAGGTAACTGTATCAGTTATAGCATAGGAGAGGTACTGAATTTGGGCATGGATGTAGCAAAATTGGGTTCAATGTAGAATAATTATTTACACGTAGGTTGTTTATCTGGAATGTGACTGGGGTGGAGAAATGGAGACATGTTTCAGCCATTCCAAGCCTTATCATTAGCTGCTGAAAGAAAACATGCACACACAAAATCAAAACTGCCAAAGATTTAATTTGGGATTGGACATTAATGCCAGGGTGATGTCACAGCACTTAATCAGACTTTACTCTCTGAAAGTAATTTGAAAGCTTCCGATGTGCTTCAGGGACTGAAGTACAGGTTGGGTGAGCACACTGCAAATTTTTTTGAAACAAGACTCCTGAAAGGAAAAGAAACAGTGAGGAAGAGAACGAAGGGAAGTGTGCACAGGCAAGATTGTAGAAATAAACTCTGTGGGAGGAAATGAGGCTAAGCTAGAGAGATTTTAATTTAGCCATGTACCTAAATACCTTGTTTAATTGTACAGGACAAAGTCCAGGAAAATATTCAAACATCTCAGTAACACAAACTCATGCTTTCATTTATCTACTTTCAGCCTGGCTTCTTGTGTCTTTAAGTTTTTTTCCAGCTTCTGTAAAAGGCTCAACCCAAATGTCACATCTCTTCTCCCAAGTGTTTTAATTCTCTAAACAGATTCTGAAGTCGGAGGATGCATGTGGCCAAATATACCTGTTCGAAGTGCAGATTACTAGCATAAAAGTTATATTACAGGGCACAAGGTAAAATGATGAGAAGTGATATGGCTAATTTTTCCTCTAAAATAAAATTAAGCATCCTCTATGTCATAGAGACAACAGGTTTGACTTTCTGGGATTGTGATCAGCAAAGATGTAAAACTCAAGTCACTGTAACCAGTGTTCACAAAGCATTAAACTGTACTTTTCATGAGAGATACGAATACTCTTCACATTGTGTGTTGAAAGATTACTGCCTATTTGACTGCCTTATACTTTCAGTTAGGTGGGCCAGGTTTCTTCTTTTCGGGTCTGGAGCTCTCTGACAGAATTGCCCTGTGCTGTTAAGCAATAACACTCCTTTAAGCAGTGCAAGAAACAGTCCCTGCTCTTGCTTTATTAAGTGCTTTGGGGAGGAGAAGTGTAACACACAGCTGAGGTAAGATTGTGAAAACTATCTTTGGTTTTGTGCTCATCTTGCTCATACTTTGAACTGGGTTGGTTCAAAGCTGGTGATTGTGTATTAGCCAGGTAGTATAGCTGAGTGGTTCTGCTGCTACTTCAGTGATGCCCAAGAAGCAAAGCTCCTGAAGCAAAGCTCATCATGTGTCTCGTGTCTCACCACTGACATGCTGACACATCAAAAACTATCTGGGCTTTATCACTGCATGGTCTCCACAAATGAAATATTTGATTTGAACTAACAGGCAGTTGTATGAATTGACAAGTAAAGAACATAAACTCTTCTGGGACACCCTTGTGCTTTGCTTTGAACTCTGTCAAGTCACTGTTTATGCAGGTAGCTTGATCTAAACCTTCGGTTTTTGTGTATTGCCTGGAATCACTCACCTATTTGTAATTCTTCATTGAAACATTTGTCTGCTTGGATTGATCATTGCCTCTTCCATTTGTCTTTTATCTGTTTATATATCTGAACATACCAGTGTATTTGCACTACAAAAAGCAATGCAGAGATTGGTAAGTTATCAGTCAATGTCTCATCAAATAAGTGGCTTACGAGTATCTGAGGCAAGCCCATTTCATCCTCCCACGAAGAGACCTTTTGTCTGCAGCATTTCATCAACAGGATCTAATTACAGTGAAATTTTTTCTTGACCATTCTGTGGTGTGAGAGGTGGATTTACAAATATCACATCAGTTATTAAGTACAAGAAACTCAGATTTCAGGCTTCCTGATTCCTAACTCAGCCTTCTCCAAAGACACCATATGTAGTCGGCCACCTGAAAGCTCACAACAGTGTTTGGGATAAAATATTGTCACTAGGAGATAAGTGGGAGAAAATGATGTTGTCTGGACAGGATTAAACATCCATGACAGGTGCCATAACAGTATCTCATTTAGGATGCAGTTCTTTTCTATTCTTATATGGGTCTGAAGAGCTAATATTTAACAAGCAGGTCTTGCCATACATTTTGCCTTATACCACAGATTATTGCCTTCATTATTTCAGCTGAGATGAGCAATTTTTCCCCTAGGTTCTCTTTCATTCAAAATGCTGATTGGTCTTCTGGAGTAAATTCATTGCAAATAATTGTGTAGATTCAACTTTTTCTTTTCAAGGCTGTGTGATGCAGCATTAGCTGCAATAGTTACAGTTTCTGCCTCACTCATTTTGGTGCTTAATATATTCACCATGCTTCTGTATTTCACATTGAAGGGCACCTTGCCTTGGAAACAGCCTCTGTGCTCTCAGATGAAAACTGGAATACACATAAGCAAACATAAAGCTGAAGAGACAGCTTCAAAATCTGCAGCTCCAAGAGCTTTTAAATAAAGAGTGGACTGATGCACTTATGTTACAGAAAACCACATTAAAACATACTAATTGCAGGCTACTTTTAACCCTTGGACTTCTACATGCCTATCAAGGAATCTTCCTAAATCAAGCCTTGTCATATTTGGTCACTCAATATTTCTTCTCATCTTGCTGAAGAACCATTCATAGAAACAATAGATTTATCTGTGATTCAGTAGAGTTCAGCAAAACATTGGGCAATAATCAAAGTCCTCCCATGACAGAGGTCTTGAGGAACTCTGCACTATTAACAGGTCAGCTGATGTCAGTGTTTACTTTATTATCAGAAATATCACTAGTTTCCCCCTTAAAATGACAACAAATAATGATTTGAAAATAGCTTGGTTAATCAAAGAAGATTTACCTGGCTTTCTAACAGACACAGCAATCTGCTCAAAAACAGGCTAGGAAAAAATCCATTTACATGAGATCATTCCTTCTGCAATAAAAGATGTCATATCTCCTTTTTATTTATTTTTTTTTCTGCATAACTTGTAAAACCAGCAGACAGCCAGGAAATCCATTCTACACTCAATTCATTTTGTCTTTTGAGGAGTATGAGGTGCCAGGCTGCCATCCTGCGAACCTCCCCAGCAGATTTTGCAACACTGGATGAGAAGACTTTAGCACCCGTGTGTAGAAATGAGACCAGCTGAGTGCCAGCCAACCATCTCACAAAAATAGCATATAAGTAGTATGGATTCACTCATCCAATAAAGCATTTGCATAGGAATATTCTCACTATAAAAACCAGATAGGTGCACAATTATGAATTTCTCTGGACTGAGGTATCCTACTGATCATGGCAGTTGAAGTGATGGAGTGAACTCTGGCCCAGATACTTCAAAGGTGGCATCCTCTTCACGAAGGTGCAGGCTCGGTCAGAGGTCTAAGGTGGCTGTAGCTGTTCCTTGCCACTGGCTCTCCCTAATGCTGAATGAAAACCCCATGACTCCCCTTGCTCTGGCACTTGGGAAACCCATTCCTTCCTCACTTCCCAGCTCCTCACTCCACCAGCAGTAGGATTCAGCCCAGCTCATCCCACTCTTGCAGTGCCGGCCTCTGCAACTGCGTAGAAAACAGAAGTAGGATTTGGCCATGAATTTCCCATCTTGTGTTGCAGAGAGCAGGGTTATTTCCTTTTGCACTATGGAATCAATTAAGGGGGAAAAAAAAAACAACAAAAAACCCCCAAACCAAACAATCACAAAGCAAAGCAGAAAAATCCAAACCAAACCCTGATTAATATTCCAGGACATCCATTTTATGGTTAGAAAAAGCCTCTGTGTACAAATTCATGCTCGCAGTGTCCCAGGAAGCATTGCCCCTCCTCTCACTAGAGACCTGTAAACAGATCATATTTCTCTCCAAAAGCAAAGTATGATTTTATTTTTCTTAGGCAGTGCTAAGGGGTATTTATTGTCCTCCTGGAGAAAGGAGGGTTTCTGTGTGTGAAATGTAAAGAGCAAAAAAACTGGAAAAAACTGGTATTATTAAACTAATGCTGCTGTGCATTACAATGAAGTGCCGTACTTGTGAAAGTATGTGGCATTCAATATCCAGCAAATTCATTGTTATTGCTGTACATTGAATGTCAAATGAATTCATAATGGTGGTATGTTGAAGGTAAAATATTATCTTGGATTCAAACAACGCAGTTCCATTGAAAACTCACATCAGCCATTAGGGCTGGATGGCACTTTCAGAACTCCACTGACAGGGTTTTTCAGTGCTCCTGTTAACTTACTTATAAAAACAAATGGCCCAGGAATGAAAGCGTAATCCAGAGCCGCATGAGGTCAGTGTGGGTTTTTCCTTTTCCATCAATGGGCTGAGGATCGAGTCCACAGGGTGGAGAGGGGCGGAAGGAAGGAAACAATGTTAGAAGAGAAATCAGCGAGGAGAAACTCTCCATCACACTTCCCTTGGGTATTTTTTCATAACAGCTTTCTGGCTGGATTTAGCACTCTGCACAAGGGGAGTAAAAAACACAACAACAGCTTGCTACTGCAGGAAAAGTGCAGAATGATTTTAAAATCCATTGCTTAGAGCAGCTAGAGGTATTTAATACAATTTCTGTTTCCTTTTATTTGCTTATGCCCATCATGATTGAAGCAGTGTTGGGGAAGCCTCTGGAAATGAGAAACTGCTTTGTGGTGTTTTACACCTGTGAGAAGGACTCACTCCTCCACGTGGGAGGAATGCAGTACGTACAGAACCTAATGGGGGCTGTAAAAGGCATTAGCTCTGAGAATGAAACAGTTTAGAGTAAAGTTTATTCCTTTCTGCTGAAAAGAGAGACTGGTAGGTTATCCTAGATGATTTAGAGCATTTTGGTCTTAGTGAATTATATCATCAGATGGAGTGGGAAATTATCTAGATTGCAGTGGAATGAATTTCTTCTTTGCTTAAGAATATGGATTGCCTCACGTACTTGCTGTTGAAAAGAATGTTTAGCAGGCAAAATAGGCCCAAATAAAATTTTCCCTTCTTTTTATTTTCATTCATCAGTCTCTTCATTTGCTTTTGAGAGTTTTTACTCTCCTTTATCTGTGGTCTCTATTTTTCCAGTGACATTTTCCTTTTTTTCTTTTTTCCTTGGCAAACACATGGGCAGGCTTCTTATTTCTCCTTCCTCTCCACTCAGACTTTTAAACCACTCCTAGTTTGTTTTCTGTCCCTTACTGATGTCCTTTGCAGTCTCTCATTGTGGTTTTGTCTCTCAGCACTTAATATCAATAAAAAATAAGTCACAAGTGGGAAGGGGCTTGACTAGTTTGTGCAGTATGAACAGATGACTCTATCAAGAACTGAGTCATTGGTTCACTTTATATAATTCTCACACAGCTTCCCTCTGTTCGCTGCTTCAGGAGGAGGCCAAGAGACCAGTAAGTATTAGACTCCAGTTTTTCCTTCAGTGATGAACACACTGTCCGTGACCTCGTTTGTCTCAACTATAAAACCAGAGGACCAGAATCTGCTCTCCATGGCATCCTGGTAAATCTGGAATTGCTTCACTGTCTTCACTGGAATTATGCCAGCTTTATCCTGATGAGATGCAAGACAGAATTTAGCCTGGAAGTGAAGTAGATTGCAGAAGACATAGCACTTATTCCTGAGTTAGAAAAGTGATGTGCACACGGCCAAGAAGTAACTTCCTCATTGATTTAGTAAGTCCACAGTGGTGGATAAGGGTTTTTTTCCTTTACAGTATGAAACTAACCTGTGCCAAACAACAGACCAGGAATTTAGGAAAAAAAATTTCTACAAACTGCAACAATGATGGATGAAAAATTACCTTCAAGAAAATGCAAACTAAACCAAATCTGTTGCCTTATATTCATGGTAGTCTGCTGAAGGGAAAAATCCTCTTGTGTGCTCCTGCAACCCAGGTATAGACCTTCTGAACTAGCAATATCACATATCCACTCTAATAATGCAGTTGATCGGGATAAACCTCCATAAAGATCAGGTGAAAAAAATGTCAGGTGTGTACTTGGACAAAATCATTCCTTTGTTGATGAAAAACACAATAACTGCCAGGATTCTGGGTCTTTGTGGAAGAAGACTTGTGAAGTACAAGGGAGAATTCTTTTAGTTGCTATAATTAAAAAACTAAGAGGTTTAACAATCTACATGGCCTAAAATGTTGAGTTTATAACAGCATTTCTCAAGACATGTCATAGAAACAAAACACCACAAGCAGTATTTTTGTCTGACAGTGAGTAAGGTCAGGATGTACTTGGATTTGAAACCCTCAAGGGAAATCGAGTTTCTGTAGAGAAGTCTTGACTCTCTCACTCTAGTGGAAGAACATGCACTATAAATCTCTGCTCTGACAAAGTGAGCAAACACAGGCATTGGGGTCAGTTCCTAAATAACACTGTAAGCCAGTGCTAAACAGCAGCTCAGTGTGTTGCTAGAAACTGCACTACAGGAAGATCAGAGCTCCTGATTTCTTGCTTAAGACCTTTTTTATTGAAGTGTTGTTATTGCTGTTTCTAAATCAGGTTATTAAGGCATCTATAAAAAGGACATTTGTCTAATACTATAAAATGAAAGAGCGAAATCTGAAAAAGTGTAGTAACTTCCCAAAAATAATCTGTAGTGCAGCCTACATCTTTTGAGTCTTACTCAAATGCCCTCACCACTGAATGAGACATCTACCCCTCTACTCCTTGCTGCAGTGAGGAAATGAGCACTGTGTTCTGTTCCAAAATGTTCATAAAATGTTTATATGGCTCTAGTGACCCAGCTTACGATCTCACCCTAGGAGCACTTCCATCTGCACAATTTTAGATGGGGAGGCAGATGAATGGCTGTCAACTCTTAACCAAGATACATTTCTGAGTAACAACAAACAGTAGGTTTTTGTATTTCGTAAGAGGAATTAAATCCAAATCCCAATAGCTTGCTATACCGGCTCACTGATTTCAGGGACATTTCATCAAAACTATATAGCAGGCTCCAAATCCAAATTTTTGCACACATATGGAGGCAATTTGAAAATCTGAGTATACCAAGGTTTTTAATTCCATGTAGCACATTTGAGTTAAACTGAAGGAGATTCTGAACCCAGTAGACTTTCCAGAGGGTCTGAGCTGATGTAATACTAGCTCTCTGGCAAGTAAATTCATGTCAGAATGGCCAACAATCTACTGTTCTATTCCCTTCCAGCCTTCAAGAAATGTCAGTTACACAAGCTCAAATTCCCTGTCAGCGCTGTAAGCTGCTGGTGGATATCTCCAAGGCAATCACAGGGGACCTGAGACAGTCTAAATTGCTGCAACAGGAAGCCTCACTTAAGCTCACATGTATCTTTCACTACTGAGATGGGCTTACACCAGTTTTGACTTGTAACCTGAAGTTTCTGGTCTCTTGGGTACCTCTATCAGGTTTCAAAAAGCGTGCTGTGGTCACTAGTTAGGTTAATTGTATTTGCTGCCAAACTGTAGTGTTGCAGATGGCACACACATGGGAACTACATGGAAATGCTAACCAGAAATTGGTGATACCAAACTTCTTTGGCTTTGTCAAGTTTTCTTTCACTTCACTATAAAAAAATTATTCTGAAAGCTCTGTATTTTTCCTGTTTAATGCTGTATTTTGACTTCTATTTTAGGGTTGATAGCTTTCTTTGTAAGCCTTCTTACCCAGTCATAAGCATATTATGTTATCTGGACATAAGATAATAGTCTTCCCTGGAAAAGAGAGAGAGGGACGACGAGGTCAGATCACTGAGGACCAGTTGCTGTAGAGATTTCCCTAAAAATCTGAAGCGAGTCTCAGATTTTTCTTTTGACCTAGGTATTAATAATGATGTTGCTGGGAAATCAGTCATTCTTAACATATCAGTTTTTCTGATTTGTACATCCTTTCACTTACCAAAAAGAAGATAAGAAAAGCTACATAAGGTCCAGCCAAAGCTCCACCAAAACTAGTGTCTGGTCAGTGTCCACCATCTCCTTGGACATGTGCAGAGTGGGGAGAAATATTAGGGTCACTCTGATCTGTGTAGCCTGCTAGGTTTCTAGTTTTATTTTTCAGGTCTGTGGCCCATACACCTTTTCCTTATATTAATTTTTTTGTCTCCTAATATCATTTGACTTTGTGTTTTCCCTTGCTAGGTCTTCCTTTTCTGGAGTGGGTTGAGATTCCCTTAGGGCCGGGTGACAGATTGATAATACAGGCAATGGTGGTAGAAGATGTTATTTAGAGAGGATGTGAAGGGCTGCCTGCTGTCTGCAGCACTCATAGTTGTGGACTAGCAGAGGGCAAGGACTAGGTCAGCTCTTTATTTGCATTTAATAGCCACCAGTGGATTTTCCCACCAATGATTGATATTTAGGTAGCACTTCCTATCCAGTCTCAAAGAGCTGAACATGTTCAGGCAGGTTGTTCAAGACACTCATAATCCATCTGAAACATCAACGGTTTGATGTATTTACATATCTGAAAGCTCTAAGCCTCCTTGTCTAACTCCAGATGGTGAAACATGCTTAGATGAGGCAGATCCACAATGACTTACCACAGCTTTCCCGCATAGCTAAGCATCTTCTTGTCTGCAGTCATCCTTGACCGGGTGCCTGAGGTTCAGTACAGTACTGAAGCTGTGAGTAAGTCCAGCTCACGAGCAAAATCCCAAACAGCCCAGCGTGGGACTCCACTAATCTTCATGCAAATCCAGCTAATGCACAGGCCTCAGCTCACCCTGCACTACTCCAGATCTCAAGATGTTTCCAGATCCTAATGCAAGCCACTGAAATCTTCCTTGGGCTGTGGTCTAAACACAGTAGGTGATTCCTTTCCTGTACACTTCCCTGGGATAACTGGAGACACTGCAAACCATTTCTTCTGGTATTAGCATCAGAGGAGGGTCCAAGTTAACCTGTGTCACTTATGAGCTTTACTGTAGTGCTCCAAAACCTAGCACAGCGAAGGAAATGCTACACTGAAGTGTGCAGGATGGTAGGTGAATGCAGCAATCTGCTACATCACCCTTGCTGCTACGGAGAATGTAGGGTGAGTGAGAATATAAATCAACACAAGGAGTTTTGTCACTACTTCCTTATCAATACAGCCCTGTTTGAAAAGCTCTATGGCTCATCATTGTGACGGCAAAATGTCCCAAATGAGATCACTACAGTAGGCCAGGCTGTATTACCAGCCAACAACACTGACACAACGCATCCCGATAAGAAGAGTGCAGCACATTTACAAGGATAGAAATGTCATTTCTGTTCTGTGATGTAGTGTGCTAAAGGGCGCTTAGGAATGAAATACTAATTTGAAGAGCTGGCTCTGATGTATGCTTTTTATTAATCCCTGCTTTTGAAGACATTACCCTGCTAGTAGTGCCCCCTCTTACCAGAATGGGATTTGCATGAGGGTTTGTAGTGTTACTGGGTGTTGACGTGGAAGTCTCGGACT
>VZRE01015167.1:0-87174 GCA_013396775.1 Cephalopterus ornatus | reverse complement strand
TCCTGAAAGCTTTTATGATCACCAACAGCCTTTAAATTGGATTTTGGTTTGTGTTCTGGATTTTCCTTTCTGTCCATCAGAAAACAAGACTTGTCTTTTCTTCCACTTTGGAAAAAGTGGCACACAAATGGCATTGGGTCTCTATGAACAAAACATGCCATGCTGTAATAAATATACATTTTAAATTTTACTCCTTGATATTGAAGTTTATTTCTCGATTGTCCACACTCTATCTCAAATGCCTATTGGCAGATAGTATTGAAATGCTAATGCAAACCTGTTTCTTTAAAGTAAATGGTCATAAAAATTATTAATTCATTCTGAGATAAGAAACAAAACCTCAAGAGATGTTCTATTTATTTTTCAGATATGGATTACTTTGATAGAAGTGCTTTATCACTTATAAAAAAACCCTACATGGTGAGTGTAAGAAGATTATAAGACATCAGCTACCTAATAATGAAGATCACAGATAACAAAGTTACTGTAAGTATTTAGAAAACAGAAATAGATTGCAAATCCTTCTTACTAAAAAACTTCAGAGATTCAGAAAGTTTGAAGCCAGAAGGACTATTCAGTCATTTAATCTGTCTTTGTTTATCTATCACAGTTCATTAAATTTCGTTCACTTATTCCTGTGTTGGTCCAGGGACATGTGAATTTCTTTCAGGTCTTCATTTTTGGATCTAAGACTTTGACAATATTTGAAAGGAAATTGCTAAAATGTAGTCCCAAAATCAATTTATATCTCCTCAGATTATGGAAATATGAATATAGATTATTCAAAATCCTAGCATCCTCTTACAGAGGTGATCTAGCTGTCAGGGTTCAGTGAATAGCAATAGTAAAAATAAAGCATGAAGTCCTGTGAATTGCATGCACACAGTCACTCTATATCCTGGAGACAACTCTAGCAACAGACTGTAACTGAATCAATCTTTATATTTCTTTTTCACTGGATCAAAAGCAGACAATACTCATAACCAAAGGAAATAATATCTTGACTTTTTAAAGAGGTGGGTTGTGTTATTTCTATGACTAATTTATGACTTCGCCGACACTCTTAAGAAATGAGGTTACTGATACGGAAGTGTTTGAAAGGAGTACAATAAAAAAATAAAGAGAAGTTAGGATTGTGAATAGAGAAAAATGTTCTCCTTAAATACTCTGATAAAAGTAAAAATTCAATGGATGCAATGAATGACTTTTAACTTTCAAACCAGTCATACAAATGTATAGATGAAGCTTTACCAAAAGCCAATCGTTATCTGAAAAAAAAACACATCTCAAATAATTTTAACAGCACCAGTATCAAATTAAGGTATTCATGTGTTTGTGTAATGTTACTTTTAGATGACAGGTATCGAAGATAACAGATGACTGCAGGGCTGTAAACCAAACCTACGTTGACAGCAAAGGAGCTGACGTTCCTCAGCACCACTCATCTTTCCTCCTCTGTCTGTGCTGTGCATATGAGAAAGAAAGATACGCAGAGCTATCAAAAAAGACAGTTTAAAAATAATCCAAATGAAACCTGAAAGAAAATCTTTTAAAGTGTCTCTTAAAAGGCTTCTAAGGACAAACTCTCAGATGTAAAGCAAAGATATCGCATTAAAGAAATATGTTTGCATATATTTTGTTATTTATGTAAAATAAGTACTTTGTCCTTAGTATAAATATATGAAAAGTTTTAATCACATCAGCCTCCATTTTTTGGAGGGAAAAAATCACTAGTCATATTACTGACATCATAAATTCTAAAGAAATCATTCCCTTCACCTGTGACACTGGTGTTGCAAGAGGAGTTTGCTTTCCTAGGGAAGAAGTTTTATTTTGTTAATAATATGTCAAAAGTTTGCAGTGAGGGGTCTCCAGTTTGGTTTTTTTTTAATGAGAAATGAAATAAAATAAAATCCCTCCTCCTATAAAGTTTTTAATGTTGGTAAGTTTTCCAAAGTGAGTTAACCAAGTACAGAAACAAACAAAAACCCCCCCAAACAAAACAAAACAAACAAACAAACAAAAGCCAGAAATATTCAACAAAAAAACTTGCTACAGTTTTATATTTTTATTTCTCTTGGCTAATTACTAGTAAGCTCACTATCACAGGTGACTATGATATATCAGTTGCTATCAAAGTAAACATAACTTAGTTCAGATTTAATTTTCAGATGTCTAAAGCAAAGAAAGTAAATGTTCTCCTGTAATTGCTGTCCAAGCTATGCAGGTTACGATAATCTTTATCATAAGACTTTCTGAAGTAGCACAGATGAACAATTTTGGTAAATGTTGTAACTTGACTTGTACACTGTGTATAAAAAAGGAGACTTCTCATGCTCTAGTTAATTAATTGGATTATGCCTTCAAAAGGATTGACACTTCATATGCCCTCATTCTAAACATTTTTAAAGAAAGTTGACAGAATAGACTTCAGAAGAATAACCTAAGGATGAACTTTCAACTTCTGCTATTTTGCAAATTTCTTTAGAAACGGCACTTTAAGAGGGCAGGAAGAAATGTTAAAGAGAAGATGATGTGCCATACTTCAATAAAGTGTGGCATCTAAAGAAGAAATAAACACTTAGTAGAACTTTTAAACTGTCGCTGTTTTGATTCCTAAGTTCCTTGTTCTGTGAATGGCTTTTTTCTTCTTATCAGATAGACTTTAGGCTAAGGGATTGGTAAAGTATATCCTGGATATCAGTGAATATGAAGTATTAGGCATAGCAATCTACAAACATTTTTACCGATTATATATTTGTATTCCTAAATACATTAATCGACAGTCCTACAATAGCTCAGGAATAATCTATATATTAATTTAGCACATGGAAGCAGACATTGAATCTAGTTGAACTAGCACAAATAATTCTACCTGAAACTGAAAATGCCTACTCATCTTGGATTGTAATTTTCTCCAGAGAAGCTCTGTGTCCTATGCTCATAGATGTGAATATTGTGTTCTGAATAACTCTGAGACACAAATTTAACTTATTTTCATGGGTTTTTAAAAAATTTTTCTATCACTTCACTTGAACAGAACACATACGAAGGACTAAGGAAAAGATTAGCAATTTCTGGGTATCTTCAGACCTGTAAAAGTTCCAAATGGACACCAAAACATAGCCATTAAAAAGCTACCAGAAATACTGAAAACTGTGATAAGCTGAATATTATATTTAGAGATTTGTGCTGATCCCAGGTTTGAAATAAATTTAACTAGTCTAAGTTTGTAGCCTTGTGGAAATCACTGCTGATTGCTGCAGAAAATCTCTTCAGGATCAAAGATTCAAAATAGTGCAAAGTAAATTCAGCTGAATTACTGATTAAATAGATTATTTAGCCTGTTAGATGTCTATAGGTGCAGACTTTGTGAAGGATGTACAAGGGTTGTCAATCATGCTGCGCTCTGATAGCCCACTTTCAAGCTATCCTTTCTTCAGACCCAAAATTTCTCTTCTTTATGATGAATCCCAGTTACTCTGAGATCGCAATGATCAGAAGAATTCTGGTACCTTATGCCTTAACACTTGATAAAATTTTGTTTCTTAGATGAAACTCCCTACCATTAGCCTGAGTAATATTTTCCAGCAATGTGATTCTGGGAGGAGGTGACTGTGCAGAGTTTATTTAGAGCTATACACATGCAGAGTATTGTTACACATTGTCATATACGGGAAAAGGTTCACATATCAATGGAATTAATATCCCAAATGAGATCTAAACTAGCTTGAGGGCAGGAGAATAACATTTTTATTTAACCTTTGGTTGTTAATTCTGCTCCTGGGAGGGAAATAAATGGGTTTTGATATTTCAGGCAGATGAAGTACTTGATTTTTGCTTAAACTTTGTTGACTGTGAAATGCTTGGGGGCAGAAAAGATGGTGCTTTGCAACTCAAAATTGCTGCAGGACAAGAGAACCATAGTTTTATAATGAAAGTAATATTTAACGCCACATATTTTATGCTGGCACAACATTTTCCATTTCAAGGGATTGTTTAAGTCTGCACGCACATAAACTACTCCATAACCTAACATTCAGCATAGACAAGAAGAAGAAAAAGATACTTTCTTGTATTGATATCAGGCATGACCACCTAATATTCATTTGTCTGCAATTCTTGATGAAAAATAGGATGACTGATACACCTGATATATAAGTCCTTTTTTTCAAACACAGAAAGATCAAAATAAACACCAAGTTACTAAGCCTAAGAAGTATTCTGAAGCTGGGAAGAAAATTAATAAAGTGATTAATATTTAAAACTTGTCTAGAAAGAACTGTCTTCAATATTTATGTGGCATCATAAAACTGCACCAGAAATGCTAAATACTGCAGAAATGTTTTAAATCCAGAATGTAAGTCTGTGTCATTAAAACCCTTTTACTTAGACAGCTTCTTTATGAATTCCTGCAGAGATACACTTTTACACAGAAAAACCTTGCCTAGCAGAATTCCAGCTCAATTGCTTAAATAGCTGTTGAAACACCAAAAATATTTATTAATTACTATTATGCAACCTCCGCAATGACTATTCTGTAGCTGATTTGGTTTACAGAATGAGAAAGAATAAAAATCCTCTCATTACACATTTTTGCCCAGCCTTAATATATAAGAAAAATAAAGGTTCATAATGGTTTTAAAGACATGTCAATTCAAAATGAAGAACAACTGATTTGTCATATTAAGGAAGCCGATTGATAAGAAATATAGAAGCCAACAGATTATGGATTTATCTTATTTTCTCCTCCCACTTTCTATGTTTTCTGATTGCAACATAAGAACTGGTAATACTAATTTGGTGTTATGACCTCTTTGCACCTCACTGATGTCTCTGCTGAGCTCACCTCAAGCCACTGTAATAAGGTTTTCAATACAAGAGCTTTCTGAAAACTTTAGCTGATAATTGAAATAACCAAATCGCTGACTCAGCTCTTTTGGGTGTTAGGCAGGATCTGCACAGAAGCAACGGCAAATGATGACAACAAGAACTTCTTAAATCATCCTAATTTTATATTTGAGGACTGTACTGAGAAATGCATCTATTAGGTTGACAGGCAAGATATTTCTAAGGCATTGGTGTTTCTTGGATTTGGTGTTTCTGTATAGTGTCTACTTCTCACCTCTCCATTCATTTTCATCAGGAAATCCAAAATTTCATCACATCATCTGTTTTCGTTTCCAGACCTGGATGATGTTGCTATTAGTCTATCCACAGGGAGGTGTTGGTGTGGTGTGTAAATTTACTCTTGCTCAGTGCTGTACTATCAGTCAGTTTGTTGTGTGGGGAAGCACAGAGCAGAAAAAGCACACAGACCATTCCCTAAAATTTTAATTTGCTTAAAACAAAAATGTAGGAAAGATAAATTCTTGATTATGATTGATGGGCTGCAATAGCAAAACGTAGTGAATGGCAAATCAAAAAGTAGTACTCCCTTTACCAAAATGAAAGGGAGACTTTGCTGAAGAGAAACAGCAGCACTAATCTGGCACAACATCCTCAACCAAGGGAAACACTGCTGCAACAGCTGCACTCTCTGCTTTCTCTTGGTTTCTTTTATAGGGGAGAGATCTGCCATTTAGACTTCTGTATTTTCATCAAATAAAAAATGTTTACATAAGTTGGATGTATATTCTTCGTTTACCTAAAGTAATGCTACTCAGCTCCCAACTTCCCTGTTAGTAACCAGGACTTTTGCAACCTGTGTTGAAATAAAATTATGCAGCTACACTGTGAAATGTTTCTGGATACAGTATTTAATTTTGAACTTACTGCACAGAATTTAGAGCACCTAATTTCACAGAATCCCAGAATATGCTGAGTTTTAAGGGAATCATCAGGATCACCAAATCCAACTCTAAAGTGAATGGCCCATACAGTGATCAAACCAACAAACCAAAGTTTGTATTATTAGTGCCATGCTCTAAGCAACTGAGATGGAAGTGTCCCCTGTCCATGGCAGAGTGGATGGAACTAGATGATCTTTAAGTCCCTTCAAACCTAAACCATTTTATGATTCTGTGATTCTAAGAATAGAAAATTGAGAGATAATTCTGTCAGTCTGATTCTCTAACACTAAGACAATAATTTTTCAGACCTGTTCTACACATACTACTTAAATTCTGTAGTTCAATATGAAAATTCTATGTGCATATTTTATTTTTCCAGTTTTCAGTTTAAATAACCTCTTAAAGACTGTGATAAGACAAGTTTCAAAATTGAAACATCTGACAAGATTCAGCTTGAAACATCGTCTTAGGAAAAAAAATCTTTAGAATATATCTTTCTAGCCTCTTATCTAATTTTTTGCTCCTTTCTATCTGACCTACTATTCTCCTGCACTTGTACTGTGAAGTCCTTCAGTAATCAGGCTGTACATCCATCTAAATTCCATGAGTAAATAATTCCATTAACTCCATTACTCTGCATGTGGACCTTTGCAAGAAAATGTAAACTGAATGACAAAAAGTGTTTTTCACTAAGCTTTTTTGTCAGGCTAAATAAATCAAATGCAGAGTAAGATTTTGCTATTTAATTTTCCCCTCACTTTGAAAGAATCCAAACATGGTGACTTGAGCATTTTTTAATCTGTGACTAAATATGGAACGTTTTGTCCACATAACATCTGAGTTCATGTTTCTATATGCTTGATTTATTTGTTTTTAAAGGCAGGGTCATATTTTCACACATGCACTTGTGGGAACACCTCTTTTGGATGGAATACATTTTTACACAAGACAGTATCTGCATTGTCATCCTCATTATTGAATTTTTGCTGGAAAAAGTGAGCTTACCTTTCCTTTCTAGCTGTGACTCCATCAAAGCCCAGCTGCTGCAGAAACCTGACTCAGATCAGCCCTGGGCTGCCATAATACTGCCTCTTTCTTCTCCCATTTATAGTTTGTCCTGGTGCCTTTCAGCACATCAGTCTCATCTCTTCTGAAAGCAGGAAGCATGGCATCCTGACTTAATTGTTTGCTAGTCTAAGGCAGAGGAGGTTAAATGTTTCCCAAAGTCAGCTATCCTGCCTGATGTCAAATTTGTTCATATACCTTTTAGATCAACTAAATGGTAGAGTTTTCTTGTTAGAATACAGTTAGATTGAACCTAGCACTTTTAAAAGACCGTTTCAAATCATCCCCAAAGCACAAAATTTGCTCTGCATGAGTATTCACGAGAACAGTAACGTTATGGTTATAATCGTAATCTGCTGAATGAAAAAATACTAATCAGCTTGAAGGCTGCTAGTGGCCATCTTGCTTATTCAACTGTCTAATAGCGGAAGACAAGTAAGAAGGAGAAAAAGTAGACCACGTCTGTGATATTTTAAATGCTTTATGGATTAAATAAACTTGCTTTCTCAACTTTATTAAATCTTTGCTGATCTTGAAAGCACATGTGGTTTAAATATGCACCTAGTCCATGATAAATTCATAATATTGTTACCAATATTTGGAGATTTAAAAATACTTATCCAACTGCTAAGTGTAAATTTATCCTGCTATTAAATATACCTGGAAAAACAACAGTATGTGGCTTCATATTTGTGTCTTGCAGCCAGCCTGGATGCTCTGAGCTCAAAAGTAAGAATATATTTAAATTTGGGGGGTTTAAGTTAAATTATTTTAATTCACTTGAAATTTGAAGGCAAATTGAGTTGATTTTTTTCCTCAGAATCATCATGAGTACTACATTTTCTGCTGGTCACCTTCTCCCCTCCACAGAATCACAGAATGGGCAAGGAATGGCTGGAGGACATCTAGTCCAACCTCCCTGCTCAAGTAGGGTCCCCCACAGAACATTACTCAGGAATGTGTTCAGTCAGTCTTTGAACATCTCCAGAGGAGAAGGCTCCACAAGCTGTCAAGGCCATCCATTCCAGTGCTCAGTGACTCTCAGATAAATTCCAGTGCCTTCATATCATGCTTTCAAAATATCTCTGAAACAACCTTTAAGGTACTTTCTAAGAAAGTGACACCTGACAATTCAAATCATGATTTTGAGTCAAAACTATCTTTCTTGAAATGTGTCAAGTGTAGAGTAATAAAAAGGCTTTTTTTTTGTTTTGTTTTAAACAAAAAAGACATCTTGTTAGCTTTTAAAATAAGTAGACATTTATAGCATTAGATGAACATCAGGAGTACATCTGTGTTTACAAATACCAAATATAGATCAGTCACAGAGCTTGTTTATGTAGGTAAGCCATAAAAACTGCTCTGAGATGGAAAGATCTTCACCCCAAAAGCAGTAGTTTTCTGTAAAGCAAGAGTGATATACAAACAAATCCAGGCTTCCCACTTACATGGGGGATCTATTTACATACATGTCTTACTGGGCCATGTTCTTCCTTGAATAGCAGTCCAAGATAATCACAGCAAGTCAGTTTACTTAAAGTAATATCCTGCGTGCCACTTAGCATGTATTAGCTGAAAGACTGAGGAAGCTGGAAGCTTAGAGTTTGCTTAAGCTGACTAGTCCAATATTAGGTATTTCAGAAAAGAATAAAAGGGGGCCTACAGGAAAGACAGGGAGAGACTCTTTATCAAGGAGTGCAGTGATAGGACAAGGACTGATGGTTTTAAACTGAAAGAGGTTAGGTTTAGATTAGATATTAGGATGAAATTCTTTACTGTGAGAATGGTCTTTAAGGTCCCTTCCAACCCAAATGATTATATGATTCTGTGATTCTATAACTATGCCATGGTGACCAGCTGTGAAAACAAGCTTGAGCTGATAAATTCGTTGTTCTGATGTCAGCTCTGTGATAGCTATTAGTACAAGGAAAATGAAGTAAATGTGTCAATCAGTTTTTGAGTAAGACTGTAAACATATTATACTTTTAACAGAGACTGTGGTACATAATCCTTGGCAGAATTTAACTTTCAAATTTATTTCTGAGTTGTTTATCATGGTCTTGGAAGACTGAAACAACAAATGTAAACATTACACAAATCAAATTCTACTTCTAACTGAAGATATAAAAAACAGTTGAAGGTAGTAAACCAGCAGAATTATGATGTGGACATACAGAAAAGGCTCGTCTATGAGCTGAGGACATTCTCCGGAATTTGCTTTCTTACCTTTCTCCAATTTGAGCTAACCAATGACAAACTGTTGTGATACTGCATATATGAACATACAGAGTTCATGTTCAGCAAGATATGCTTTTTTCAGATATGTATGCATTTAGTTCATAGGGATGAGCAATTAATTTACCACTACTTCTATTCAGCAAAGCATTGGAGGAAAGAAACCTCTGCTTATAAAACTGTGTGAAGAACACCTTAAAAACTCACACACATATATGCTACTTAGTGTCTCTCACTTTGGAACTCTTATTTGAAAATTAGCAGCAATATTTTTTTGTGGTGAGAAAAGGCATGGGTCTTTCTGATCAGAAATATAACCTTACAGAAGAAAAGCCTCCCTTACTGCTTTAGTATCAGCAGTATGAATAGCAAACCACTTCAATTAATGATGACAGGGAAAGTGGAATATTTTTTGTATCAGTTAGGCCTGATCCATCATCTACTATTTTCTCACCTCACTGTATTTTGCAATTACCAGCTTCTGCTCTCAGGAATTAACCACAATGAAAAGTACCAAGAATCACATAATGCTGAACCGTATTATGCCTGTCCAGTAAAGAGAGACAGTGCAGTCAATCTTCTCAGGAAAGACTAAGAAATAAGAAATGCTAAAATACTTCAGTTGAAAATAGGGATGAAAAACTAAGTGATTTAATGAAAGTCATCTAAGGCATTGGGTTTTAACAGAGAACTCAACACATATTCCTAAGCTATCAACTTAAGCTCAGCCATTTTTTTCTCCAATGAGCTGGAAACATTTCTTCCACTAAAAAAATTGTTTATTTTTTACTTAGTAAAATGACTTTTGCTAAAGACATAAATGTGGTTCACAAAGTCATGCATAACCATATCTTAGTCACACATATATGGGCAAAAAGTAAGTGTAAAAGGGAATAGAAGTATAGAGAATTAAAATCCCAAATTCTTATACATAATAAGTAAACTTAGTTAATTACTAGGCAATAATGTTACATCTTTCTGATCTTGGTCTAAGCAGACAATAGGAGATTGTGCCTAAAATGATAATATTTTATTTTCTTTACACAGAGTCTAACTGAATACGCATGTGTTCTTCCTGTGATCCAGTGTCTATCTTGTAGCCAACAACTGTCTCAGATCACTTCTGACCTCCTTCCATTTTCTTTCTCTGGTCCCTAATCCAGACTTCTTACCTAGTTTTGCTGTCCTTCCTATCTCTGATATTTTACATAGGTGTAATCCTCTTTTAAATATGCAATCAATTATATGACTAGATAATTTTGTCCCTTTTTTTTCTAAAAAGTTGCCTTTTGATTTCATGAGTTTGAATAAAAACTTATAAAGAAGAATAATTTTTTCAACCAATGCAATTACATAAGAACTTAATTTACTGGTGTAAAAGCCTGAAAAAAAGGAGAATTTTTAAAGGAGATTTTTAAAATTAAGTCTGAAGTTTATTTCCTAAAGTTTGTGTAAATTTCAAAGCTTCTGACTTCTGACAGATCTTTCTTGATGGCAAGAAATGCAATTTGAAATTATTTCTTAAACCACCAATTTGTAAGTCAAAGACAAAAGTATACAGTAAACTCTCAGACTGACTATGGGAATCAGTGCATCCTGTGGAATAGAGAGAATTCAGAGATGTACTAAACTATGCAGTAACACTTTAGGGTAAAGAAGGAAAATTTTCTTGCTATGTAAACTTTTTCCCCACCCTAATATCAGTAGATCCCTACAAACCTTCACTAGTGTACATTTAGAACCCAGAAGATGTAGGTATGCAGTTAAATAACAAAAGATTCCAGATAAAAAGACAGTTTCATCTATCACATATTCAGGGGACCGTGTATCATATATATGGCAAGTATCTACCTGCACTTATTTACATAAGCATATATAACATATACATATTTAGATTTAACATATACATATATGTTAGTTACATAGAGGGATAAGCAGATCTACATCTATCAGAGGACCTTTATATATATACCCCCAAATCATCAAATAATTCAGACTCAAAGGGACTTCAGGACGTCCACAGTTCAAAACACACATTCAAACTGTAGCAGTAATGAAATAAGACCAGACTGCTCAGAGCTTCATCCAAGCAAGTCTTGAAAACCTCTAAGGCCAGACACTAAACAACCTCACTAGACAAGCTGTTCCAATACTTTACTGTTTCCAGATGAAAAAAAAAAAATCCTCATACTAAGTCTGAACATCTTGTTTATGCTTCTTGCCTTCTCACGCACTCCTGTGGAGACTGGTCTGCCTGGCAGTGGCTGGGTATGGCAGCCAGCCAGGGTCAAACCCACCACGTTATCACGGAAGGCTATCAAGCTGACCAGGTATGACATACTCTCAGTAAACACACTCTGACTATTCCTGATCAATTTCCTCTCCCTCGTATGCCCAGGAATGTGTTCTAGTTGATCTCTCTGTGACTTTCCCAGAGATCCTAGGATCCTGAGCTGAAATAGCAGAGATATAGGTGGCAGAAAAATCATTAAGATTAGAGAAAGAGAAGCTTTAGGAAGACAGCAATTTGCAGATAAAGCATTTGACATGGATATATGTGTTAGAGAAAACTTATTTTATTATGTTTGTAGTTAGGCTAACATTATTTGTTTGCCATGCAAATACTATTAATTAGCTTTCGGTATGCCTCTAATTTCACGAACATGTTTCAAAAAGATATATTAGGTGAAATCACCTGCTGAAATGAAATATCACTCAGTAAAAGAGATTATAACACCTAGCAAGTGTTCTTTAAAGTTTTCTGAGATCTCATCAGGTAATGTTTTATCACACCATGGAGTAAAACATAAATTTGCTTATTGTCATACCACCTAAAAAAAAACTACAATGTTCTATGATGTGATAGAACCTGACATGTGGTAGCAAAGATGCAAGGTTATTGATGAACTAGAAACCATGGAAGTGCCTGAGAATAGTCACACAGGAATTAGGACTTCTCCCCAAAAAGGTGATGGGATGAATAGCCCAACTAAATTGCATCTAAACCAATAGATGCAGCATGGGCAAACAAACAGAATGATCTGGAAGCCTTTGAGCAGCAGGAGAAGGATGACATAGTTGCCAACTCGGAAACAAGGTAGAATGACATGCACAAATGGAATGATGCAGTGGATGGCTAGAAACAATTCAGAAGGGATAGGGCAGGGAAGAAGAGGTAATGGGGTATCCCTGTGGGCTAGGAGTTGTCTTGATTGTCTGGAGCTTAATGATGGTAATGACAGGGTTGGACATTTATGGGTAAGAATCAGGAGGAAGGCCAAAATGGCAGATATCCTGGTGTCTGTTACAGAAGACAGATGAAATATTGTATAAGCAACAGGGAGAAATTTGATCATTGCTAGCCTTTGTTCTCATGGGGGATTTCATCTTAGTAGATGTCTGCTGGAATTCAATACAGCAGAGTGAAAACAGTCCAAGAGGTTCCTGGAAGGTGTGCAAGATAACTTCCTGATGCAGCTGGTGAGTCAGCCAACTAGGAAAGATGCCCCATTGGATCTGTTGTTTACGAACAGAGAAGGACTGGTGGGTAATGTGATGCTTGGAGGCACTTTTGGGCATGAAGATCATGAAATGTTGGAGTTTTCGATTCTCAGGGACCTAAGGAGGGAGGTCAGCAGAACAGCTACAGTGGATTTCTGCAAGGCAGACTTTGTCCTGCTTAGGAGATTGGTCAAGAGAGTCCCTTGGGAGATGGTCTTAAAGGGCGAAAGAGTATACATATTATAGACATTCTTCAAGAAGGAAATCTTACAGAGGCAGGAGCAGGCTATCCCTGTGTGCTGAAAGATGGGTTAGCAGGGAAGACCAGCCTGGCTGAACAGAGAGCCTTGGTTAGAACTCAGGAGAAAAGGGAGAGTTTATGCTCTTAGGAATAAGGGACAGACAACTCAGGATAATGACAGAGGTGTAATAAATTTATACAGGGAAAAAATTAGAAGGGCCAAAGCCCAACTAGAACTTAATGTGGCTACTGCCATAAAAGACAAAAGAAATTTATTCTATAAATGCATTAACAACAAAAGGTTAGGTGGCATACTCCTTATCTCAGTAGTCCTGTGTTTTTGGGAAGTAAAGTTGACTATATCAGGAAGGTAGGGATGTGGGGGCTACTTTAGTACCAGCTCTTTCAACCATCCCTCAAACACAGTAGATCAGAGATGAAAAAAGAAAATCTATAAACCACATATACTGCATTCTAAATCCCACACCTGCATACTCAACTCTGTCTTGTAGTCAGTAATGCCTAGTAATTTACTAGAATCCTGCAGGTATGATTTTCACATGGCTTTTACACATTACAGTATCACCATGAGATCAGAACTTCTTAGCTGCTCTGTTAGAAGTCTAGTTTCCCTGATGACTCTCTTCACATTCCATCGTACATATGAAAGTTGCTTCTGCAGAAGCTCTCTCCTTGAAATATCTTGAATTTGTGTTCAGTGAAAGCAATTTGACTATAGATCTCTCCTGTACTGTTCTGTTCTTTGCAGTACATAAGACAGGCCAAGAACAAAAATATTATCTCCTTTTGTGTATTTTTAGAACCATTTCAAAAAGCTGCACATTCTGCAGAGATGGGAGCATACTTTGATTCTGAAAAAAAAAAAAGACAAAAATAATCTTTGTTCTCAACTAAAGATTTTATTTTTAAGCTTTCCTCCAAAAAGGAATGAAACTCATTACTTTAAAGAACATAATAGAGGAAATTTATTAAGTTTTCTTAAGGATTATACTCCATAGGAAATAAATAAATAAATATACCCAAACTAAAGCTTGCAAGCACAAAGCACACATACAAAGAGAAAAAAAAAGGTGTATAGGAAGGAGAAGAACAAGGAGAAGAATAACTGTTAACCCTGTCAAAGCCCAAGACAGAACAAATTAGGAGCATTTTCTGAAAGGCAACTGCACATCCTCTAAAAGCACCTGCAACAGTTATAAGACACTTTGCCTTTCTTTTTAAGAACCCTTCCCTCTAACTGGGCTCTCAGTACTTCTGTGCTTCTGTAATATTTTTTTTTTTTTTTTAAAAACACTAGCTCCCACTATCCATAGATAGTTTGGAAGGCAAGATGGCTTACAGAAAGAGGACACTGCAGAAATTCATAGCGAATGCTCTAAATGCATTTCATTAAGTGTAGAGGTGATGAACTTGGTGAAAAATTAGGAAATAATCAAGTTAAAAGTATAAGAAAGATAAAACCCCAAATGTTCATTAAAATCTATGCAGATTTTTGTTAAATATGTTAAATATAAACATTCTGTTTCTATAGACTCAACTAATACAGCTACTAGAATAAGCTCAACAGGGTCTTTTTCAGATTATTCTACCAGATAACTGTTTTTCTTTAAACATAAGTGTGTTGAAAAATTATTTGAACTTGAGGCAGTATTAGCTGTTATTTCATTATTGTTTTATGGTGCAAACTTAAGCAAAATCATAGAACAATAGATTTTTTAAAATGAGTGGACTATTAGGTTTAGATATATTTTAAAATGAATAACTAAACCTTTTCCCCCTCACTTGAAATTCATGAAATCTCAGAGGAGTACATATTCTGACATTTGTGACATGTATTCATTAAATTTAATCTAAGTTCTGTCTTAATGAGATAAGGACATTACCCAATAATTGTTAAAGGGAGTATTAACTTAGTTAATGATCCCACCTTTGATAGATCACAGATTTACAGAAAATGCTGAGTTGGAAGGGACCCACAAGGTCCAACTCTTACCCCTGCACAGGACCATCTCCA
The DNA here is from genome assembly GCA_013396775.1 of Cephalopterus ornatus. Lineage (NCBI taxonomy): Eukaryota > Metazoa > Chordata > Aves > Passeriformes > Cotingidae > Cephalopterus > Cephalopterus ornatus. Next base: position 72,305 of record VZRE01015167.1, on the reverse strand, counting down.
AAAGTCACACCATGTGCCTGAGGGTATCGTCCAAATGCTTCTTAAACTCTGTCAGGCTTGGTGCTGTGACCACTTCCCTGAGGAGCCTGTTCCAGTGTCCAGCCACCCTCTGCATGAAGAACCTTTTTCTTATATCCAACCTACACCTCCCCTGACACAACTTCAGGCCATTCCCTCGGATTCTGTCACTGCTCACCAGAAAGAAGAGATCAATGCCTGCCCCTCCTCTTCCCCTCACAAGGAAGTTGTAACTGCAATGAGGTCTCCCCTCAGTCTCCTCTTCTCCAGGCTGAACAGACCAANTTCAAGGTGAGGCCACTCTGGTGCAGAGCAGAGTGGGACAATCCCTTCCCTTGACTGGCTGGAGATGCTTTGCCTGATGCCCCCCAGGACACAGTTGGCCCTCCTGGCTGCCAGGGCACCGCTGACTCATATTCAACTTGCCATTGACCAGGATACCCAGGTCCCTTTCTATGGCACTGCTTTCTAGCATCTCATCCCCCAGCCTGTACCAACAGCCAGCTTCTTCGACGAATGAATTCCATCAGGCTCCATAGATTTGTAGGTGGAGCAGCAGATCCTGTGCAATTTCAAGGTTGACTGGGGATTGATCATTCTTGCAGTCATGGTCTTCCAGCTCAGGGTACTGAGACCCCCTTGGTTCATCATCTGTGCTGAACACAGAGGCAAAGGAAATGTTAAACGCCTCTGCCTTGTCTCTGTCCCTGTTTGTGAGTGTCCATACTCATCCTGTAATGGGAAGACATTATTTTTATACTGCCTATTGCCACTAACTTATTTGAAAAAACTCTTTTTATTGTCTCCAACATTCCTGGCCAGCTTCATCTCCAACTGAGCTTTCGCTGCACAGTTTTCTCACTACAGTGGAAAGAAGCATCTCTGTATTCTTCCCATGTCACTTGACCTTATTTCCACTGGGCATACACCTTTCATTTTTGCCTTATTTCTAAGAGAAGATTCCTGTTCAGCCAAACCAGCCTTCTGCCTCACCTGCTTGACTTCTGACTTTTTGGAATTGCCTGTTCCTGTGACTTAAAAAGTGACTAACATTGATGGACACCAGAACCTGCAAAAACATTTCCCAGGGGACTTTACTTACTAGTTCCCTAAGCAGCCTGAAGCCTGTTCTCCTCATGTCCAGAGCTGAGGTTTTGCTGCCACTTTTCCCCTGTCAGCTGAGATTTTAAACTTGATCACTTCGTGGTCACTGTGGCCCAGACAGCCACCAATATCCACTTTGCTCATGAGACCCCATCTGTTGACAAGCAGCAGACTAAGGAGGGCATCCTTCTGAGTGGGGTCCCTTAGGGCCTGTTCCATAAAGTTGTCATCCAGTTTTTTTAGGAATGTTCTGGCTCAGATTGTACCAGCTGTGTGATGCTCCCAGTTAATTTCTGGAAAATTGAAGTCCTCTATAAGGACAAGGACAGTTGACGTGGAAGTGTCCCTTAATTCCTCAAAGAACAATTCATCAGCATCCTTGATCTGGCTGGGAGGTTTGTAATAAGGCTGTCACAATGACATCTACTTTGTTTGCCCCTGATTCTTATCCAGAGGCTCTCAACTGTGCCGTTTCCAGTTGTGAGCTCCACACATTCTAACCCTTCTATAACACATAGTGCAGCTGCTTTGCCTCTTCTGCCCTGCCTATCCCTCCTGAAGAGCCTCCAACCATCCAACAGGGCACTCCAGTCACAGGTCTCATTCCCACCAGGTTTCACTTATGCCAGTGATGACAAATCTCTGGGACTAGGCCAAAGCTTTGAGCTGCTCTTGTTTGTTCTCCAAGCTGCTTCTTTAATGTAGGAACATTTCAGGTGTGGCACATTGTAGCCAACATCTTTTGAAGCAGATTGAGGGATCCTGTTAGTGCTGATAGCCTAAAGTTTTGGCACACCATCCCATTGCTCATCCCTGGTGAGCCTGCTTTTGTCCCCCTCCCAAGCTAGTTTGCAGCTCTGACAACAAGCTCCATTAGCTCCTGTGCTAGAACTCTTTTCCCCTCTGAGGAGGGGGTCCTGTTAGGTGTCAGTAGATACCTGACCAGGTGTTGAGTAGATCTTCCTATGGTCAACAAACACCAAATTTTTCCACTGAAGTCTATGTTCATTGGCCAGTAATCAAACCTGGGTCAACTGCTTGGAAGGCAGCTATGTTCACCATTATACCACCAAAGCCTCTGGATGATGTTCTTAGAGATCAAATTCCCTGCTTGCTAAGCCAGACTCAGCAACTTATACTATGAAAAATCCATTATTTTAAGACATACAGCAGAGTGTTACATTAATATACAGATAACTTTTGTAACTTTTTGTTTGAAACTTGTACATTACAAAGATAGGCCAGAAACTAATCCCTCCACAGTGAATTTAATCTAAAAAAAATTAAAGAAGGTGGAACTTCAATGTACATAATTATAGCAATGATTCAGCAAGGCTGAATTCTTAAAGGCAGCTATATTCTTTTATACTACTGCCTATAGTAAAAATGGAGTTAAAATAGCAACATTAGATTTTCATTTGTTAATTACACTGGTAAACGTCCATTATATGCTGTCTGAATTCTAACTTACCCAACTTTTCTATCACTTGTTTCTTTAAGATTCATAAACCACTTGGTTACATCTGGCTAACAGAAGCAGCAGTCTGAGTTTCGAAATCTGTCTTACATAGTTAAGACCCTCAGCTTGTGTCTGAAGCATTTTGAAACACTATCTTTAAAAGCTGTGATATTTCACTAAGTCTGTGCCTACAATGTTCTGTGTCACATTTTGGTGTCTAATTCCCAGAATTTCTAAATTCAGGCTGGACACCCAAGTTTACTGTCCTACATGGAGAGTACAGAGGCCAGCAGAGTAGCCAACTGAACACAGAGCTAATGTGAATGACCAAGGAAAGAATTGCGGAAAAAAAATATGTTCTTTGGTGAGACCGTGAAACATCTGAAACTCTTCCTAGCATGTGTTCACAGAACTTCAGAGTAGTGTGAGCAATTGCCAATTGCCTTGTTCTTTTTAACTTTAAGATGTCAAGAGAAGTGGGAGTTAGAAAAGGAACCCCAGTCCATTCTTCCCTTTCCCAAATTCCAAATTTTAGTGCTGCATGTATTGGTTTCAGTGTTGCATCCCCTAATATAATTTTTTGGTTTGTGTGTTTGTGATCTTAATTTTTGTTTGGTTGTTTGTTTATTGTTTTGTGTGTGTGTGTTTGCACTCTCTGTAGGTAATTTGACAATGCAGTAGAAAAAGATTGGGCTTTAATTCGATATTCTAATTCTTTCATATTTGAAAATATGTCAGGATAACTTGAAAGCCCAGAACTTGGATATATCATTGCTAGGAGTAAGAAATAAGAATTAAAAAAAAATAGGTGTGGTAATAGAATGAGGAAAAGGAGGCATATAGGAACATGTCGGGAGAGAAAATGGTAAGATGTATCAACAGAGAAGGATAAAGATGAAAGTCTGAAGAAGACTGGAAGAGAAAATAACGTTACCTAGAAAAGCTCATCTTGATTAAATTACAGCTAAAGGATCAGAAATGCCCGTTCTTTTGCTTCGGTTTAGAACTAAAAATATATTAATAACTTGTTTCATTTATTTTTCTTAAATGTTCAAATACCTATTTTTACGTTTTATTTTAGAATTTCTGCACAAGGAGTAATTGCAGTGAGAAAAATAAAGATTTCCTTTGAGCAGCACCATGATTGCACTATAAGTAAGTTATACCCTTGCTTCTGTTCTGGTTTATCACAAAAAAACAGGCATTTATCTTGTAAATGATATTCATGAAAGGTCTCTGTATGAGTTCATAAAATCCTGTTGATCTCAAGCACACCTACCAGGAAATGTTAGTGATATAATTGAAGTTTTAAAGCACTTAAGCGATCCTACAGGAAAGGCTGCAGAAGGACTTTTTGCAAGGGCACATAGTGATAGGACAAAGGAGAATGGCTTTGAACTGAAAGAGGCTAGTGTTAGATTGGATATTAGAAAAAAAATCTTTACTGTCAGTCTGGTAAGGCACTGGAACAGGTTGAACAGAGAAGCTGTGGATGCCCCATCCCTGGAAGTGTTCAAGACCAGTCTGAATGGGCTCTGAGCAACCTGGTCTAATGAAAGGTGTCCCTGCCCACGGCAGGGTAGTTGGAACTAGGTGATCTTTATGGTCTCTCTCAACCCAGCCATTTGATGATTCTATGATTCTCTCCTATGTGGTATTAAGAAGCAGGACAATAAACAAGGAAGAGAGGCTATCCTAATGTAGGCTTTGTGAAAACCCACCTTAATAAATCTATAAGATTTATGCCTCTGAAGAAGATACTATGACTCTTTGCTGCCTCATTATCTATATGCCATTATGACAATAGGTGGAACATGTAAGTTATTCCAGAGGGTCTCATTCATTCAATGCAGTGGTGGCCTGTTGGGTTCATATTACAGGAGGATGCCAAAAGGCATCCCGGGTACTCTGCTACACATGGGCAGTCTGGTGCCCCGCTGTGATTAGTTAAAGAGGTCATATGTGACCATTTGAACTGACTACTTAAGCCTTTGTTCTCTCTCAATAAACTGATTCTGTTGCACACCACGTTGATATCGGGGAGTTTCTGTTATACACCACACTGATGTCTCAGTCCATCCGGACATAGAACTTATCATATTAATAAGTTGCCACAGTGGCCCTAAAAGTAGTGGAGGTGATTGCTGTACAGGCATTGGTTGTTTCCCATTTTGGTGTGCCGTGGCACCATGTTTGGTGCCAGTGTATGTGCCGTCCATACTTAGTCTGGTGGGGAAGGGGGATTCCCATGGTCAGAGGATTGTAAATGACTCATGCGAATGGTCCCCCCTGACTCCATGACAAGTGCCATACCTATGCAAATATACAAACCCCTCATTTACAGGCTCTGTTATGTATGAAAAAATACATTAGTCCTAGCTCAGATTTTATTTGTGAAGGGGACTTTAAATTCGGTCTGAGAGAAAATAAAATCCTATAAAACTCTTACATCTTTTCACTTCTACAAATAACTACAAGGGGTATAATTTTTCCATCTCTTAACTCATTATGGAGTATTCTAGTCTAACTAATTGAAAATTATATTCCATGACTATAAATGATTCATAACACCTTCTATCAATCCTCTTCTCAAAAAAATCTTCAGGAATCAAAGGAAAAAGGAGAAGTATATTTCTTCTGTGGATCAGTACTCTGAAGGTCAAATATAGTCTCAAATTTAGTTACACATTTCAGCTTTACAGATTATACCTAAAGAATCTGTTCTGTGTAGAAAAAAAATCTGATTAACAAATGATGAAAGGACACTATTCATCTTTTTCAAGCTTTGTATGGTTTATCTTCTTAATGTTTTTAATTCTTGGCTAAAAAAAACTAACCATAAACAGATTTTCCTTGGATTTTTGTACCCAAAAACCTGTCCTCAGTTTTGTACACATCAGACTTTCATAATACCTTTTTCCTGTTTTACACCTTTTGTAGCCAATACTTTTTGCAGATACATTTTGTGTCACTTCATCCTTAAATATGTGACAGAGACAATTCTAGTTGCAGTAAATGAGCTGCTGCTACAAAATGAATGTTCATATTAATGATTTTACTGCTAATACAGGGATCATTTGCGCACACAGTATATGAGATCATAATTATTAACATTCTCCCTATACTCTGACCTCAGATAATCCTCTTTCTTCTCTGAAAGGATTCAAAGGAGGAATTAAAAATACGACATAAATTCATGAGGTACCAAAGGTCCTTGCTCCTTTGGCACTGTGATTTCTTCTTTTTTGTGTTTTCCTATAATCTGCCACGATCTCATTGCTCAATAGTTTTATGGCTTTTCAAACACGATTGAGAATTTGAAGCCTTTGCAGTGAGTTTGAGAAAGTGTTAAGAAATTCTGGATGAATTTCTGTTTTCTGTGACTTCCACTAGAAATTATTTTCCTATACATTACAGAAAATTCCAGAAGATTTAAAAATATTCTTTGTAACTGTTGAGTGCTTTAAAATGTGATTCATTTTTCCGCACGCACAAGAAGTTGAAGTCTTGAACTAAAAAAACCCCTATGTGCTGATTTCTTGATGATCTTTTTCATCAGTTTTTTTTTTTCACTGTATGCTGTGACTGGATGTTTCCAATAGTCCCTCACTGCAATTATAAAAGTTATATTGCTATATTGCTACTACTTGCTTTCTTAAACAGATAAGGTAAACAATATTTTTCAGCTATCTGCCTCCTTTAATTAATATAAACTATTTACCAATTTAAAGTATTAGTATATAGAATCCATTCATTTATATTTATTCTATGAATCTGAGAACAGTGCACACTCTAATAGAAGTTGCAAATGTCAAAAAAATATTTCAATAAAAAATAAATGTCAAATAATATTTTCAACATTTTCAGGCAGCAGTTTATAAAATAACAACAATAGCAAGATTTATTTTAAAAAAAGTCAGTAAAGTTCTAAAATTTCCTTTTAAATGAATATGGTTCAATTTCTCTCTCCCCCCGCCACAGGTCCCCCCCTTTTCTCCTACTGATTAGAATAATCCACTTACCTTTTTGTGACTCTTTATAAAGAGAAAAACTTCTTTTTGAATTCCTTGGGGTTTTTTTCTTATTTCCAGTATCTGATTTCCCTCTGTGTCTTGAAAGAACCCCTTAAATATTGAACAGTGTGAATCAAATCCTCTTTTACAATAAGGATCTCATAGATAGGGACTCAATACGGAGCTCATAGATAATCAGTTTTACAAATATAAGACTTATCAGAGTGACATAGTGAAAGGGAAACTGAATTATACACGGTTCGTCGCTGTTCTTTTATCATGAGTATCATTACTGATTTATATTTGCTTGTGACTGGAAGATCCTACATAGGACAACTGATTATTGACACTTTAAAACTATTACTACTACTGCTACTATTAACACACTATACAGAGCAAGTGCTAGTAAAATTCCAATTTACGTCCACTATTAACTTCCAAATTATCCATTAAAGTTCACAGAATTACAGAATCACAGAATATGCTGAACTGGAAGGAATCCACAAGGATCATCAGGTCCGCACAAGACCTTCCCAAGAAGCACACCATGTACTTGAGAGTATTGTCTAGATGCTTCTTGAACACTGTCATAAATCAAGATTCATAAATATAAATACTGATTTTAAATTCTTGTTAATTTTTCACTTTTATAGTAAAATTATTTTTCATGGACTCTGCATCTTCTACATTGTATAAGTCAGACAAGACCCATACCCACCACAAAATTGTTTATCATATGTTCCCACTGTTCACAGAAAATTAGGGAGACATTGATTTATGGCCATATAGTAACCATTCTACTGAGACATTTTGTTAAATATGTTAGGCAAAGAGTGATAGTTGAATGTCCCAGCATTTAAACTTTTCCAAAGTCCTACACTTTAATTGTATAAAATTTTAGAACACTTTGATGGAAATAAAATTCTTCTATAAGATTTTCATCACAGCTAGTCACTGAATAATGAGAAATTAGACCATAATCAGTTTTGGACGGTGTTGGCTTCCTGTTATGGTATAACACATGTGCTCATACAACTTTTTTCTTACTATCATAGGTGTTTCGATAGATACTAAATCCCATTTTAAATAGTATCCCAGCTGGAATAGAAGTGAGCACTACCTCATTATTAACCTATTATTAACTACATAGGAATCATGATATTCTTTTTTCACTTGAATAATTATCTTAAAAGTCCATCATTATGGTACAGAGCATACAACAGAATTGTAGTGTTAAAATACACCTTTAGAATACATTTAATTAGCTACAATTACTGTTGTAGAGTAATTCTGATAATGCACCACAGATAGTTCCTTTAACTACTAGATATTGGTGGCAAGCACTTACCGGAGTATTATGCAATTATATATATGTGTCTATAAGTATATGTGCCTTCCAGTACGTAGTTGCTTTCATAGAAGTAACTATTAATATTTATTTCAGACAGTACTGTTCTATTAAATGTTAACTGTATCATCAGGAAACCACAGGCTGAAGGCTGCTATGGAAAAAAAAAAAAGAAATTGATCAGGGTTCCCCAAAAGTACAAGCTTAAAAGTCCTTGAAAGTACAAAGCAATGAATGAAGGCAGAGGCCCCAGGCCCTCTCAACAATAATCAACTACTGGTTATAAAAAAAAAAAAGGCAACCTTGGGAGTTGAGTATAATTTACTTTAAGGATAACAGTGAGAACGAGGGAAACATACCCAATATAAGTAAACCGTACCATACATAGTTTATGTGGATTTCAAATGGTGTGTTGAACCCATGACAAAGGTGGTTAGGGTGTAATGCACACTACAAAACATAAAAAGAAATTACCTCAAAGCAGTCTCTAGAGTGAGGACTAAAAAATCATCAACATTAAACCCTTTTGTCAAATAACTTGGGATACTAATGACTCCCTCAAGCCCCCTATATTCCTTTTAACCCAGAGGAATATAGGAAGGGTGACCGTCACATCAGAGAAAAGAGAAAACTGTACATCAATTTTAACTGTATCATTATTGAATATGTGTTATAACAATTGGATAATTTGCACTATAACATTATAACATGACTAATAATGATTCTTTGATTAGATTTTTAAAACTTTAATTACACTAGCCATAAATACTTGACTTTGCACATAAGATGTCTTTCTTCATCCCACATAAAGCAGACAGCCTGCTTTTTTCTGATAACCTACCATAGATCATCACTGTTAAACATGCATTTGGTGCTGCATTTGTGTCCTTCCTAGTATTTCTGTCATTCTGTTCTTGAAGACATGTAGGGGAAAAGAAGTAACTCTGTAGACTGTCCACTGGTTTGTTTCTCAAATGTTTTCTACTTGTTTGGGGTGTGTTGTCCTGTCCACTCCCCCATACTCACCCTCTCTTCCCCCCACAGCCTATTGTCCTTTTCTGTGTCGTTACAGAGAAAAACTTACACCCTTCCTCTTTGAAGCACTAAAATATTAATTCCTCTTAATCTTGAAGACTTGTGGTACGCACAAGTTCTTCTAACAAAGAACCTCATCTGCTTTGCTTCAAAGGAAAACCACTATTTCTTCTCAAGTCCACAGTGGAAAAAAACCCAGTTAATTTTATTCTTCCTTGAACCTATGTTTAATGTATTTGAAAACTAACAAAGAATTGCATTTGTTTCTAGTTTGTTAGAGTATTTAAGGTGATTCTGGTCACACAAAAATCAAAATTTCCAGAACTGTGATCATGTGTATTGCTCTCCTTTGACCTTTTCAAAATCGGTTTACGTCTTAGAAATGCACAAGCTATAACAGATTTCCCAAAATGTGACAGTTTCCCAGTGGAAGTTTTATAACTGCTGAATATTATCTTTGTATTGCACTCCTACACATTCCACAATGGCATTTGCATTTTCTGCAGCAGCATAACCTTTCTGATTCAAATGTCTTCTGGTACATAGGACTTACCATAAGCTTCTTCTTCAGTCTATCTTGTTCTTCTTCCTGCACTGTTATAGATGACTGTTCTTTTACCTAGTCATTAGAATTATTACTCAAACTTTAACTTATTTGTTATACTTTCTGTCTGGGAATTATTTGAAGCTCCTTATAACATTAAAAATTTAATCAATAGTAATGAATTCAAAAGTCACTTCTGTGTTGCCTTATTACATTTTTCCACATACAGTAAATATGATCTTCAAATTAGTTTTCTACTCATTTTGCAACAGTTTCTCTGAAAAAAATTTTCGGATAGTTTCAATAATCACCTTGCCTATAAGACTCTAGTATGAGGCATGTAAATAAATGAAATATGTCTTAGTTCTAAACTGACACAAAATAAAACAAATGATCATGCTCACTTATCTCACTTGCAAGAACAAGATTATTGTAGGTCATAATATCCAAGGTTTAGAATAAACTCAAAGTTCACAATCTGACAAAATCCAGGAGCTTTCCAGAGAGAACATAAAGAAGTACATTAGCAAATCTAATCAAGTCATCAGTATGCACTGACTTGGTAAGAAGTCGTTTTAAATCATTAATCAGTGATATATAATTCATGTCTTAGTTGACATCTACACCCACATTGCACTGAGGGAATGCATAAGTATAAATCTCTGCATATGGAAAGATGGCAAATATTTTCTCATACCAGCTGCTTAAATGTAGTGCTGCAATTTGGTAAAGAGTATTTGAAATATGATGTTAGAGGTGTTTTCTTATATCAATATCCTTACTGATAAAGAAAACAAAATCCTTAACTACTTCCTTAAGTCAGCTCTTTGAACTGAATCTTATTGCTTCATCCTCTACTGCTGCTAAAGGTAGCAATGACTGTGATGTGAGCTAATTTGAGGTTCTAGGCATAGTATTGATAAGATAACTTTAAGTTCTTCTCAAATTTTGGAATCCAAGACATACAAGAGGTGGAATTGTTACAACTACTGCATTTCAGAGAAGGACACAAAATTATTCCAGATTTGGAGAAATGTGAGATACACAAACCAAAATGTAGTTTGAGAGTAAAATACTTAATTCAATTGTCTAAACACAGGCATGTCTGTGATGATCCAAAGTAGCTGAGGTAGCACATGTGGCTGGCAGATATAACACCACATGTACAGGAGATCTGCAGCTGTGCACAGGCTGAGTGATCTAAGAGTGTTACAAGTAGGATTTAGAGTCTCTGCATAGGCAAGAAGATCCAGCATCTTGATCTTTTTTGATTATAATTGGAATTTTAAGACGGTAAACCTGTAGACATCTATATTTGTTCTTTATTATGGGTTCTGAATGCTCCCATATTTGACCTGGGACCAACATTTATTCATAAATTGCAATTTTGAGAACGGACCCATCTAGTATATTTAGAGCTTTTGTGGATTTCTACCCTGTTTTGCAGCAGGTGAAAGGATTTATCTGATCTGCCTGGGATCACCTGACATTGTTCACCTAATCTACTTTTTGTGATTGGAGGAAATTTCTTCTCCAGTATGTTTTGCTATCTATTTTTCTTGCTTCTGAATTCATATATATTTGCCACTAAATGAAAAGCTTGGTTTTGTCCAGTATTAGTTTTAATAGTGTATTGAAATCTTATGAATCCCGTGAAACACAAGGTTAATTTAGAATATCACATATTCCTTTCTCATCTTACAGTTGTTTACCATGTTTTCAGTAACCCCAACCAAAAATTGAACTGAGTATACTTGGTATTTCAGGAAATTTGTGTTCAATCACTGTCCAGAGTATCTTCTCGGGGAAGAATTTGAAGGACATTTCTCTGTTAAAGCCATACTACATGCCTTAACACAGCTCACGTTGCTGAATGGAGGCACACTGTTAGTCTTGTAGTATTCACAAAAATCTAGGAGCATCTAGAGAGACTGTTAGATACAGAGATTGTCCCCTACATGGAATTATATGTCTACTGCATTCAGTTTACTCAGATACAGTATGATCAGTGAAAAAATATGCCAATCTTACCTTATAAGGAATCCTAATATAATAAAATTAAAATAATTTTTTTCTTTTCAAAGAGCTCTCTCTGCCTTCTCTTAGACATCACCTTAATTGTCACTAGACAACTATCTCAACAGGTTTATTTGCCAGAATTAAAATATCTGTATCTCTTTACTAAAACTGGAGGGTTTTCATTTGCAGCTAAATAATATTGACTATCACAGGCAGAGGATGACTGAAATATTGAAACATGATTGTATACTTTAGATGATATGAAACTTTTTGGAAAATAATGTATGCTTTTAATAAAAGAAATCACAGAACCATGAAATGATTAAGGTTGGGAAAAAACCCTGTATGTTGGTTTTGGCACAACAAAAAAATTTGGGGAAGAGGAAGGAGGGGGACATTCCAGAGTTAGGGTGTTGGTCTTTCCAAGTCACCATTACATATCATGGAGCCCTGCATTCCTGGAGATGGTTGAACACCTGTCTGCTCATGGGATGTGGTGAATTAATTCCTTGGTTTATTTTGCTTGTAAGTGTGGCCTTTACCTATTAAACTTTACCTATTAAACTGTTATCTGTTAATCTTGACCCATGAGTTTTCTCATTTTTACTCTTCTGATTCTCTCCCCATCCCACTGTGAAGGAATGAGAAAGTGTTTGTGTGGCGCTGAGTTGCTGGCTGGGCTTAAACCACGACATCCTCTGATGATCATGTGGTCCAATCCCACTGCCCAACCAGGGCCACCTAAAGCCATTTCCCCAGGACAATCTTTAAGCACTTTTTCGATATCTCCAAGAATTGACATTTTCAAAATCAGCAAAAGGGCAAGTTCTGCCAGTGCTTGGTCACCCTCACATGTAGAAAGTGTTTCCTGATGTTCAGAAGAACTCCCACTTTGAGCCCTTTGCCTCTGATCTTGTCATTGGGCACCACCAAAAGAACCTGGCTCAATCTGCAGACTCTCCCTTCATATGTATGAAAAGCAAAATATCTTTTTTTTCCTGAACTCTATATTAAATTTATGAATACTTTCTACTTTCATTCCAGAGCTGTTATTCAGCTCTGTTACTAGATGGCACTTTTTTTTTTTGCAACGTCTGACAGACATACAGTGAAAACAATCACGCTTATTCAAAAGAAGATGAATTTTCCATACATGACTACACACATAATATCATGACACTTATCAGTTAACAATAAACTTAATGCATCAGCCAAAGAGTTTAAACATATTTTTCTGTCCAGTTAAAAATTTCCAGTGCAAAGCTATGACCAAAGTAAATATTCCTTCTGAAGGTAATTTTGTTGTTCAATGTTTGAATACTATATTCAGGGACCTTGGCAGTCAGACCTTCAGATCTGTATTTCTGAAACAAGAACAGAATTGAAATGCATAACTTTGTAAAAAAGAAAACCAAGCAAAACCAAAAAACCCCAAACCCAAAAAACTCACCAAGCAACCAAAAAAAACCCAAATACCACCACAAAAATTCTCTGTGCAAACCTTCCTTTGGATTTGAATCATATCTGAAGGGGGGGAAATCTGCATAAACAAAGCTCTGAAAACCTCCTAACCTAGTTTGCCTTGACATAAATGTAAATTTACAGGAATATGTTTATAAAATAATATAATGACAACCAGTCCTTTTATGAGCAAATAAGCTTCACTATCTTATTCTTTTCCAAGAGGAAAAGAATGATAGACCTAGTATAAGACAATTAATAGACACCTTGTTAGACCAAATATTAGACAACAAAGAGCTAGTTTGGTTTTGGAAGGACTGGTAAGTTTTGAAGAACTGAGTTGTGAGAGTGCAATAAAAATAAAATTTAAAACACCAATAATTCTAATATTGAGTTGTGCACATTTTTCATAGGTAAAAGAGACAGTGGGGAATTTTTACATTACATGAGTCACTAAACTAATTAAAATTCCAACTCTGGAAAGAGGGTACAAAAATAATATTTTAGTTAGTGCTATATGTTTATTTTACTATACCATTGTATAATACTGTAAATTTCTGTTTTGCTTTGACTTTTTGCAGGCAAATTTCATTCTCAGTTCTTGTCTTAACAGCTTCTTGTGCAGTTATATGACTAAGTGATGAATACTAGTGAAACGGGACACACACCAAATCGAAGACTTCTCCAATAGGTAAGGTTAAAATCCAATAGTTCTAGCAAGAATTCTGCTCATTTGCTTGTTGTATATGAAATTATATAAACATTCTAACCAATGTTTTTCCTTTAATAGATAGTTTCATGTGCAATGTATATAATATTATTTACAGGACCTTACCTTGCTTTTAGGGCTCCGTGTAATATAGTGTCAAAACATTACCAGTGTTACGATGTAATAGACATGGTGTGAAAGACCTTAAGGTCTTTGGCTCTTTTATATAACACAGTGGTTTAATGTGATCCATTTCTGAAAATTCCATGTTGCCTCATGTTGATCTCATCACTATTGTTCAAATGATTATTAATAATTCCTCTTATTATTCTTGTCCCATATATTCTAATAACAAAAGCTGTACAGCTTATAATTGCCTGTAGCTTTTTTCTCTCTTTTTCTAGTGACAGAGATTGTGTCTGCCTTTTTCCAATCTTGGGTACTTATTTCGTCATCTATTTAAGTCAGATATTTAAACAAAACAATATTGCATTTAGATATTTGTGTAATAAGTGGAATATTTTTCATTATCAGGTCACTAGATTTTTCATCTTATTGATGGTTTTGGATTTTTTATTACATATATAATACGTAGATACTGTTTTCACGAATGTGTCCACTAACTCTTGAAAGATCTTATAGTATTATGGTGATAATTCTGCCCTTAATTTCTTTTAGAAACCCCATATTGTTGGGTTAGTAGCATTTATCTGTTTCTGAGATATTTAAATTCCTGTCTTATCATTGATTTTTCTAAAACCTCTGCCAGACATTCTCTAGTTTTATTTACATTTTGTTCATAATAAAAACATTTCAGTCCTGTTTATATTTCATTATCTGAATTTGATAACATAATTACTGCTGAGCTTTTCTCAGTTTAATATCCATGATGATTAAAGCAAAAAAATAAAATTACTATTAATGCTTATTTCTTTTTAAAATATTCCCTTTCCTGTAAAGCACACTGGCTGTCTTAGTAGAGTTAATTGCCTGCATGTCTGAACCACAGTACTTACTCTCCAATTTTCAGAGATTTGAGGGCAGAAGTAACATATTCCTTTCCTGATAGTGGGTATGTTCTTGTTTTATTCAGTCTTTAAAAATAAGAAAGGAATTTAAATTAAGAAAAAACGTTGTAGTACAGTCAATATAATTTTTATTGTTTTACCAGAGAAGAGAGGTATTTTTCATGCACAAAAATATCACTTTGTTCTCACTGTTCCTTTCCTTGTTACTCCATAGCTGTCAGTACTCTCACTCTGGAGAGTATTATTTCCATGGTACTTAGAGATATTTTCTGCTTCATACTACAGTTAGGGAATATAAATGAGGAAATCATGTCCAAACCATTGCTATAAGGAAAGAATTAAAAAAAAAACCAACCAAGAAGGTGAGACTTCCAGAAATTAATAATAAACCAGTGTTTTCTTCGTAGGTCTGGCTATCTATTCTGATCAAAATGGATGAATGGAAAAGAAGAAAGTGATCTCATCTCCTGGGTTACTGAATGCTGTTTAATACTAAACCAAGTTTACTACACAACAGTAAAACTCAAAGAGTAAATATATGGAGGAGCAAGTGCCAAGGATATTTGAAAGTCTCAAGTGCCAGTGAACAATTCATTACTTGTACAGCCCATACTCTTTCTGTCCTAACTGTCCATAGCTGACACTTGGACTGAAAATACAAAAAGAAGCTAACACAATGAGAGAAGAAAACAACTAAATTTGATATAAATAAACGTCTTAGAAAAATAAATGTTTACAGCCCCACATTTGAGTACAGTTTTCATACAAATTTATGACTTGTAAAAAACCGAAAACAACAATGTCAAATGGCACTCAAAGTAGAAGAAAAATCTATGTGAGCTTATCCAAGAAAATTGCAGTAGATAGAAAACTGTTGAAGTGACATTTAGACATAGTTTAAAAGAAAATCTTCCAAGATCAAAAAAATTCCATTATGCTTTGAGGATTATATAAAAAACATTTGATCTACTTGTCATGCACAGTATTGACATCCTATCTTTTGACTCACAGCGTAGGATATGTCTGTTTACTTTCAATATCATGTTATGTAGAAACTTTGTATGAATTTTATTTCATTTAAAAGTACCAATGTGAAATCTTATGATAAAATAGCCTAAAATAACTCTCTGTGTGAAAGTCTCTATTAAAAAGAAATCAAACTGTTTATATTACCACAGGATCTCCTCAAAGGAAACAATATGAATAGGAAGACTTGAAAAAAAAAAAAAAGAAGATACCTTTGCATCATTCTGAACCTTTGCAAAAGAATCTACTACCAGTGTAAGTGCACCTTACTGCATATAACTCCTAAAATACATAAGGAGATGCTTGTTAAACAATACTAGCAACTGTTCATGACCTTTGCCAAGAGTTAATCTTTAAAAGCAGCATACTTACTTACATCTGTGTGGATGACAAAGAGAGTAAATATTACTGTGGACGACACAGATATCAGTGTGTACAAATATAACATATTGAGTGGGATGATTTCCCAAGTGAATAGTCTCGTTGTATCACTGTGTTAAACAGTGGCTGTCAAGTCCTAACATCCTTCTTTAGTAGAATTTCCTTGTTTCACAGCAGGAAAATAATATATATATATATATGATACAAACACCACTTTATTAATTTCTGGGTTTAACTCCTTAGAGAGGCACAGTATGAGCAAAAGAAAGGACAACAAGTAAGAAAAGTAAGAAGATGAAAATGAAAAGTATAAATCTGTTGTTACTATCCAGAGCAAAAGCAGTAACAGTAGCATGAGAATTAACCAACAGATTGTGGATCAAGTCAATAACACAATTCAAAGACAATATTGCTTTACTTCTTCGTTACTGAAAATATAAAAGTATTATAAACTTAAAAATAAATCAGAATCAGTTGTTACCATCGATTTCTGATACCAGCATTAATTTTCAAAACTTATCTCTGTTTACAATCTTTCCTAATACCTATAGGGTGGTACTAAAAGCCAAAGAAACCAGGGAATACATTGCCAGTGAAGTTTAACTGGGATAGAGAAACGCAGAACATGAGCTAATAGTACTAATCCACAAAGGTAAAAAATATCATTCTGTTTCAAATCAGCTGAAGTATATGGTTTGAAGAACATTCAAGATGAACTTAATGGTGAGCAAAAAAGTCACACATGGATTCATACTGTGCCTTAATTTCTAGAAGTACAGGAAATTTATCACTACGAATATCTTCCCGTGCCATGATTTGAAGAAAAGTCAAAAAAGAGTAAACAAGAGTAATGTGTGTAGGAAGACTCATTGCAGCCAAGATTATTAAAAAATGTAACATTTTATAAGCTCATCAAGGGGAAGAAAGAAGATATTATTTGCAGAATTCTTTCAAAAATTTATCTGTGAATTGTTTTTGGAAGTGAAGCTGTTAAGCAGTTTACTAAGAATGTTGCTAATGACAGCTGTATTAAAGTCAAGGAACCTGCATGAAATTAAAAAGAGTTCAACATTTTTGGCTGTAAATGAGTGGTTGCACACTTTTCCAAAAGCCAAAAGACTCCTTACGTACATACCTACTTCTGTTGCATAATAATACTAATACTGTTGCATAAGTGCACGAGTTATAAATATACCCATTCAGTGTAACACTGAGTTCAACAATTCAAATCAACAGAGGACAAAGTACAATCAAATCTAATCATACTAATTTTAGGTAGAGCATAGTGTCCCCCGTAAAAGGAGAACATATCTGATATATATAATCCTGTGATATTCTTATACTATAATGAAAATAAGAATATTCCCCCATATATAAATTCAATTAATATGTGTATACTAATACACAGACAATATACAATACTCTATGTAAGATTTTTGGTATAAGTATATAATATGCAATAATTTGTATAAGATTTTCTGTATAAGGAATTTCTGATAATATAAAAAATAGAAGTACCAATACTAGTGCAACTTTACCTTTTTTTTTTAATGGTGGGAAAGTTAGCTATATTTTTAGTCTACTACTTAGCATATCTCACTATATGATTATGTTCCCTACAAGTAGATATTAGTACAATTGAAATTAACTTAATATTCTAACAATATCAAATGGTGTATTTGGGGTCCTTGCTAAAGATGATGCAATAAACTTGTCTTTGTCTAAATTTCTAAGAACCTTATTTCTTCAGGATGCCATAAATAGTGGGGTTTGTTTCTAGTTTTTGTTGTTGCTTTGGGGTGTGTGTGTGCAGAGCTTTCATCTTTAAATATTTATGAATATGATGCTGTTATTGAGGACAAAATTCACAATGTTGTCTTGAACAATTTTGTGTGAAAAATGTATTCAGTGTTAGATAAAGCAGCAAGCAAGCCAATCATATACTGCTTTAAAAAGAAAAATTAGTAAATTGGACCAAGAAGGTAAGTCCCAAATAGTTTTCCTTTTCTTTTAGTCTGTCTTTTTTTTTTTTTCCAACAAACAGATGAAGGTGAAAACCAGATTACACATGCCATAGGATAAAGTTTGTGAAGGACTATATCCCATGGGAAGGATCCCACACTGGAGCAGGAAGGAAGCATGAGGAAGAAACAGCAACCGAGGTAAAGTGTTACTAACTGATCACAACTCCCATAACCCAACCTGAGGGAGGAGATAGAAAAATTAAGAGTGAAGGCGGGTAAGTTGGGAGTAGGGGGAAGGTACTTGTAGTTTTGTCTTTGTTTCTTGCTATCCTGTTCTGTTTTTATTTGGAATTAAATTAATCTCTACAAGTTGAATCTACTTTGCTCAAGACAGTAATTGAAGAGTGTTTTTATCTTGACCCATAGAATTTTCCATCTTACTTTCCCCCTCCACCTTGCTGGAGAGAGAGTAAGAGAGTGACTGTGTAGGGGTCTGTTAGCTGGTCAAGGTTAACCGAACCTTGGTCCCTTCAGTAGCCGACTCTCAAGTATGCTGATCTCTCTAGTAGCCAGCTTGGGCCTACAGCCTCCCCAGGATTTGGCTCCCAAAACTCTTTTTCTACCACTGATGAACACAGAACACAGAAAAGAACACACAGAATATGCTGAGTTGGAAGGGACCCCCAAGAATCATCAAGTCCAACTCTTACCCCTGCACAGGATCATCCTCAAGAGTCACACCAAGTGCCTGAGAGTATCATCCAAATGCTCCTTGAACTCTGTCAGGCTTGGTGCTGTGACCACTTCCCTGGGGAAAATGTTCCAGTGCTCAACCACCCTCTGGGTGAAGAGTCTTTTTCTAATATCCAACCTAAACCTCCCCTGACACAACTTCAGGCCATTTGCTTGGGTCCTGTCACTGATCACGAGAGAGGAGAGATCAGTGCCTGCCCCTCCTCTTCCTCTCACAAGGAAGTTGTAACTGCAATGAGGTCTCCCCTCAGTCTCCTCTCCTCCAGGCTGAATAGACCAAGTGACCTCAGCCTCTCCTCATACGGCTTCCCCTCAAGGTCCTTCACCATCTTCGTTGCCCTCCTTTGGATACTCTCTAATAACTTGATATCTTACATTGTGGTGCCTAAAAATGCCACAAAATTCAAGGTGAGGCCACTCTGGTGCAGAGCAGAGAGGGACAATCTCCTTCTTTGACCAGCTGGTGATGCTGTGCCTGTTGGCCCCCAGCTTGCACTGATTGCCCACTCTGACCCACACAACCACAAAGTGCATATATTCTACTACGTGTATAAGCACACAGTAAAACTACTCAGTTTTCAGAAGACTTATGCAAGGACTTCAGTTATCTAAAAGGAAATCATGTATCAAATTCAATTATACGAGATATTTTTCAGCTGACACAAATAACATTCTATGTTTGTCCTTTTTATTTCTGTCAGTTTACTATGACACGGTTTAAGGAGAATTGCAATCCTTTTTTCTCTCTAAAAAAATAAACTTGCTGATAAACTTGGAAAGGTGAACAAATTGTAAGCAGCATAACACTGGATAAGAAATAACTTGTTAAAAAGGCATACATATATTTGTTAAAATGGGAACTCTCTGAAAAAAACCATCACAGCTTTTCTTTTCCCTAAAGTTTTCCACTGTTTTAGAATTTCTCTTAAAATAACTTCAATATTTCTAACATGGATTTATGAGAAGTCAGACAATGGTGATTGCAAGATATAACCTTCTATCCAGAAATCTCAAAGTATTGAACAACGTTACGAACCAATTTACCAACTTTTGAGACTTCACTAGTATTAAAAAGTGTACAACGGGCTTTAAATATTTTCCATAACTTACATACCAAATGCAATCAGTGAGTTTGTATACAAGCAAGGTCATGTAAATTTATGAAAAAAAAAAAAAATGAGTGTTCCCTTATTTCAGTTCAAGTCAAATATGTGGAATAATTTTGTTTTTCTTTAAGAGTTCTACTTTTGGGAATTAACATTATAATAATCCATTAGATCTGGTTAATGGTGAAACAAATGATGTCCGAAGAACAGATCTGGATACAAAGAGACAAAGAAAACCTGAGTAAAACATTTACCCAAATCTTACATGCTTCTAAAAACACACCTGTGGTCAGTCGCTGCACAGCTGTGTTTTCATCTTGGCTTGTACTGGCATGTCTACAACTACCAAAGAAGGCAGCATTTTGACTGTACATGGACTTTTAAAACTGTACAGTTAAAACCGGTACAGCTAGCTTATAAAAGGCCCTTCACAGAGCTTATGCTATCAAGTGTCAAAGATATATTTTTAATGCCTTTTTTCCCTGCATCTCTTTTTTTTTACTTTTACAATGCAGTTGTATGAATGAAAGTCAAGATAAACAACTTATCCCTATAATATTGGATGTAGTTTCCATGATATTGTTCACACTGATGGTGCCTTTTGCTGTCTTTATATACCTTTTAAAAGCCATTACCCTGATTCTTTATTGCATGGCATTTTGGGTAGACATTTGTATCTGTGCAATGTGAACGCAAACTGCATGTAACTTTATTAGATTCTGATTAAAGCATTGTTTTGCTTAGGAGTAACTCCCTCAGGGAGGGACAGGACTGTGAATTATGACAATCATCTTTATGAGAAAGGTAGAAGAGGTGAGTTTGTAATGAGATTATCATAATGTCCTGTATTTTACACATCCTTTTCAAAGTCTCGGGTTCAAATGATTTTAGTAATCTGATTTCCATTAATGTAGTTTGGAGTCATGTGGCTTTAATACCACATGGCAATGCAGGTGAAATAATTAAAAATAGTATAATTACATAAGATTTCACAGAATCACAGAATATTCTGGGTTGGAAGAGACCCAAAAGGATCTTCAAGTCCAACTCTTAGATGAAGGTCCCTTATACTGCTTCCAGTAGATGCCCCATCTGTGTTTTATGTGTAGATTTTTGTATATTTAAAATCTGATTTCTCCCTGATATGAATATAGTGAGTGTGAAAAATTTTTTGATGTTGCAAGGCTGTTAGCTGCAGAACCCTAATAAAACTGCAATAAATAGGTACACTAGAATGTCTGGTTTTATAATTAAGTGATAATAGCAGTATTGTGCTATTTTATGAGGTTATAATCCTGTTCCCAAACCATGAGGTTGAAAGATGAACATTTTATTCCAAGACTAGAACTACATTATTGCCTCATAAAACAGTGCAGCAGCACATTATCGGTAGGATGTGGCTAGGATTAGTGCTGCTGTAGCTTTTTGTACTTTTTAACTGTTTAGAGTAAAATCTGATTAGAGTTATACATAATTTATGAATACCTGGGGTGAGATGGTAACGAGTCTGAAACTGGATAAATAAGTAAAACCACAAAAGACTGCATGAAACATTTCTGTCAATTACTACTTAGTAAATATATTCACATAACTTTGAAAGCAAAGTAAAAAACGTGAGTAATAATGCTCTTTTTCTGTTTGCATACAACTCTGGGACTATTGACTTACACTATGCCTTTAGTCACTTAGTGAAGTAAAATGCATAATGCAGAAAATGCTGCCTTAGGCTTGATCTGCAAGCATCTATATTTTGCATTACTCATGTAAATAGTCATAATGGAGTCAATGCAGCTACTCAGATATATAAGTTTACCCACACATATTAAAAGATTCAGGGTCAGGAACATAATTCCTTGTTGATCTTTGAACATTTTGACATTAGAAAATATGAATAAACACTTGTTATCAGTGTAAAGCAAGATGAATATATATGAAGGCAGTTGCTGACTGTGGACTATTCACTCAAGTGGGGTAGAGTTACACCTGGCTAATGACAAGTGGACAAAGCACACCACACACAGAGAACAATGTGATACACCTTGCTTGTCAGCTGTAGGCAGGCTACACTTCACTCTTAGTCCAATTCTTTTCTGTTTCTTTATTTAGATTAGAACAAAACTCTTGTCCTTCCTCTCTATGCTGGAAAGCTACTTTG
Organism: Cephalopterus ornatus; assembly: GCA_013396775.1. Taxonomy (NCBI): domain Eukaryota; kingdom Metazoa; phylum Chordata; class Aves; order Passeriformes; family Cotingidae; genus Cephalopterus; species Cephalopterus ornatus. The sequence goes on along the minus strand of VZRE01015167.1, from coordinate 50,182 downwards.
TTACACCACATGTGTGCTTGTACCTTCATCGGTTCTCCTTTGATCAGAGCTCTTAAGTTGTCCATCAATTAAATGTTCCAGAAATTACCAGTTTCTTCTCTAGCTTCTTTTCAAAAGGTGGTGAATACTGGTTGAAGAGGCATGGTAAAAATCTATTCCTAGTTATAGTGAAACGTAGTTTCTGAACTTAAATACATATTTTGTGCCTATGGCGTCTGTCCAGTTCATGAAAGATTTCACTACGAAAATATTTCAGTACAAAAAATTATTAAAGGAGTAGCTCCATTTGAGGACTTTTTTCAATATCAGATCAAGAGGACAAAAATTATACAATGATCCAACCAACTAACACACCCTTGTTGTATGCCTGCTACTGAAATGTCTCTGAGAACAAATCTGAGTCTCACAAATTTATTTATTTATTTTCCTAGTGTGTGACCTGAGCTGCACTCCTTAGCTATTATTTACCATTCTTCAATCTTTTTCCCATGACCAGCTTACTCAAACTGCACATAGGATATAAAATTTTCTTAGAAGCGGAGCCAAGCTGCTGCTGTGAAAACCAATTTTTTTCTTCAGCAAAAGCAAAATGCTGCAGTTTTTTCACGTGTGTTACTGCTGACACTGTCTCTTTTCACCTTCAACTGGATACAACAAGATGACAGTGTCATATTTCAGTATTTGTGAAGGCAATAGAATGCTTTGCCTTTTACATCAGTGTCTAACTTTAAATAATTAATCCTATACTATCCCTGTGAGGTTGATAAGTATTATCCTTCTCTTATAGATGAGGCAGTAAAGACCAAGGACTAAATTCTATTGACGTCAGCAGAGGGTTATTAAGGATTTTGTAGAAATCCTTAGTCACAAAGTTAAAGAGTCTCTAGCTCCTAATTCTTTGGCCCATCTAATGGTCTAAACTAACTACTAATAAACACATTTTAGTGCTTCTCTTACAGAACCACGTATTGTACCCAAATATACTGAATACAAAAGGGTATAATTTATCTACTGCATCAGATCTTTTCCAGGAGGCTATAAAGACATGAACTGCAGAACAGTTTCCTCTCTTACAATTAGGTTTTGCTTCCTATTGCCATTGAAGGAAAAAGCAACACAGCCTAAAGTCCATTTATTATTTAGGAAAAGTGAGAAGCTATTTTAATCTCCTTCTGATTAATCCTTTTCAGGATTTATCATTCAATAACTTTTGTGCTATGCATCATTTGCCTGTGGTAAGATGTAATACATGCTGTTTGGCACATAGAAAATGCAGGAAAACAATAGAATTCTTAGTATTCTAGCATGTTATTCAAAAACCATCACTGCAATCTGAGCATCAGCTGCAAGACGTCAAGCTGGAGAGATGATATATAGAAAGATGGTGATGTAGATCTGTAGAAATCTGATTCAACATGTAACAATTTTAAAGGGAAATAGCAAATTTAAAAAAAAAAAAAAAGGCGGTATACTAAGGTCAGCTGACAGAGAGGGCTTTCATTTAAATTCTTAGCCTGAGGGAAACACCCAGAAACTGTTTACCAGGAATTGTCCATGGCCTAGAATTGTTTGGGAGATTTCTAATTGGCCAAAGAAAATTCTGAAAAGTTTTAGAATAATCACTTCAAATCCAGCATCCAGCAGCATTCCCAACTTCAACCTACAAGCATAAACATAGCCAAAGAAACAGATGTCGCCATATCATCAGATAAGATTCTGTCCACATTTTGCCTTCTTACCCGATTATGACCGCATGAGTAAATGCAAGATAAGATAGGAAGATCACTGGTTGAAAGGTGTTACAGCAAGTAGTGACTGGATCGGCACCTCTGAATGTGTGTGCAATCAGTTAACCAAACTGTCTTATTAGCATGATTAAAAAAATCAACCAACCAACCAACCAAAATACTCAGATGATTACTCAGTTTTTGGGTGCTGTTTTCTCATAATTACTGATCATTATTTCTGATACATTATATTTATAGCATAAGGGTGGGTGTTTCATCCTACCTCATGCTAGATGTCTACAGCCTAAATATTCATACTGGTCATTTAGACTCGCTGTAAAAAAACTAAATGAAGGAGGGGGGGAAAAAAAAAAAGGAATTTTTAGATGATGAGTCGTTTTGTTCTCGAGTGACTGCTAAAATCAAGCAAAATCAGACTGCATGGAAGTGCCTATATGTCCCCAATGACCACAGGGAAGATCTTATATACAGGATAATTAGAAGGTTGCAGATATCTAAAGGTAAGTGAAATTAATTTTGCTCAAGGAGTCTAGGAAGTGAGATAAGATTGGCAGGGTACTTTGAACAGTAGAGGGCATTGCTCTGACAGTGGAAGGAGCTGGGGGGCTTTCCTGGCTCCTCTTTGGTTTTTGGAAAAGGTATTTGGCTCATGCTTCCAAGACTTGTAACTGGACCCATTTTAAAGAAAGCACTGCAGTAAGATATTTGGGGAGTTAAGACTATTTATTTGTCCAGTTTATAAAGAAACTAAAATTTGGCACACCTTTCAGTAGAGTGTTTTCATCAAGCTTTTCTGATTTTCACTGATCTAATGGATGTTATTACTTTTCCTCAGTTTGTCTCATTTACATAAACACTTATACTATGGAATCTACTTTGTCTAATTTTCCCATAACCAGGTTTATATGTCTTCAGAATTATTTCTGAGAATTTTGTCACCAAGAGATTTTGATTTGTTATCCCCACAGGTGTGTATATTCTGTACATAATAAAGGAAATGTCAGTCCAGTGAAACATGCAAAATATTCTAGTACATAGGGGAACATATTGAGATTCACAAAAAAGAAATTTAGTTTCTGACTTTAGGCAAATCAGCTAATCTACCCTATAGGGGAAGGTGGGGAAAATAAATTCAATACTTCGAGGTATTCAGGGTAAAAATGTTTAAAGTGCATTTATGATTGTGAATTGAAAAGGCATTTTCCAAATAATCTGTCTCCTAGATATGGATCGGGAGTGTTGGAGTAAATTACTATTAAAGGTCACATGGAACCCAAACTAACTATATGATTCTATGATTCTGTGATAGGTGGAGTTCACATCATCAGTTACACCATTATGCAGAGAACCTAAAATCTTGGAAAATGGAATTTAGTGGAGCACACCCCAGATCCTTCTTTGCCATGCAAACTGATCATCTCTGGGAAAAAAAAAAAATTATATTGGTTGGTCTACTGTGAGACTGTGTCAAGATCAAGGACTGCAGAGTAGATTGTGACCAGTTAGAAGATTAGTTCTCAATTTCTTTTTCTGGGATACTATAACAACCTACTGGGAACTGAATATTTCTTACAGCTCAGACATGATTCAGTTACTGATACTTGAGGCATTGCCACATGTGAACACAACCGTAGTGACAGCATGTGTGAACACACTTAGCTCATGACAAATGTAGGATAAAATTAAGTACTTCAGTCACATTAAAACACTTTAACCAGATTGTTTTTCTATGGGCTATCTGCACTAAGGAAAAGACACAGTTAAGTAATTTTTGAGTAACAGCTCTGCGGATGTACAATCAATTTTTAAACTGCTGTAACTCCATTGCACACCCATGGGCACAGAAAGTTAGTGACACAAGAGAGATGGTCTTTATCTCTTGGTAAGCTGTCAGATAGGATGTTGAGTATAAGCTTCCAAAATAGAATATATTGCAAAATTTGATTGAAAAATACTAGATCCCTGCTCATAGAAAAAAGAATACAAACCCATAATTGCTTAAAACATATGAGAAAGAGCTCTATGGCATGGCCAGAGCATATATCTTATTTCAACAAACATTCGCATAAGTTCCATTGCTCTAACTTATAGCAGACATCCATTATCACTTCAGGAAATATTTATCATATGTGGTGTACTCCATACACAAATAATTTTTGAATGTTCCTGACCAAATCATGACAATAAATTTTAAGAAGGAACTCAACATATAGAGTATTTCAGGGAAAATTTAGCATTATGAAATTAAATTCAAGGGGACAGTGGTGACCATGACTGGGTTAACAGTTGGATTCAATGATCTTCAAGGTCTTTTATAACCTTAATGATTCTATGATGATAGCAATAATCATGATAATAATGATAGGAATAGTAAAAACAACAACATTCACAGTCTTGTTGAATTGTGAAAATAAATTTACTAAACTCATCCTTTCAGGATAAAGGCCTTAATAGGAGTAACACAACAGAGAATTATTCAGAGAAGGTAGAAGTTTGTTCCTGAAAAGGCTGGGTGTTCTAGTAAATGAAAACAAATCCTGATTTTGACTTCTCTAACGAAGCAAAGACTAGAGAATTTTTTATTTTAAATTGATTTCTATTTTTTTAAATATACATAATTTTTATTTTCACACATATTTATTTATTTATTACATATCTGTATTAAATGCAGTTTCAATCTGTGGAATTCTTTCCTTTCTACTCAGAAATATACTGTAACTGAGAATGTAAAAGTAGAAATAAAACATATTTTCACAAGATTTTAATCTTAATTTGTCATTGTAGTTCTATGAATGTGAAAATCCCTGGTCTTAGTTTTCAGTGTAATTAGATTTAAACTAAAATAGATATTTTGTGCAATGATTAGTTTGCTCTTTAAAGGTGCACTGTAATGAAGCATACTCTTTTATTACCCACTAATTACAATTAGAGTTCAAAATTCCACTATGATTAGCCTTTGATTATCACAGTGCTTTGTGATTACAAAATAATGACTCCACTTAATTGGTAATAGCAAGCCATAGATAAAACCAACATTTTTTTTTAACCATGCAAATTATGTAAAATAAGAAATAAAAAAATATCATGCTTACCTTTATATGCCATTTTAACACTACTCAGTAAAGCTTGAATATGCTTTCATTTGCATCAAAATTCCATTCTGGAAAAACATCAAGTTGTATTTGGGCCTAACCATTGTGGCAAACTTTATTTGGAAGTGTAATGTTTGTGTTAATATTATAAATAATATTTTTTCAAATTCATCAAGAAAAATTATCAACATATTTTTCATTTTTTATGGACATTCTGCTTAAAGGTTTAAGGGATCTCATGCTACTGTACCTGCTAATGCTGCTTAGCTGTAAACTCTACAGGAATTAACAAGACTCACAGATATCAACAAAGCTACATGGATCATTATCAAAAGCAGATATTTCACATCTTAGGGATTTCTGATATTCAGTACAAATTGTCCTTTCCTTCTACAGAATAATAATTTTAAAAAGGGTTTATCAGCTATTTAAAGGTTGTTTTTGTGATTCTCCTAAGAACTAAACTATAACTTTTCAAAGAGCATACATACAAGCCATCGTTTTCTGAGCCAGATTTCATAGAATGGTTTGGTTTGCTAGGGATATTCATCTGGATCATCTAGTCTTACCCCCTGCTGTGGTCAGGGACATCTTTCACCCCATCCAGCCTGACTTTGAACATTGTCAGTGATGGGGCATCCAGAATTTCTCTGGGCAACCTATTCAGGTGTCTCACCACCCTCATCATAAAAAATTTCCTCCTTATGCCCAGTTTAAAAGTACACTCAGTTTAAACCATTGCTCCTCATTCTTTCACTACAGCCATTGTTAAAAATCTTTCTCCATCTTTCTTATAAGCTCACTTTAAGTATTGTGAGGCCACAATAAGGTCTTACTAGTTCCTTCTTTTCTTTACGTTGAACAACCAACATGTCTCTCAGCCTGTCCTCAGAGGAGAGATGTTGCAGCCCAGTGATCATTTTTGCAACCATCCTCTGGACTGCTCTAATAACTCCATGTCTTTCTTGTGCTGGGGACCTCAGAGCTGAATTCAGTACTACAGGTCAGATCTTATGAGAGTAGTTAGAGCAGCAGAATCACTTCCCTCAACCTCTGGGCCACGCTTCTTTTGATAGGTGGAGATGATTGGCTTTCTGGGTTGGAATCACACAGTACTGGGTCATGTCCAATTTTTCATCCTTCAGTATATGGCCTGAAAACTACTCAAAATAAAATAACACATCTAGGAACAGATGCCTGCCATCCTTTAGAAGTACTTCTGATTTACATACATAAAGATTCTATATTACAACACAGTTCTGAAACTCACCAAATATTTTGATGTTCCTTTTCCCAAAAAGAAAGCACAGTGGTGATGTCCATGGGGCTGATGAGGGCCTACCAGAATCCTGCATAAGGTCTGGGAGGAAATTGTTAAGAGGTTGATTTTAACGTGTAGCTTTTAAAAAGAAGTTGATCAGGGCATACAGAGGTTTTCTTAAAAAAGATGAGTAAAGGAAAGTTTCTTTCCCTTCATAAAATGAAAGGTCAAAAGTGATAAGGTTACTTTCTGTAATCAGACAGCTTTTTGCTTCACAGAGAAATTAATAGAATTTTTTAGTAGAGCTACAAACAGGTTGCAAAATTTCCAGCTAATAACTGGATCAGACCCAGAACAGTCTTATATACTTGTAAGCTCTAGTTTAGTAGGCAGCTGTTTCAGTTTCAGGTGCAGTTTTCCTTGCCTGTTTATTTTTTTGGTTCTTCCACTAGTATGTTCAGTAGGCAAAATATTAATATTTAATATTTAACGTGTTCTGTTTATCAGCCTTACTTCCTTTATAAATATAAATTTTCACAGAATCACACACCTGGATACAATCAATATGATTGTTACAACTCACCTTTACTCTTCTGTTTCATAACTGAAGTTCTTTTGCTTCAGAACTTGGTATTAAATCATCATTAAGATGAAGGATGAAAGAAAGAGAAAAAAAAATCATTAAAGACAAACTTCTTACGAAATATTTGCTTTTAAACAATATATAAATGGCAAGGATCTTGTATCTATGTAATATTTGAGAGAAGAGTAAAAGGAGGCAGATGCTCACAAGGAAACAAAAATACAGAAAACAAGTTGAACATGAGGAATGGATAGTTTTCAGTTACAGTCCAGTGCTGGACATAAAACCGCTGCCCTTTCTATGTTTCACATAAATATAACTATTATGATATGCTGAAATTGCAAGTTAGTAAACTTGCAATATCAGTTATGAAAGTGATAAAAAGGAAATTTTTCTCTATACATTATGTGATTATATGGTAGAACTCAATGTCACAGCAAATCTTTGAAATTAGGGATGTATTCAGTTTCGGATAGATATTTATGATGATACAAAATGGTAGAGTTTGAAGTATTGAATGAAAATGCAAAATTTCACAAACTGTGTATTTGTGCAATAAGAGTAAACCTCCTACTTTAGTTTTCAATATTTTCTAATCACAGTAATTTAGCAAAAAAAAAAAAAAAAAAGGCATGAGGAAAGAGCCTGTTGAAGGATTCTTACTACAACTACTAAGATACTGCTCTTCAATTCAATGTCTATCATCCCAAATCCATATTTGAAAGACTGATAAAAATATGCCATATATACTTACACTACAGGGAAAAATGAGATTAACTTCAACCATCAAAATAGCAGACCCTTGTTTTTCAGCAGCTTCCAGAAATCTGCTTTAAAATTCTAAGCAACATATCAACCTTCACTCAGTTCTTTGAATAACAACGTGTAAATAATACGTCAGTTCAGAAAATCCAAAATGGTGTCTCCTTGTAAAGTAAGATATGCAGGTATCCCCAGAAATGCCAAGGCAGTGGAAAGAATTCAAAAGATTGTTTAGAAGGCCAGAACATGAAAAACTTACAAAACCTCACAGTGCTGTTAAGCGCTGGGCCCCAGGGAGAAAAGGCAAGTTTCCACCCTCTCCAGGGCCTTTAGTATCCTCTCTGTTTCTCCCCCTTCTTCCAAGGCCTCTGTACATGTCTGTTAGGGTTATCTCTCTGGCATTGCAGAGAGAGAGAGAACAAAGCTCTCTCTGCAACCCCCTCTGTGCTGCAGAAGGGGAAAAAAAATCTAACCCTCTTGAGAAGGCACTTTGCAGGCTTCCTAAGCAAAAAAAAGTTTCTAGCTTTACTATTACAAATTCTCCCAAAAGCACAACTATTCCTACATTCCTTTACAAAATCTGAGAAGCATCTGTGTTTGAATAAACAGTCTTACTTGCATGCATTTTCACACAGCTCCATGTTTGTCTACTGCAATAAAGTATCATGTTTTCCAGTATGCTTTACTGACTATATTATTGATTAAGAATTAACTTCTTATTTGTCCAGAGGATCACATAAAACAAATTATCATTCTAAAAAAAAAGTTTGATAGCTTACAAGAATGTAACTCAGTCTAAAGTATCATAAATGCATCATTTTGTGGATTTGGGGCAAAAAAAAATTATTTTATTTGAAGATAAATATCCAATAACATGGAATCTTCACAAGAAATATAAAATGTCATAATTAGAGTATCATCTTTTTAGTTGTCATCATTCCTCTGGTGACCCAGATGTGTCATGTTCTGAGTATCTAAACACAGAGCTGAGCTGTGGATCTTCCCAATAACAATTTTCTTCAAAGTTTTGGAATGAAATGACAGTAAGCAGTTTTTAGAACTGTCTACCACGGCAAAAACTAGATACATTGGAAGGAATATATTAAAAAAGTGGAAATTGAAGATATAAAATATATAAAAAGAAAACTGTGGAATAACTTTTATTTTCTCTGAAGGAAAACTGTTGTTTTAAAATGCAGGTAAACTGGTTTATGCAGATGATAAAGTAATTGGAAAAATTATAAAACAAAGATTATTCACAGATCTTTGAGTAGCACATTGTCCATGGTCCTTGCAGTGAACTACAGCTTCTCCTGAGTAGAATAGCCTTTTAATCACCTATACCTAACATACTTGCCCACAGACTTCTGCTGAGCTATGAAACATAAATCAAGAGTATTGGTCATTACTTTCTCATGGTATTGTATTAGGAACAAGAGTTTCTCTTTTTTTAATCAGACCTTAAACAATCTATATTGAATAGAGAAGGTCCAAATTTATCTCTAATTTAACAGAGTTAAAATTTGGTGGAGAGGATGAAATGGACACAGATACTCAATATGGTACACAGATCTCCATTAAATGGATCAGCCTTTATTATTCATCTATCTTAGTTGTGACTCAAAGAATTATATCAATCTTATCATCACTTAGATCTATGTTGACATTACGTTTTGTTCACATAGCAATTTCCACAACAATCATATGATCCTTGAAATTAATATTTCTACATATCTTTGCAGACTGCTTTTATGCTTGGTATATATGTAATATAATTAAGGAGAAAAGTTGAGAAGACTGACCTTAGATGTCTTAAAACAAAAGGTGAGTTAAAAAAATCTAAACAAACAAACAAATAAACAAACATACATACAACCTCATAAGCATTTCTTTTTTGAAAACTCAAATACTTAATAAGTTCTGTGTTTTCTCTATCTTGTCTCATGATCGTGGTATGTCATCTCAAAAGAAAGTGTGTCATAAATGTTTTTTTTCCGCTTTGTACATATGGTCTCACAATAATGCAGAATCAATTTTCGGTTTGACAACCTTGACTGCAAACTGATTAAGGGTATGTCTCTGGAACTTGGTGAGACCAAGAGCTATCCCTTGGTAGAAGAAAAAAGCTAAAAGCTCACATATTTTCTCTAGTGGTGTTATAAGTCATCACGTCAATTATTGACAAGAGATTTTAAATAATGTACTTTCCTTCCAGATATCTGGAATTTCAGATGGTCCCAAATTATGATTATTTTGGCCAGTCTCAATATACAGTTTTTCACTGTGGCATCTCCAAGGGTTTTCAAAAATTTCACAGATTTTTCTTCAGTTATGTGATGGAATCTGCTCTCAACAGAATCTTAGGTGTTGCAAATTTCAGCAGAACACAGTATAATCAAAATAGTTTCTCTTCATAACTGTACTGCCTAGAACCACATTCTTATTCTCCTTGCATTTCAATGCAGCTTGCATTGAAAATAACTAATGTTACACAGAGGTCAACATGTCTTTCATACTAAATTATAATTAAGTGTAATAAAATATTAATATCCAAAGCTAAGTGAGAGAAAAACATTTATAGTCCATTTAGTGCTTTCAAAAAATTAAGAATTTCTACATAAATTATGACTCTTTATCACTCAAGAGCTCACTTTGATCTCCAAGTAACAAGACCAGAAAAAAAGAGTTGAAGACTTTCAGCTAACAGATTAATTTAAAACACACATATACACATACATAGCAGTTTATACTTCGAAAGAGAAAAGAGCAAAACCCCAAAATCTTTCATTCACTTTAAAGAAAACCTCAAACTCTTCTATATTTAAACTATCATCCTTATTCTTAACATGATTTTATTATTAAAGTGTGCAGTGTTGGCCCTGGCTGGACAGCAGGTACCCACTACATCTGCTCTATCCCTTGCCTCCTCAGCTGGACTCAGGAGAGAAAATATATTGAAAAGCTTGTGGGTTTAGATAAAAACAGGTAGAGATCACTCACCAGTTACTGTCACAGGGAAAACAGACTCATCTTGGGGAAATCAACTGAATTAATTACTCATCAAATCAGAGGAAGATAATGAGATACAAAATCAAATCTTAAAAGCATCTTTCCCCGCTCCCCTTAACTCTCCTCTCCTTCTTCCTAGGCTTAACTCTGAATTTTCTCCATCTCCTCCCTTTTAGCAGTGCAGGGGGATGGGGAATGAGGGTTACAGATCATACACAGTTTCTGTCACTCCTTCTTCCTTAGAAGGAGGATTCCTCACACTCTTCCCCTGCTCCAGTGTGGAGCCTCTCCCATGGCAGGCAGTCTTTCATGAACTTCTCCAACATGGACCCTTCCCACAGACTACAGTTCTTCATGAACTGACCCAGTGCGGATCCTGTCCACTGGTTGCAGTCCTTCAGGAACAGACTACTCTGGTTCAGGTCTACCATGGAGTCACAAGTCCTGACAGCAAACCTGCTCCAGCGTGGGCTTCTTTATTTGGCAAGTCCACAGGTCTTGACAGAAGCCTGCTCCACTGTGGGCTTCCCATGGAGTCACAGTCCTCTTCACGCATCCACCTCCTCCAGTGCCTGTCCTCAGGGCTGCAGGTGGATATCTGCTCCACTATGAACCTCCATGGGGGGCAGGGGGGAGCCTGGTTTGCCATGGTCTTCCCCATGGGCTGCAGGGGAATATCTGCTCCAGCATCTGGAGCACCTCATTCCCCTTCTTCACTGACCCCAGTGTCTACAAAAGTGGAAAATTCACACACAATCCACCCTCACCCCTTCACAATTACAACAGAAATTCCCCGCTATGTCTCCAGTTCCCATCAAGCAGGTTATATCCAGCCACTTACTGAGAAATAATGCCTCAGGACACACAGCATTTGCTCTGGAATACAAATATTGCAAATAACTAAAATCTTCATCTCAGTCAGACCAAATACACAGCAAGATGAAAGTCAGCACATGTTTTGAAGCTGAAATTACAAAATCAAGTGTCCCAAATATGTTATTTGCAAAGGCAGAAAGCAGTAAAAAAATTACTTCTAAGCATCAGTAAACTAAGAGTTGACACGTTATCAGTATATTACAAATAATTAAATCATTTCCAGAACTGCCCTTAGCTGAAACTGTCTTTTATTTTTCTATGGTTTCTTTTTGCCTTTTTTTTTTTTATAGTCTTGGGGCAAACACTTTAACATATTGTTTGAGCTTCCCTGTAAAAGTCATGGGATTTGTGCTAAGATTTGCAATCCAATAAAAGTTATTATGAAGTTTATTTAACATTTGAATTTTTCAGATGAACAAAAAAAAGGGGCTGTGTAGTTTCCTTTCTATGTATACTTGCATATGTACACAAACTTTGGTTCCAAATAGTAAGGTGTGTCTACCCTAGGAGATAAAAGTACATTAGGAGTGAGAGGACAAACAAGATTCATAGTCATAGAATGGTTTGGGTTAGAAGTAACTTAAAAGATCATCTAGTTCCAGTCTCTCCACCCATAAGCAGGGTCGCCACTCACTATATCAGGTTGCCCAGGGCCTCATCCAATTTGGCTTTGAACAATTCCAGAGTTGGAGCATCCACAGCTTCTCTGGGCAACCCATTTCAGTGTCTCACCACTCTCATAGGAAAGGATTTCTGTTTTATACCTCAACTGAACCTGCCCTCTTTCAGCTTAAGGCCATTCTCCCCTGTCCTATCACTACATGCCGTTGTAAACAGTTCCTTTCCATCTCTCGTCAGCCTCCTTCAGGTAATTGAAGGCTGCCCTAAAGGATCCCCAGAGCCTTCTCTTCTCCAGTCTGAACTGCCCAAACTGTCATCCTGTCTCCATAGGAGTGGTGCTCCAGCACTCTAGTCGTCTTTATGATCCTTCTCTGGACTTGTTCCAAGAGATCCATGTCCTTCTTATGTTGGGGACCCCAGAGCTGGATCAGTACTCCAGGTTGGGTCTCACCTGAGCAGAGTAGAGAGGAAGAATCACCTCCTTTGACCTACTGGCCACACAACTTTTGATACAGCCCAGAACTCAGTTGGCTTTCCGGGCTGCGAGCTCACACTGCTCGGTCAGGCTGAGCTTCTTGTTAAACCAAAACCCTCAAGTCCTTCCAACAAGTAGTTCTGCCAGGCCCATGTTAATTCCCTACATGACTAACTCAGATGTCTGTGCAGTGTTCCTGGACCAACAGCTTTGGAGAGATGGAGTAAATACTTGAATATCCTGAGACTGAGGCAGGCAGGTCTAGACTGCCTTGCTGGCTACCAGCATCTGTAGCAGAGCTGATAGAGAGGGAGGCAATAGAATCTCTGATGAAAGGACAGGAGCTATGCAGATAGACTTCATGAATCATGGAAACTGCCTTTAAAAATGTTGGGAGACACTGTGGATAAGATTCAAATTAAATGACAGCCCAAAAGGTTAGCAGCCAAACTTAAATTACAGTAAACTGTAATTTTAGCACAAACTAATTGCTTATAACTGGAGTTGCTTGACTGTAAATTTTTTAGTGCATACAGAATTTGTCTAGGAAGGAAAATGCATCCTCCAAACAGGCTGAAGAAGTTTTGATGCACTTGTAATTCCAAATGACAAGGTTGTAATTTATTTTGTGAGGAGAATAGTTTCTATTATTTTTACTGAATCTGTGTATATGGATACAAGAATATTCCAACCTGGAGGAGAGACAAAAAATATGTTCCTGTGTAATAATGAACAATCTATTTTATAGGAAAAATTCACCAGTGCAAGGGGTGGAGCGGGCAGAGGGGTAGCAAAAAGAATCCTCAATGACATATCCCATATCTTTTCTCTTATATTTGAATCTCTGTAGAACTCAGAAAATATGTGTACATGAAGTAATAAAAAACAATTTTCTCCAAGCTAGTTTCATTCTACTTTTACTCAGGTGTTTCTGTGTAGTACTCTGCTGTACCTTATTGCTAAGAACTGAGTGCTCTTGTGTCTGGGTAGCAGGATGTCGGTCTTCCAAGGCTGGGAAATTGAACTCTTATGCTAGTATTTCTCACCACTAATCTTTTAACAAGCCCTCTAAAGGGGCTAATTTGAAAATTACATTTACAAAAAATATCTATGTCAATCAGTGTTTATGAAAAAGATCCTTTCTTTGTTAAAATGGAAGAAGTTAAGCTTGCACTCACATTAGTGTTGGCAATGCTACCTTCTGGTGTAAACTTATTAGTGTGCTCACCACTGTTACCAGCCTCACTGTATTTATATGACCACAGTCATGTACATCTAAGAATATCCAGCTGGGGAAGGATGGCATAAAACAGAGAACAAATAAAATCATATTTAATTTTTGTAAAATATTTGAGATTAAATTTACGTTCTCTGCTGTATAATGAAGGTCATTACTACTGGTTCCATTCCTCAGTGTGTTCCTTCGCTGATGTGTCATGTTGTTTGTTTTAAAGATTTAAATTATATTTAGAATTTAATTAATCCGTTTACTATATTACTTAGTATTACTTCTGCTCAAATTTTTCTGTGAGCCCATAGCAATTGACCATATCTATATTTATCAATTTTTATTCTCTTTTAGGTTTTGAAAGAAAATTCAAACTGGTACCAAAACCAGCACTAAAACCCCGAAACTCGTCCCCATAAATTGCCCGCCTTATCAATTTGAATTATTTTAGCTTAATAAACATGGTGCCAAGTTAATATAAGAAGTCAGTCAGTAAAGTTGAACTTCAGTCCCCTTTTTTTCTCTGCTGACTATATAAGTATTGCCCTCTAGTTGGTCTTCTTCCATGAGATTCTACAGCTGCATCACGTCTAACTAGAAATAATTACTGAGACAAGAAGATTTCACTGAAAAACTGGATCGGAATTGAGATGACTGCAAATATGGTCACACTTGGATTTATGCATAATGGTTATATAACTGAAATGGTTTTGGGGAGATTTGAAGAGAAACTGAAAGAAACTACTTCAGGCAGAAGCTGAAAAACCAGCTGTGGGAAAGAAGAAAATGCCAAATATCTGCAATTTAATCTTGTCTTTACCTACTGGGAACTTAACCTGGTGTTGGTGAGGGATCTATCCAACCCCAAAATTTCGGCTTGATAAATGATGCATGCAAATATTCTTCTAAGCACTTACATGTGCATGCACACACAGAACCATGCAGAGAAGATTTTCTGGGGAAGGGAGGTTTGGATCACTCACAAGAGTGTGGCAAGGAAAATAGCAGAGATTATTCTCATGGGGAGGGAGGAACTGGAAATTTTTCCAGATCATAATAGGACAAGGGCAAAATTCTAATCTACTGAAGTCTTGACCTCTCTATCCATTACAGAAGAACACACATATTGTTTGAACCATATACTTTGAAACAGGTGCTCAGCTGCAGGACAAACAGGCTTCTACAACAGAATTGTAAAATATGGAAAAAAGACAATATTTAATGCCTTCAGAAAAGAATTGTTGAACTCATTTGCAGTAAAATTATTTCCTGTGATGCTGGTCCTTTGATCTTTCCCTATCCACTGTAAATTAAGGCTCAACAAACTTCAGTGCTTTGGAATACAACTACCCTCTATCATTCACCCTATTTACTCTCTACTTCTGTTCATGAAGAACAAGTAAAATGACTCTCCAGAGACACTCACTCTCCAGGTAAGTATTCACCCAGTGGTTTTTACACCAAAAACAGCATATAAATTTGCATGGGAACACAAACATACAGATGAAGACATATCTAAGATAAACAGCATAGTTACCTAATGTTAATCAGAAAGTTTCTCAGCTTCAGTTAGCATTGTGAAACAGTTATTTCACATCCAAAAGGCACAAGCCCCCTATATTTTGTAAATATTAAACAAATTCAATAAAGTACAGACTGAGAATGTGGTTTACACACTGTTGGATAATGAAGAAAACCTGGCTATTGGTACATTACAACTTCATACTAAGGCAAAACTATATCAGTCCTTTGTGAGAAGTTGCTCTTATAATCTGTTTTTTCATGGTGCTCCTCACAGTTAAGCAACAGGACATCAAGTACACTCCTAAGTGATGTGTGAAGGGGCAGAACCTGGTTGCACTGGCCTTAGCCAAAGACTGAGGAACCAATCAATTTCTAATCCCAATGGTTTATGCAGACATCATAAGTCAGGAATTGCTGTGTTCCAATATTATATTATGACCTTAGATAAAAGAAAATGTAGTTCTGAAGACATATCATACGTGGGTTTTATAATTAAAATAATGCACTTCTGATTTGAGAGAAAAGCACCAAAATTGGACACATAGTGTACAGGTTTACCTTAGCATTTTTCCTTTGTGGGGTAGATAATTTGGTGGTAACAAAGTATCAACATTTTAGAACTGTTAATAATTTTAAAAAAACCCATTCAGTTTCAGTTTTGTAGAAAGACAAAATTTTGTGCTGAATTTCCCAAGGATTTTTAAAAATAAAAATTTACAGTTACGTAAAATTAAACAATGCAGGTCCATCTTTGCTCAGCATTCGGTGTCACCTTTATTGAGTATCTAATGTTTAGCAAACATTTTTTAGTTTTATTTAAGTGTATGATAGTAAATTGCATGTCATAATGGATTAATTAATTAACTGGATTAATTAAGAGACCTGAAGCTGTAAATAATTCAGTAATTCATGTATAAGTACTTTTATGATAGAAAACTTTGGTAAAAAACAACAAGAAAGGGAAAACTAATATAGTCTATATTTTAGATAAGAAGTAGCAGATATAACTTACAGGAGCTGTAAAAAACTCCTGGTCTATACTTCATGCTCTAGAAACGGTGTGAGTTATTTTCAATTGCTATACCAATATAAGCAGCAGAACACCTTGGGAATGGGCTAACATCTGTCACTCACCCTTGTTTTATTTAGGTCTTAAGCCAGTCCTAAAAATTTATGTTTTTCATAAGACCCATCAATTTTAACTACCTCTTGCAGTGATTCATGAAATGGTTGCTTATTGCTATTCTTTTTAAAAATAAAATGATTCTGAGTTACTGCTTGTTTACTCTGTGTCTTTCTTCAGTGTAATTCCTGCATGAATTACAGACAGGTAAAGTCAGGAAAACATAGTGCTGGATTTAGTCCACTATATTGAATAAGTGAACACATGTTATGTTTGAAAAAGCAGAGAAGTTCTGATGTAAATTTCTAGACTTGGTACAGGGAATAAGACTGTACAGGTAAGGAGAGAGTCACATATTCATCTTTTTTACTGAACAGCAGGAAAGAAGTATGTCACAAGAATAATACTACACTTGCTTGAGACTAAACAAAACCATGCAGAATGCTAATTGCTTCAAAAATCATGTTTAAAACAGTAATATTGACTATTTCAATCTAATCACTCCAGTTGAGCCATAATTCTTCTTAATATGTCAACTGTGAAAGTTCAGGAAGCAAATTTATAGGGAACAAAAAAGGGTTATAATCGAATAGGATGAGTCTATATGAAGGCATAGTTTAATGAATTTGACATTGAGATTTGAGGTCCAGAAAAATGAATTCTTGCTGCCTGAGACCCCTTCTCCCTCAAATTCCAAGTAATTTGATCTTGGCTAAGTTTGTAACATTAAGGAGATGCTTCATCAAACTCATTTGAGACAAAAGACTAGTTAAGTAAGCTATTCCTGGTTTTTTTCATATTTGAAGTTGAACTTGAGCTTGGAGAAAAGCAGTAGTTTGCTTAGATTTGAATTTTCAGATCTGTATGTAGTGTTTTAGCATAAGTAGAGCTTAAAGAAGCTATCTCTACATAAATACTGTAATTAAATATGCTCTCATAAGTATTACTGAAATGTCATATTTGGAATTATAATGCTAATCAATATAAAAGTTTACTTTAGTGCAATTTTGCTAAAGTACAAAATCCCATATTTACCTAATCTTCTATTTAAACTTTGCAGAAATAACTAGAATCTACTACTTAATTATCATTGTGCTATTCTCCATCTTAGCTGTCCTATTTTAAAGCTTTAATATTTTCTTACAAAAATGAATTTGACCCTTTTTAATCAGCTTCTTTACAAAGATCAAATATATCTGTAATATTTTCTCAATTTCTCTGATTCTGCTACCTGTGCTTAAGTACTTTTGAACATCAAATTCTGTTTATTTAAAATTAACTTTGAAACTGAAAGAACCTCACCCTTCTATATTTTAAAATATGTGGAAAATTGTGTTTATTTATGTTTCTCCCAATATGTGCAGCCTTATTATTCTGGTTGCACAATATTTTCTGATCATACCATAAGTTTTAGATATCTATGTGTAAATACCTCCTTTCAGTTTGCTTAGAAGCAGAGAAGAAAACAATAAGTCTATGTTCCTTTGTGAATTTCCTTTTGAATCTGGTGGCATAGAAAAGTAGATATGATTTTAGACTTTTTTAAAGGACTGTCTACTAGTTTATTCTCATTTTACATAGAGGTCATCAACTCCAATTATTCATACTTAATACACTTTAATTCATTCCAAGCTTTCTTTTGTGGCAAACTAAACAATTCCTTAAAAAATTCCCCAAGGTGTGGAATAGCTGTTAATGTACATAATACTGCTATTGTCCCATCACGTATGATCAACTTCACTTGCAAACTGCCCATCTTGTGGATCCTTTCTGGATGCTTCCGTGGCAGCTTTCTAGGATCAAGATTTTACCAAGGGTGGCAGCAGCACCATGAGGCCAGCTGGATCCTGGGAAAAGAAAAGCAGAGGTTGAAGAGCTATGCTATGTGTGCCTCTTCTCTGGCATCTGCTGAAGTGCGGATGAGGCAGAGGAGACAGGGTATTTGTAAACAGGTGAAGTGCAAAGTGATCTGGGGTACTTTCATGCTGTGATGTATTCCTGCTGATATGCAGGATGGCTGACTCATTTTCCCCAAAAGACTTGGAGCTTTCCCAGAACAGAGATTGACCTATCTGGTCCCAGAAGTGCAGAGTACTTTCAGGCCACCTTCTGAAAGATACAGAAATTTAGCCCTAAAGAAAAAATTAAAAACCAAAAAACAACAAGCAAAATATGCCAAACCTTGCAGATTTCCTCCTATCTCTTCCTGAGGACAGGTTTTTAGCTTGCTAGATGAGTGAAACCATGTACAATAATTCTGGTAGAGATTTTGAATGCCAGGTAGGAAATTTATTTCACAAAGCTTATTGATTTCTGCAGATAAATCTCTAGAAATACCTTAGTCTCTACAAATCATACTGGTTCTGTGACTTTCTGCCTTTAGGTTATAGTCCTATGCAATCTAAAATTCCTAGTCCTATTTAAAGGAGGTTCTGCAACAAAACACATTAAATCAATTTGGAATTAACAGAGGTAATTTTAAATCCCTTAACAGAGGTGAAACCGTTCCTGATTTACGTCAGTACAATTGAAATTAGAATCAAACTTTAAATAATGGAGTTGCAGGAAAATATTATCCCATACGGAAGCAAGACAGATATCAAAAAGAGAAAAGGTCCAGCCATGTGATCTACATGGCAGTTGTGTGGAAAAATAACCTGCTACTGAGTCTAGATTGGTATGGCTGGAAGACGAACTTTCTTGTGTTCTTGGAAAGAACATATTGTTTGCTCTCAGTCTTGTTCTGGTCTATAAATTTCTGTAGTTTTATGTTCTCAATCATTCTAAAGATATTGCTAAATATAGGTCCACAACATTTCAAATAATTTTAAAGATACAGTTTTTTTAAAAAATTACTATTTAGCTCATAGTCATGGAATATCCTTTTTCATGTTTTATTATCCATATTGTTATAATTCTACATTGAATGAAATAAATTGATGGTGGCAAAGTGAAAGTTAATATAGTAATTGATGATAATATAGGACCCTAACCCATAAGACAAATGCTTACAAAAGAGTAAAGACTTTTCTTTGTTGTACGTGTGACATAACTGTGGATTTTAACTTCCATGTCTAAACCCATTTGAGTGGAACATTAGGGCAACCCAAGTACACCAGACATATGGATTTTCTGCAATTCCCCACTGCGCACTGACAAGGTTTGACTGAGGGCAAAACTGGCAGATGGCATGGGACAAGTGAATTTCTCCTTGTGAAATGGAAAGAATTGAAAGAAGTAAGAATATTTATTTACTTTTGTCATATTATTCATAAAATAATGTTTTAACTTCATCAGAACATCTGTGAATGAGGAATATACTGTTTGAGAGAAGCCAAATGAGTTCCCCAAATACTGAATAAAATTATGTCTTTCGGTGAAAAATTCCTCAATGGGTACAAGAAGTACTTCAGGAACTCATTTTTGATCCACTAGGACAATACTTTTGATGCTTTATATTGACCTGTAGGAGTACTAGAATCAGATTGATTTAAATAAACAAACATTGGTTCATCATATAAAGAAGTTTTAAACTAAAAATTATGATATACAAATATCATAAAAGCAAAGATCTTTTCTGTTGATCAGTAGATGGCAAGCTTGCTACACTCATCTTTCAGGAAATGTTCTGCCAGTCTTTAGCATACAACTGTTATGTTGTATTATTATTTATTTTATCTAGAAATTAATAATACTTAATTTGATTAATAAATTATTTGCATATGACATGCTTTATAGATGATACAACTTTTAAAATAATCTGAAGATAAATTATAATTAATATTATATGGGTTTACTTTCCCCAGCTTGTTTTTGTCTTAAATGACTTCTTTATTTGTTTTTTATTTTTATTTGCAAAAATAACTAATTTATTAATGATAGGGTATTCCTCAGTGCTTTTATATTTTCTGTGTTTTAGCATTTTTTTTCTATCAGAAACTTTGCCCAAAGTGCTTTATAGGGATTGCAACACAGAGAAAATAATCACGATTATCTTTATTACTTTTCACTGCAAAATATGAAATAGCAATAGGAATATGTTTGGTTTACTAAATATCTGCAATAATTCCTTGATTTTCTGGGCATCTATCTTATCTAACAGCATACTACTCATACTTTCATAGTCAGTGTTTTTTTACGTAAACTATTGTGCCTAAAGGGAGAAAAGCAAACAAAATAGATAATATGAATATAAGAGAATGCAAGGAAAATTAAATTCTTAAAGAAACGAGTAAACAGGATTAAGGGAAAAGCTATGCAGACTGTGAAATCACAAGTTTTAATTGTCTGGGGCCAAACTGCACATTAAGTTAGTTAGTTCTTCCCATGCTCTGTGGTCGTTAGTCTTGTTTTCTGTCTTGAATATTCCTCAATGAGTGTAAGGAATCTGTATTGACTGTAAGTAACGGAAATTGCTCTCTAATATTAGCATAGGTTTTTTTCGAGACTGGCACTGAAGTTCATATACACAGCTTTAGGAACAGAGCCACATGTTGCTACTTTCTGACTTGGGACTTCACGTAGCTCTGCAGGAGGAAAGAAAACTGTGCGGTTGGGAGATTTTTTCTTTGTTTGTTTGGTGTATATGTGCATGTGTGTCTATGTATTTGGCTGTGTTTGTTTTGCTTGTTTTGTTTTTTAAAGGGGAAATTTCTGTAAATATGTAACAAAAAAATCAAACACAGTTGCTTTAAGGTGATAAGAAAACACAGGAAAAATTATACTACTTGGAATAACAGTGTAATTTAAGTCACAAAGAATTCTTACAGGTATGTAGAACGGAAACCAGTACATAAAAGCTGCCAAAACCTGGACAGTATTTCAAGGGCTAAACTTTCCAGTGGCCATGGAAGAGAAAGTGGAATTTCTGGTGTTGTTTATTAGGTTCTTATCAAGAAATGAAAGTCCTCCTTTTAGATTTGAGGCTAAGGATAACTTAACCTAAAAGGGAGACCAAATGATTCTTATTAACAAGCTTATTTAGAAGCAACAGACCTGGTTCACAAAAACTTTTTAAAACAGACGCTTGTTTGCATGGAATGAATTGGGATGAATTTTATTGTATTAAGTTGATTCTTTGGCTGAAGTAATCTGAAACTGTTAACTATATTTTTGCAAAACTGATTGCGTTCTCACTCTTTCATGACAAGGTGCCTCTGCTAGTCTGCATTTTGTTGTTAATGCAAGCTGAGACCACAGAACCTTCATTTTATTATAGGTACCTCATCAAAGAGACAGACATCAACTACATAGGTATAGTCTGTGTGACCAGTAAATGGGCAAAAAGAATAATGCTTTTCATCATAATATGAAATACTATGGTGCAAAACTGGCAAGGAAAACAGAACAATACACATACAGACATGCAAACAAGCTTGAAAATCCATAAGACTTCAACATAACAGAGATTTCACAATTAAAAGCTCCAAGTTACAGCTTGTTAATATGCCTTCAAGAAGATCCACTATAGGTCTGAAGGTTTTTTGGTGGTATTTTTTTTTTTCCAAGTAGACCCCTTTCCAGTGTAGCACAAAATAAACTTCCATGGTATTTCAGCTGTACTGGAGCAGCAATCAGTGTATCAGAGACAAATTTTCACTTCTACTGCAAGGCAGCCTCAGTGACCTTTTGTGTTTCTTTCTTGTTACTTTCTAATTACTCTTCACCAGCAGAACAGAATTCTGTATTCTAGCTTTATTTTACATAAAACAAGGAGAAACAGAAGTTTAAAGACCTTGGTTTTATAAAATATAGTTCATAGTATGTAATGCACAAAAATAATGTTTAACCATGATGAATTTTATATTGTTTTTCCTTGTAAAATGAGAACACTTAAAACTGAAATTCCCCAGCTGAGAAATTCCATACCTGAGAAATTCCACACCTGATATACAAACAATTTGTAAAAACCACAAGTGTTTTCTGTCAAAGCATTCTGCTAAACATAAACAACATTTCATATAAAGTTCATAATAATCATTATATCATTTTGAAAAATTAAAAAAAAAAACCAAACAACAAACTACTAATCCTTTCTTGGAAGAGGATTATATAAAGTAATTTGTTCGCATATACACACAAATACATATGGCTTCTAAGACAAAAATTTTAGACGTGCAATTCTATATAGTTTTTTCCCATGTCCTAGTATATGTAGGGTCCACTGGAGACAAATTTCTCATTAGTTTATACCTATTTACCTCCAGTAATTCCTGTGTAGTTTCAGAGTTGTTCTAATGCTAATAAATGAAAGCTATATTGTATTACAAAATTTGTCAAAACTGGGAAATGTTTCATAGGATGAATTTAGAAGAAAAAGACATTTTCAGATATATTTTAGACTTAGTTGCTATAGTAACAGCACTTTTTTTGTTGTTGTACATTTCTTTACTGTATACTCAGAGGTCTACATGACAGAACAACAATTTTACAGTCTACAATTTAGTTTCAAGAAAAAGATTTTACCCCTCTGGGAGAACATGATTAGACTGGAGCTTACAGAGCATCCAGAAGTTTGGGGTCTGTCAGCATTTCTGACTTAATTTCAGGGGTTTATGACCTACTTATAAAACTTCTTTATGGAAGGAAGCTTAGCACAGTTGTCTCCTGGAAACATTCTTTAGTATTTTTACTCAAAAATTTTAAAATCCATTTCATGGCCTAATTTGCAGGCAAATTAAAAAACACTAGAATAGACTAGTGACTTCTGATATAAGTTGTGCTAGCTCATAACTGGTTTTGTGTGTGTGTGTGAATGAGATAAAAACCTGATGGAGAGAAGAAGAACACAGCACCAATAAAATTCAGGAACTGATGTAACTGAGGCTCAGAATATTTTCAAATCTTTATGTACATGTTATAGCACACCTTCCTGTTTGAATAACAGTGAGAACAGTACCTCCTAATATATATAGTATATATTATATTAAGCTGCAGGAGTTTAAGATTTGTTTTCAAAAACAAATCATACATTTAGTTCTCTCACAAGTAGTTAGGCTGTTGATTCTCATTCAAATTATTAGGGGTTTAGTGCTAAAACATACCTGAAGATTTGGGCTAAATATGCATACAGATGCTTAACAATAAACAAAAAGGTTCAGAATTTTCACTAACACCTATGAAAACTTGTGATCTCATCTGGTTTGATGTTTGTGAAATTTTAACCAGATGTCTGTTTGGATGATTAAGTGTACAGATCCTTTCTGAATCTGTCCTAAGAGGTCAAACAGCATATGTACTATTGTACACAGCCGATGTTTGAAACTTTTTAGCAGGAATAAATAGTTTACATGCAGGAAACAAATCAATAAACCATGCTCTGGAAGCTTTCCATAGGTAACATGACATTTCCATGTTTGGAGCATAGGCATGGCTGGTCCTGCATGATCAACTGTACTCCTTTTGGGAGCAGCCCAACATTTTGTTCAGAGATGAAAAACAGGCTGCTACAAGTGGTGAGTTTCCTCAAGTAGTTACCTAACTACAGTGCAAGCATATCTTAGGTTCTTAAATCACTTCTTAGCCCTTGAAAATATTCTTTTCATTCTCAACTCTTATTTTCTTTGTAAAGTAGAAGGATATGCTTACATAAGCAGACTTTGGTGGTTAATTTTTCAATTTGAGAATTATCTCATTAACAGAATAAGTGTTTTTGAAGAAAATCTCAGACCCTACAATCAGCTCATGTAACACAGATGTTTTACTACAGACTCTTCTTTACCAATAATGAGAATTCAAAAGGGACAAAGACTTCTTCAGTAGCCTATTTTAAACAGTATCTAGGTATTAGGGAAAATCTTTTTCTATACACAGTTAAATCAAAAAAATATTCTGGCTGACAAGACTTTCCATGAACTAAGTATGCTACCCTATTTCTATAAGCTGAAGGTAAACTATCATCTCTGTCTCTAAAATCTGGGCTACAGAGAGGTTTCTGTAGCTATGAAATAAAACAAAAGTAGGAGTCTGAATAATGCCGCATTTCAAGTGATTACCACTTTTGAGCAATATCCAGTATCAGATATTGAGGGTTCATAACTCTCAAGAATTGCAAAGTCTGACGGAAGAGAGCCAGGATATGAGTCAGAAATGGCAGCAGAAGATCAGTCAGGAGCATATACCTTCACAGCTGCATATTGGGTTACTTAGTGAGTACTTTACCTGAAACGTGGCTCCTAGGCACAGTAATAGCAGAAATAGTAGCTTGTGCTTAGATGTGTTAAGCATATGTATAGTAAAAAAACTCCCAATATTAAAAGCCAGCAAATTCAAAATTTTGTAGCAGGAATGATTCTGTGGGACATTCCTGCTATTCCTCTCATCAAAATGTTCTGTTTTCAATGAGGTTTTAAAGTTCATACTTGAGAGAAGTGAAAGGGATGAGGGAGTCATGGAATTCCTGCTTTGCTGCTGTTGTTTGAATAAGAGGCTATTCATTAGTGCTTTACTAATGCTTGTGATGACTGCGTTTTTGCAGTGGAAAAAGTCATCCTATTATAATAACAACAGGCACAGTGTTTTCTGAATACTGCATACAGCCACCTTTAGAGG
This sequence comes from Cephalopterus ornatus, assembly GCA_013396775.1. Lineage (NCBI taxonomy): Eukaryota > Metazoa > Chordata > Aves > Passeriformes > Cotingidae > Cephalopterus > Cephalopterus ornatus. The sequence goes on along the minus strand of VZRE01015167.1, from coordinate 25,330 downwards.
ACTCACCACTTTTTTCCACCTGCTGTTTTCTTTTTTTTTTTTAATGAAATCCTGACTTTTTACATTATTGTGTTAGAAGTTTCAACTAGACATTTAAAAACTAAAACCTTGTTCCTGTTGAGGACCCCTGATCAGATCAGTAGAGGGGACATGCAGATATTTCTCAATAACAAACCTTTGATCTGAGTGCTGATGGATACTATCAGCTGTTTATGACAATTTCAATAGATGCAAATTCTGCTTGGTTAGCACAGTTTCAAGCATCCTTGTGCTGCTTTGATATGTCAAGGAAGAGATAGGGTCAAGTTACAGTAATTTGCTTTGGTGTTGATTAAAGGACTGTAGAGACACAACTTCATCTTGTACAGCTCAGGAACCCTCTGAAAACCCAAACACTCTCACAGAAAGGAGGACACAAAACTCCTTCCTCCCCATCTTCATGAATAATACAGGTTGCATTCTTTCTAACTCTACTGGCCCACGAAGAGCATCGCAAGCTATTTCTTTGAAAGCACCATAATATACTTAGAATATCAGTAATTAAATATCAATTAAGCTATGTGCACAACCTTCTTGATTCAATATGTCTCTTTATTCCTTTCTTACAGATTTATTTTCCCAGTTTGATTAAGAAATAGAATTTACAATAGGAAAAGAACTGTGGGAAAAAATATTAGGCTAGTCACAGAAAATGAAGGGCAAAAAGGAAAATATTTTTCCTCATTCCTATTAACTGTTCCCTTAAAACACTGTTCTGGTCTTTAATGTGACTATAAAACCTACATCTTGGGATTCTTTCTCAGTGACTTCAGTATTTCATGATCACATTTTCTCAGTTTTCCTTTTCCTTTCCTTTTTTTTTTTTATCTTTCTTTTTTTTTTTCTTTCCCTTGTGAGTGTCAGTAGCAAGAACTAAATTGCCCTTATAATTCTAGAGGCAATTTAAGGTTTTTCCTGGTTACAGATAAACACTAGCAGTGGAAATTTTGTAGTCCAAAGGGTAGCTTTGATTACTGTAGGGAGGTCTCATTGGAGGCTGATATCAATAGCCAGCCTGCAAAAATGCCCCTGAGGTCACCATTTAGCCTAGAGGATCTCAAAGTGTAGTGTAACATTCCAATAGCATAAATAAGAAATCATCAAATAATACTGCACTGTTAGAAAACTTCAGTAAGCAGAGACCGTGGTCTTGTATGCCTGACAGATGGTATGAGAAATAAAAAAAAACTGACCGCAGGCTATGTTTGCTGAAATGACAGTTAGGAAAAATTACATCCAGAATCTTTTTCAAGTAAAACCCTGAACCTCTGAAGTCACTCTCAGGTAATGTCTGTTTCACTCACCTTAGGCTGAGGGAATAACCTTCCTTCACTCCTCCTGTATGTTGCAGGCTGCAACACAACCATCCACATTACAATTTTTGTTCTTCAAGGAGATGCTCTCTCATATCTATTAGTGGGGAATACATAGCAATAGTGAGGTATACAGGATGAGAAATCAAGATTGTAGAATTGTGGACTTGTTCTAGGCAGATTTCTTGCAAGTGAATCTATCTATAGCATAAAAAGTCCGTAAATCCTGCAGAGAAAGAGCTATGAGATTGGCAAAGTATTAGTCTATGCACGCTGTGTTCAGCAGCTCTGGGTTTTTGTAGGACTGTAGGGGTGTGCTTTAAACAGCACAATCTAGTCCAGTGTTGGTGGACTTTCTGTCCTTAAAAAATCCTATATAACTGGTTTAAAACAAACTTGCAGAGAAAGCAAAACCTCTAGAGCTGTGCAGATCCACTATTGGGAACACTTTCCACTGTTACAGTTTCCTTTATTAGGACTACTTTGTTGGGAGCTCTAAATAAGAAAGTTAGTTTCAGTTCACACCCTGAGTAATTTTTAGTACTGAAAATTAAAATTGGAGATCCTCCAAAAATTATGTCGATTCTACCAAACATGCCTGAACCCCTGTGCTCTAGTGGTAGCTGCACTGAACAAGCAGTTGTAGGAAAAGGTTCTCTAGCTAGCTCTGATACCAATTCATGACAAGTGCTCCACAATCCTCCATTTCTGTGTTCCACAATGAAATTAAAATTTCTACACTGTTCAGACCATGACATGGTGACAGACTTCTTGTGATTTCATCAATCTTCTTATCAAAGAATTGTATATAAAGAGGAAAATGATGAATTCTAAAGCCTGTCCAAATTCACTTATCAGATGATGACCCAGACAGCTTTAGAAAATGATTCTCCATCTCTATGGAGGAAGAAATTATATAGAAATATTTTTTACCAATAGCAAGACATTTGTATGTACAAGAGTCACTCTGCAGATATAACTATATCCCATATGTTTCATGTTTCACCATTAATCTGTCCTCCTCTAAAGCAATTGACTTCCTGCAGTACTTCATTGATCTGTTTAAACAAACTTTCTAGTATCTAGAAGAGCTGGAAAAGAGTTGGCTTTCCTTCCATAGAAATAGACCTTTAGTGGTAAAACTCAAGCCTAATTTATTTTTTATAAAGGCTAGATAACTTCAGTTTTAAAATTCCATTGGCCTTGTACTCCCACTTTTGTGAAGGCCAGACTCTTACCTTGGGTTGTATCAGTTTCCCTACACCGTGGTATTAGACATTAGTTTGTTGCAGAGTTCTTTCCGAGGCAGTCAGATTTTTGATCTAGGTCTTCCCATCTTCCAGAACTGCCATATGTGTTGTCCAGGACTTTTTAAGTGGGCAACATAAACTGTCCTTTGAATATGGGAATTCTCTTACCACCGTCTGGAAAAATGAGGTATCTTTCACTGATTCTTTTGTTGTATCATAAGTTTTCATTCTTGTCTGTACAGCAGCCACTCTAAAAAAAAACAAGTGTAAAGCAGCCATACACTTTTAACTTTTTAAGTCTTAAGAGTAGAGAACTCTTGAAAATGAGGAGTAGCAGGTATATAACACCTCATACTAACCTGGTACCTAATTCATTGTTCTGTTTTGAAATCCAAATAACTCTCTGCTATTCTAAAGCTTAGCTTCAACTTCCCCATTAACAGTTTCATCAACTGATTGTTTTAATGAAAGGAAACATGGTCATGGTGTTTTTACTGAATATATTCTCTTTGAGATTGACCATACTTTATGGACCAGTTTCTGCATAAAACTTAGAAGCTGTATTATTGTCTTTCAATTTTGAACCATTGTAAGAGCATGAGTACAATCTAGGCATTAAGCTGACAAGACCACACTGCCTTTAAAGTTCCTCATAACTGTAATTTAAAGTGCAGGAAATTTATGATCCAAAATAAAAGTATCGAATCATCCATACATCTAACTTTTCCTTTCCTAGTAACTTTGCTTGAATTGGCAAAGTCCTGAAGACTAAATTCCAAACTATTAAATTCCTAGATAAAATAATCTATATTACTCTGTAATGAAATTGAGGTACTTGAAGTAAAATTCATTGAAGAAACTTATATTAATCCTGTTGGAATGAGTCTAACAGAGTGTACATTAAAGAGTGATGAGAGAATACAAGCAAAAAAGTGACATTTTTAAATATGTAAACAATTTCTAAACCAAAAAATTTTATTTCCAAATAGAGGAAGGCTGAAGGACATAAGAAAACACAGCAAAGGCAATATTTTTAAAAATCAGGAGAAAGAAATATTTTCTTCTGTGTAACAGTGATTTCCATTCTTTCTAAAGAGATTATCTATCGCAGCACTATTCTTGGTTTAGTAGAGATTACTACTATTTAGCAAAGAATGGCCCTTATCAAAACAAAATTAATGTATAAAGTATATCAGTAATTTTAAGTTATTGATTTGGAGGAGGGGAGAGAGTAATGTGATGGTATGATAAACCATGTTTCATAGTGCAGTTCAAAGACATTGCTATTAAGTAAACAGTTATTTATCACATGGTTATTTATTCACCTGACCACTGCATAATTGAAGAACTAGTATGTCACTGTATATGGAACTAGTCACTCAGATAAAGCCATGGCATTTAAGAGGATGTCAGAAACTGAGGCTCAGATCTTTAGGGAAAAGTTCTCTATTCCTCTCTATAAAAATGAGCTGATGTCCTATTTTTGCTGACTTTTCCTCATAGCACTTAGCTTAATCCACATTAGCCCAGTGTATATCTGTGATGTGAGAGTAATGTAGCAGTATTATAATTAGTTTTAGTAATTAAAATCCAGCATTTCACAGAAATGGTTGATTGTGTTTTGCCTACTGTACATTTTATTCTCTCCTTGTTATTTCAGCCAGCTATTTGACATGCACTGAATTTCCCTGCAAAAGCATTTTCTCTTTGCAGATTGAAAGATAGAAGGTTTTATAAATGGCTGTCAGTATGTAGGGAACTGCTAATTGCATAATATGGTGCTGCAAAGACAGTTAATTTTCCTATTGAATGCCATAAAGTAGTTTTTGAAAAGGATCAAAACAGGAAAGCATGATGTGGATTTGGAAATCACTTCTGAGGCAAACAGGATATATATGTGGAGACAAATGCTGATGTACACCCTCAGCTTTCTGCAAGTCAGAATTTTCTTTAGGAGAGAAAGAGAAGTTCCACTGATGGGAGAAGTTGTGGCTGGGCTATCCCATGTCAAGTGTGGTTACATCTGGGTGACACATCCTCCCCACAGTAGCCTTGAGGTCCCTGGGGAAAGATGCATATTTGCACCCCAGTCCTTCCATTACTTAAAGCTTTGAGGGGCTGAAATGAGTTCTGGACTGTGTGTGAGTTGGGGGAGACCTCAGAGGGGCTGGAGAAGGACAGTCATGCCCATCACTGTCCTCAGCGACCTGACAGCATATAAGTGGAGCCTCTTTCATTACTTCTCTTCAAAGAAAAGGGCAGATCACCAGAACGAAAATTTAAAAATCAAATAAAGAGTGTTTCAGAGTCCAAGTTCTTCATCAACACAATTCAATGCCTAAGTTATCTTTTCATGAGGAACTTGTTTGTCTAACTGTGTATATAATCCCTAGAACCAGAAAGGAACCTTTAAGACATTTGAAATTCAGATATAGCAATATACTTTTTGGATCTGGTTATTTTGGTAAAAGGACATCAATCTCTAAATTAAATTCTGCAGTCTTATATACCTGATTAGCAACCTTAGTATCTGATATATAAATATTTTGGGATAAGAAAGTACTTGTTAGAAACCTAATCTAATGCAAAAGAACCTTTTTTCCCCCCAAATATCTATTATTTTTATACTCAAGAATTTTTTATTTAGTTTTTTTAATTTATTTTTTCATAACAGTTACTGACAATAAATGTCCATGAAATACAAGATATATCTATTGTATCTGTAGTTAAAATCACCTGCAAGAAAACCCAGTTGAAAACCATCTGACAGAGTATTATTTTGTGTATTATATCAGACTACTGGGATTTTCTGTATGAGTTAAACATTAATCTATAAATTATTGCAACAAATTATGTAAAGCAACATTCTAAGTTGAAAATAAAATACTTTTGATTGCCTTCTGATTACTCCTACATGTGCCTTTTACCCCCTGCCATAAAAAATGTGGGGCTTTTACTCCATTTCTCTGTCTTGCTCTTGGTCCGCCCTCCTTGGATTCTAAAATTTGTGAGGACTATGACTACAAATGGAAGGAAGTTGATGACTATGGTCAAAGCTCATCATTGAGTCATAGAGCTTCACTGAGCTGTTAAAATGCATGCAAAGGTAAATGAAGTTGCATATTAAATGCAAACTTTGCCTTTTTCCTGTCTTGAAAAAATAGAAATATTTTTGGGGAATAAAATTAGCACCCCAATAGTAGGATTTATCTTTTGATGCAACTCAAATGTACTCATCTAGAAAAAAATGTGCTGCACAAACTATATTTTGAGAGTAAATCATTGAATTCACTAAGCAGAAAGTTGTTGGGTTTTTTTCATAGAAAAATAATTTTTAATACTAAAAGAAAAAGAATAACTATTTTGTATGGATTATACATATCTCTAGGAAAACCACACCAATAATAGAAGTAGTGACTGTAATCTCCCAAAATAGCCACCCTTCTTAGATTCTTACTATGTTTAAATTCTATGGATTTCACTTACCAACATTGCTTCTGTTAATAACCATGTTTGATGTGTTGCTGTACTACACAATTTACAAAAGGGTGACCTGCAGCAACTGGAGTATTAGAGAAGTGGGAGAAGGGTTATGTTATCGATTATGCTTCAATTGACTATATCTCAAGGAGGTCACAGCTAAATGCCACAAAAACTACAAAAATTAGCTGTTGGCAATTTGATAAAATTGTATTAGCCGTCAAGTGAGTTCTAAAGACCCTTTTCATTTGCCTTTCACTGCTTTTTCTTGTTTTATTTTGTTTCGGGTTTGGGATTTTTTTTGTTTGTTTGTTTTGTTGGGTTTTGTTTGTTTTTACTGGGGTTTTTTGTTGTTGGTTTGTTTTAAGGTGAGTTTTTTGTTTATTTTGGGTTTTTTTTATATTTTGCTTCAATATTTGTGATCCAGTATAAAAGGGGGTGGGGGGAAAAGAGAAAAACAAAAGGAGTGAAAAATCAAACTGTGCTATGTAAATCTCCCTCAGTCATGGAACAGTTCTTGAGAGGTCATAACAGTTGAGAATCCCAGAAGGACCTCCAATTGTAGAAGGACTCCATTGTAGAAGGACTTCTACAATGAAGTATCACAAGTTCAGTCATGAAAACAATGTCTGAACAAAATTATTTTTAAAAATACCCTCTACAGAGAGCAAAAATTTTCCAAAATCTCAGCTGCTTTCAGACACAAAACTGTTGTTGTAGAGGTTCTGATTTTATTCAGAAAACCTCCCAAACCTTTAAAAGTAAGTCATTATTGTCTGAGTAATAATTCTACAGAAGGGAACAAAGATATATGGTTTTGGTTTCTCAAAAACAATTGAGCAGATCCTGGGGGGTGCGGAGTACTTGAGGGCAGGGAAGAGAGTGGCAAGGCAGGTCACTTTTCTCACTAATATAAATACTATAGCTGTTTAGGTTATGTCCTTGTTGGAAAATGTCTTGATTTCAGCATGTCTCATCTCTGGTTGAAAACATTGTTACAGGTTCTTAAAAATAGAACCTATTTATTTTATTGTAAAATAAATCACTTGTTTAATTGTAGTGCTTGTATCTTGATATTTTTGGTTTGTGACCAGATTGCCTCATTTTCCTGACAAGTTTTGCCCTCCATTACTATCTGTTATTGCATCTAATATAGCTTAGCACTAGGAATACTTTGCAGATAGCCCACAGAAACATCATTTCCTCTCATTACCCAGGTGGGTTATTCGATAAGTATAGCACAAGTGACCTTGTCAATTCCATATTTTCACATGCTCTTTTCATCTGAGCACTAATCAAAAGACTCTCTGTTCTTCCAAATCTAATAAAGACATCTTTATCTTCTATTCTGAGCACAACTCAGACAATAATAAGAGAACTGTATTTTGATTATTTATTCCAGAATCCAATTTCACATTTCAAACTAGTACCTAAGACCAATAAGTTGGAGGAAAGTGCTGCAGTGGGAATTAGATTTAACAATATTTCAGTACTAGCACTTCCATCTAGTAGTGACACATGATTATGCCTCTTAGATAAATTCTTTCAAAAAGAAATAGAGAAAATAAAGTAAATTAGTAGTGAAGCTTGAACAATCTTTTCCTAGACAAAATGGAAAATTTATTTTATTTTATTTTCATTAAACTAATATTCAAACAAAGCTTAAGTGTGAAAATGTCATTGCAATAGGTGCTCAACAAACATATAGTGGAAGATGGCCACCAGCTTCTGTTTGTTTCCTTCTTGTAGTATGGGCAATATCTTTCAGTGGTTTTGTTTTAAAAACTTAGACAGTCTCCTTCAAAGAATGTAGTAATCTGACTAAACGTACACAGCTGTATCTGACCAGCTGTACACACTACATTTGCATTCTACAGAGGAAGAGAGAAGGACCTGACAGGCCTGGTGGGCAAGAAGTTAACCATGGGCCAGCAGTGAGCCTTGTGGCCTAAAAGGCCAAATGGTATCCTGGAGAAGACCACTGTCAGAAGATTGAGGGAGATGATCCTGCCCCTCTACTCTGCCTTGGAGAGGCCACCAAGTGCTTTGTCCAGTTCTTGGGCTCCTCAGTTCAAGATAGACAAGGAACTACAGGAGCGTCCAGTGGGGTTCTATGATGATGATAATGGGACTGGAACATCTCTCTTATGAGGAGTGTCTGAGGGAGCTGAGCCTGTTCAGCCTCAAGAATGAGCCAGATTCTTTTCAGCAGTGTCCAGCAATATGAGGAAATATTTCTTTACTGGGAGGATGACTGGGCACTGCAACAGGTTGTCCAGAGAGGCTCCAGAGTCTCCTTCTCTGGAGATATTCAAAACCCACCTGAAGATGATCCTATGCAACCTGCTCTAGGTGAACCTGCTATAACAAAGGGAGTGGATTTGACAATCTCCAGAGGTCCCTTCTAACCTCAACCGTTCAATGATTGTGATTTTGTTTTCTGCTGTGTATTTCATCTTAGTCTCCGGTTAACATCTAAACTAGGTCCATTCAAATATGACTATTTGTTTCTCTCCATTGACTATAAAATGAACCCTGGCCAAGTAATTCAAAAGTACGGGTGTATTCTTTAGGCAATGAAGTGAAATGAATCCCTCAAATCAGATTTAAGGTTATTAGGCAGATGATGTCTCTGGTGCATTAGTTGTGTTTAATCTTGCCGTGCTAATTTGAAGTATTTGTTCCTCCTTTCTGTTTCAGGATTTTGCCTTTATGATATAAATCTGAAGAAGGGAACTTTTCCTCATCCCACAGCCACTCTGTCAGTGGTATGTGAACAGTCTTTGGTTTTTCAATTCCGTGTTTCCAAACCAACCCAGCCCCTTGACTTACAACTGTGCAAATAAAGGATAACTTGGCTGCTGAAGATTAATAATTAAGTTTTTCTTTACTGCTTTTAAGACTGGAAATCAACATTCTCTGTGTGATCTGTCATATATTACTGTTGTTACCAGTGATATCAGATTATATTTTAAATTTCTAAAACTAAGAGGCTTATTATAAGGAGATATTTATTAATAAGCATATAATGGTACTGCACCTCAGGCCCTTACTTCCTGTTCAGTAATATTTTACTGTGCTGTGCGACATTTCTCCCTCCATAGTTTCTGAAGAAATAAGATCTGAGAGAAATTGAGTGATATGTTTCCAACATTTACATTAATATTTTAATGATACATTATATTTTATGGTCTGTAGTACCGTATAGTCTAGAGTTCCATTTGGCTAAACCCAGTGGAACTGCACTGATAAGGTAGATGTGCTGTCAGTGCAAGGGCAAGCCAGGCTCATTGTGCTTATTACAGCGATTACACTGGCTGATTAAAAGATATATGCATCTGATGAATCAGGATGGTGTTACTCACTTTCTTTATCTTAAGGAATATTTTTAACTACACCTGATTAGAAATTGAACTGGGTCCCTAACCAGTGAAATATTGTCAGAATTTCAATAGCTTTAACAAGCTATAGGAATGCTTAGAGTTGTACAAATTGTTTGTCCTTTATTTTCTTGAGACTATCTTTGCCCTTTTATATATATTTTTTTTAAATTGCCTTTTAAATTTTCAGACATATCCTGTAAGGATGCATTTTATTCAGCTGAAGCATAGACTGTTTCATTATGTTCTCTGAACTGCTTTGTAACTTGTTTTATAAAAGTCTTTTATCCCTTCTTCCCCTGTGTACTAGACGTGACTCCCTTCCATTACAGGACTTTAGCAGTAAATTGTATCTTTCAGGTTTGGTATTCTTTTTAAGGCTGCCTGAAACAGTCACTTCATGGGCTTTTTGCTTATTAGCATTAATTTAGTATTGACCAGTTCGGTCCCTCCAGAAGCACTTGTCTGTCAAGGGTCTACATATCTCGATCTTGTATGTAAAGCTATTTCTACATAAGTAGGTAAACTTGCACACATTCAGATATTCAATCTGTTTCAATGAGCTTTCTCCAAAAAAGTACTGATGCGGTTTTGGAGGATGATATGAATCACAGTCTTCTCCTGACCACCAAAATAGACAAAACTCTTCTTTGATAAGTGTTTAACAGCATGGATAAGGAGACATGATGTGCCAGAGAAAGTGCTTATGTTTTTTGCAGCATTGATAAATTTACCTGATATTTCATTACGGATATGGAGACAGTGGTTTCCACAGGACAATGTTATGGGACTGCTGGATGTGAACTAAATCACCGGGAAATCTGCAGAACTGCTCTGGGAATATATTCTGCAGATGAAGAAATGAATTTACTTGAAGGCAAGCAAGATCTCATAAAGAGATTATTTTTCTCTGAATCTCATCATTCAAAGGCCTGCTCTGCTAGCTACTTTGAATAATATTTCAGCTTGGACCCAAGCTGACTGTCCTCTGTGGCTTTTCTAACGTGTTCAAAGATAATTCACAACTGACTATACTTCGTAGTAGTATATCTGATTTCAATATTTTAAAAATCCCCTCTTCCTTTTCCATTTAGCACCATGGGAAACAAAGCATTTAATGACAAACCAATGTCCATATGAGTTTTTGTGATTTTCCAGATACTGAATTATTGTCCTATATATTGATCTGTTTACAATATATTGATAAGTATTAAAGAAAGGATGATATCTTATCAATTGCTTGCTTCTATCCAATATCTCTGTCACAAACAGGTACACTAAAAAAATAAATTCCTCCTAGAAGAACATACTTTTCCTGCTGCATTCTGTATTACATCAGAATTTCAGGAAAGCATATTTTAGTTTACAGAGTTGTACCCTGACTAGTTTTAGTACAGTGTTTATTCACAATATTGTAAATAAAGTACTATAGAAAACACATTCAACCTACAAAGCATATATTTTTCTACCTCTGAATCAGTTAGGATAAAAGCAGATTCAGAGGAAAGGATTCATCTAGCCAAGTGTGCATATATGTCATCAGAGATCTACTCTATGTAAATTGTGCTCTCTTTAATTGGGGGAGAAAGCCAGACATTTACAGTGTGTGATTTATCAGACCGATACAAGAAGTGTCCTTTAAAGTTCAATGAATCTTACAGAAAGTGGTTTTTTTTAGCAACAAATTGCAGAAGTAGCTTTGATAACCAGCTCAAATATAAAAAATCCGATTAGGGACCTTTACATTTTAACAGATGAAACATTCACCTTATTTTGTATTCAGTTCTGCAAAGTGATTTCCATTTACCTGGCACAAAACTTTAAGATCTCAAAGATTTTAAATTCTGCTCAAAACAATTAGTACATTGATTTTAAAATATGAATAAAAAGTAAAGCATGTTGTACAATAAAAGTATTTAAGGCAAGAGAGGAGGGTGCAGACTGATAATAGATGGGGAGCACATATGAAGCATGAAAGAATGTGATATTTAAGAATAAGTTACTGTGCACTGTGTTCCATCAAATATGTTTATACCTGACAGAAAAATTATTGCATCACAGCTGTAATTTCTAATGCATATTTGTGGTGCTATACAGTGTTGAGCAGTTCATTATGAAAACATAAACAACCACTGTAGTTTGGAAGAGCATTTTGTTGACAAGCAAATTTTTGTAATCTAAGCTTTTCTTTATGAATTACAAAAGCATAATAAGAGCTGCCAAACACATGACAAATGACACAATTTTTCTTCAAAAACAACTTACAATTATCATTTATTTGACAGGGAGGTATGAGAAACAAGAAAGACCAAAAGACACTTGTGTGACTATGTAGATGTGCAGGCAGAGTGCAAAACCAGATAATCTTTAATCCATCTATGATGACTCTCAGCAGTATACTTACATTAACTGTCATTTGATATTGGTTTTAAGACATGCATTATTTCTCTAAGGAGAAAACAACTTTTTAGAGGAAAAGTCAAACTTCTAAGTATAAATGAGTATATCTAAATGAGGCACCATATTCATATTCCAGGAACTTTCTTTGACACATATGTGTGATATATTATACATATCTCTAATTGATCCAAGGAACCTTGCAACTCTAAAAGGTACACAGACCAAAGTGTCAATACAGTAGAGAGTTTAAATAGCATAATATTCATTGTCTAATGACTGTGATTTGAGCATCTTTCATGGGCCACTAGGCACCCAGTTTCCAAACAATGTGTGTGGAGAGTTACATTCTCCAGAATGAGATCCCCAAAAAACAGTAATTGACAACTGCAGAGATAACTAGACTTTATAAAGAGATGATGAGTACAAATATCTTGATTCACATCCTCTGACTAGTTCTTGCATACTAAACTACGTGCCAGGAGGTGCCACTGTCTTTTACTGATGCAAATAAAAGCAGAGAGAGATGGTTAAATTATTGCCTTAAGACATAAAGGGCATAAAGAGTAATCCTTGTACTTTTAGAGTCAACTTTTGCTTCAGCTTCTGGCAGACAACTTTCTCAATCCTTATCTCACCACAGGGATGTTTTTTACACTGAATTTCGCAATTTTCAGAAGACTGCCCAAACCAAAATATTTGTAGTCTTTGAGGGTGAAAGTGGGCTGTGATGGTAGAACAAAAGCAGATCAGGACTGGTAATTTTCTCCTTTTAATGCAATTCAATGCTGAAGAAAATTATTAATAACTCATTAGGTTAAAGACAAAGAACAGAAATCTTTATTCTTGTGATTAGGGCCTAATGTAGGATTCCAGACTCAATTATTTTTCATCTTTCATCTAACAACTGATGCATCAAGTGCTTCAGCTGACCTTGAAGGTAAACATCCAAATCAAAAATCCTACCGTAACTTGAATTTCCTTATGCAAAAGAGAACACTTTACAGGAGAGCTGAAAAAGCTACTAACATATCAGTGTCTCTTATGACAGACTGTTTTGTGAATACAGGAGAAGCAGCAGATATCATACTTTAACTTCCATAAGTATTTGATATTTCAGTTTTCATATGCAAGCGAGGAAAAGATCTAGATGAAATAATTGTATATTGGATACAAAATGCATAACTATGGAGAGAAAGAACAAGGCAGATGAACCTGGATTTTCCTCCAAAAAAATAAAAAAAATCTTGTTAGAACTATTTCTGTACTGATGATTCTGTTGCATGTTTCTCTTAGTCTTACTCTAGAAGTTCTTCAGAAAGTCTGACACTAACATTGTAGGAACAGAGGAGAGCAGCCTGATATGCGTAATGTCAATGAAAACCAGGGCTTTTCCCAGTGTGAGATTCCAGTGGGAATCAGATTATAGGTAAAGAAATGTTATAAATGTTATGCAAAATTTCAGTGTTGGCATTATGAGCTTAGTAATATAAATGTTGTACAAGATGAAGTTTTAATTTTTTAGAATAAATCTAAATAGTATACACATTAGTTACAGTATGCTATAAATTCAAAGAATAATCTGCCCACTCATGACTACCGAAGATATTTGTATAACTGGACAGGAATGTAACTTTACCTACCTAACTACAGATTACACTCAATGCTATAGGATTTCGGACTTTCTGTTCTTGCAGTAAGTGGTATGGCTAGCATTGCATTATTTTTAGTTTGTCAGTCTCACAAGCATAGGTCTTTGTGTGTATGTGTGTGTGTGTGGTGGCTTTTGTTGTTATTGGTAATTTCTATATCTGTTTCTATGAATTTAAGTTAAACAAAGTTAATGAAATATGTCTTGTGCTTGGAGAAGTGAACAAACACCTTAACATAATGCAGTTTTTAAATGTGAACAGATCTTGAAAATAATCTAACTTCTAAATTTTTTATTGTTTCATTTGAAAACTTCCATCATGCCAGAGGATTAAAGTATCAGCCCTGGTCTTTATTTCAAAACCACAGAGAGCCTTTGACTGTGCTGACCCCCAGACACTGGAGTCAGTGAAAATGAAACTGAGACAAGGAATTCAACTAAATTCTGGTCTATAAAGTCATCTGATAGCAGGTTTCACAAACCTCTTGTCTCCCATATTGTTGAAGAAATGCTCTGATGCATACCAGTCCAGCTGCAGTTTTTCAAAGCATTGTGCCTGGTAAACAACATTAAATACATTTGAGAGTTTGCTATACAAGAACTACTTGCAAAGCATTGAAGGGAAAAAAACAACCATAAGTGCTGTTGAGTTGGTTTTAGTGTTTTGTCCTAGTGCAAATTTAGATTACATTGTGGGTGGAATATTAGCTTTAATTATATAGATATGTAAGGTTATCTAGCTTAATACTTTGCATGCTTATAAGAAACTAAAACCTTACTTATGAGCAGTAGTTGTCTCCAGTCAAAATATGCAAAGGCAGCTGTTTTCCACTTCATCTAGACTGCTGCGTATTTAAAAGAAAATTGAATCCTGTTTTGCTCAGGAATGATCCTAGTTATGTGTCACTTTCTTCTGATAATCAGAAGATAGACTTGCAACTTTTAGGTTGTGAACCTTCCAAGGGTTCACTATATCTTGATTATTGAACGGTCTGAGCCTTGGAAATGCAGGTGAGTTGGTGCTTATTGGATAGGAATAAAATGGATCCATGATATTTGAGAAGATAACTCCTAACACATTCAGCTTCAGTTCAGTTGCAGACTCTAGGCAGTCAGGATTAATGAAGCAATATATACTTCTCTATAGCTCTCTAGGGTTGGATTTGGATGGGCTAACAGGAGAGATGAGGAAGGTTTTCCTGGTCTACTGAAGAGTTTCAGTATGAACTTTGAGGAATTCATATTATAATTCATATTGTCCTCATTAACATTCAGGTGATTTCTAGCAGTACTTCAGCTATCACCTCTCCCTCTTTATCCTGCCTAGGATGTCATGCTAAAGCATGTTACTGTGCATGCTATCAAAAAAATGGGGTGGATGGAGGCAAAATATGTAAATGGAGGAGGCTACAGAACAATTATAACAATTGATTTTATTGTCAACTCTAATATCTAATATTTCCACAAAAGTTTATGGACATCAAGCTATATGTGTTTTTATACTAAATACAGAATAATGAAAAGTACACCATTCAAACTTAGATAACTTTCGTGTTCATTACTGCAGTGCAATAGATAAATTTTAAGTAATAATAACAAACAAAAAATATGAAACAGCTATCAAAAAGATTTTGTCCAATGTACATTGAAAAGCTATCCAAACATGTCAGCTGTAAATCATTGTATGTTTAGTCCATTTTTTAATTTAAAGAGACAATGTTGCCAATTTTATTATGCACTGGTACACATTTCCTAGCTATTAAAAAAGAATATACATATGCAAATTATGTTGGTTGGCAGAATATAATGCATAATTCATTATCAGCTCAATATTCAATTAATACCATCACTTACAACCCATTGGAAACAGACAATGCTAACAAGTTAATATGTGTTGAAGTAACTGTAACTGAAAATGAATAAATGTGTTAAAAGTACTAACCAGTATTGTGGAAATTATTGTGTAGAAAGGGATTGCGTTGAAATGGAAAATAATGAAGTAGTCCAAACATTATAGGATTTGGCGAGCACTGCTATTCCAGAACGTACTGGGAGTAGGTTCCCAGATCAGATCCTTTTTCCATCTTTACTGAAGATACTGCTAAAGCAGAGTCAACCTCTAAATGGAAGAATCTTGCTATTGGCTCTGTGATAAACCATGCTTCAAAGTCCTTTTTACAATTTTGTAAATGTTACCACAGTTACCAGAATTAGACATTATTATAAATCAAACCCTCAAATAATCTTTCTCATTTTGTACTGGAATACAGAGATTTGTAAGGAAATATTGGAGATTCCTTGATCAGCCTGTTTTTGTTGATGAACATGATCACATAATTGTGTTGATAATTTATATGTCTTTTTAAAAGTTGCATTTTCAAACAACTTGTATAGTACTAATACAGCAGACTCCAAGCAACTCTAGTCCATGAATTAATATGCTTGGAAGAAAGAGAAAAGAAGTGGATCAGCAGCCAAGAAAGAACAAGTAATTGTTCAAAAGAACCATCAAGGTGCTGGGTCAGCTTCAATCTTGATTGCACAAGACAGAACATATTGAACAGGCTCCAGACTCAGTTTAACTATGTAACTATATAAGAGCTGAGCTATATGGATATTTAAGTCAAGTCAGGAACATAAATAGTTGTAATTAAAGCTCCTATAAATCGTTACAAGGAAGAAAAAAGAGAAAACACAGATCCATTGCTTAATGAGAAAGATGAATTAATGAATCATGATGCAGAGAAGATTGACACAATTGTGACTGTTGGCTAACACAGTCGTGCAATAAAGAACAACAAAATAATAGAAACATAGGTCCAGATAGGAGAGTAATAAGTTAAAGATTGCATGCTTAGTGTACACATTCAAAATCAGTATGAGTAGTTTAAATTCACCCTAAACATTTGAAAGAATTATGTGAAGCAATTTGATCTGTTACTGATTTCCAAAATGCAGAGAGCATGTACAAGGTCATACAATGTAGGACAATTTTAAGGAAAAAAACCCCATCATACCAAGAAAGTATAAAGCAGTTGGTTATTTTCAGCATGAGCAAAGATACTGGAACATATTCTTAAGTGAAACATTTATAAGAATTATTTAAGAAAAATCAAAAATTGATATGTAGAAAGTAAATTGTACTGTACCAATCTAATATCTCTAGTCAACAGAATTACTGGACTTGTGGATGAGAAGGAAACATTAGACTTGATATGTCTTGACACAACTTTCAAGACAAAATATTCTCTCATCCTCAAGACCAAACTACGAAGACATGGACCAGACAGAATTAGAAATAAATTTAAAACTTACTGAAAAGTACTTACCAATAACCCAATGTCAAACTGGGAGGGTATTTTAAGCAAGAACGCATTGGGAATTTTTTTGAGTACTGTTTATTAATTTCATTAATGACTTGAATGATGAAACAGACAGTGCACTTCTGTAGTCTTGGTACAGCATCTCCTTGTGAAGGAAAACAGCATGAGAATTCAGAATGACTTTGGTAAAGTGTCTGATATCAATACAAATAAATTCTGTAAAGTCAAATTTATGTTCGACACTTTTTGAGGAAGAGATACAAAGTATAAATGCAAAATGGTGCTTAGATGGCTAAGCAGTTGTACTATGGTTGAAAAATGGTCTGAAGTTATAGTGGACTACAAATAGAATGGGTATAAGCAATGTGATGCTAATAAAAAAGGGTAGATAAAATTCTGAAATGTATTAACAAGAGTGTAATAAATAAGGTATGAGACAATTATTCTACTCCTTTTGATACTGAAAAAGCCTTAAGGAGTGTCTTTAGGGCAGAGTAGTTTAGGTAAGTTATAAAATACTTTGGAAAGCCCAGGGAGAGTGACAAAAATGCTTTATCATTTTAATTTTCATCTAGAGTGATATAGGTGTCATGCAAAATGTTTGAATTCCAAAGACAGTAATTCATTGGAATATTATACTTACATAGAAATTGTAAAATATCTTTCAATGAAGATTTTTAGAGATGTATTGTGAAAGGATTTGGGGTTCTACTGAATATAGTTTGAAAAGATGAAGATGAACAACCTCATGAGAGATTTGTATTTCCATGATTCTACAATATTTTGACTTACTGTCATCTTCCCCCTACTTCTGAAATGCCCATGCTTTAATGATGTTCTCTAATATTTAAAAAATTTATGAAAAGCTTTTTGATTAAGTCTGCTTTATATTATCATCATCTCTATGACCTTCTAGATAACATAGGACAGAAAACTACACCAGTGATTCCTGTATGATATGTACTTTGTTACTGGAATGTATTTGAATTTCCTATCTAAATTCCTCAGCTGTAGTATTGCCATCAGAAGGTTGGTTTGGTACTTTCAACCAACACTTCACATTGCTTTTATTTTGTACACTGATGCACCTGCATCAAGATTACCTTCAGCCTTAGAGAACTCTTACAGAGCCACTTCAAGTTTATCTTATTTATCTAATAAAGAAGTACAAGATAATGCTACATCATAGATTGGTATAAAGATCAGGACAGAGAACAAGTAGTCTTACACTAGTGATAGGTTCAAAATACTATCCCAGCCACTTCTTTTGAAATAAGAGCATTACTCTTAAGAGTTTTTCTCAGCTTTCTGTTGTGATATGGTCTGTAAGTTTGCTCTATTTACTTTCCATCTCTTAAGAAGCCTGGGCCAGGAGGAACTCCCTATAGGAGAAACAATCTAATATACCAACTGAGCAAAAATTTGAGATAGTGCAGGGTGAGGTGGAGGATTCTACAGCCATGTGGCAAGAGGCTTTGGCTTAAGCAAAGTTTCAGAGTATAGTTAAGAACTGGAAAGGTCATTACAAATCAAAAAACTAGCAATTTGACTGAAACAAATGTTAGATGCCAGAACTTAGCAGAAGGGGGGAGGGTGGGAGGAAGAGAAAGGGCAATTGTTTATGATCTTTTTGGATTTGTCCTCGTCTAGTCATTTTGAGTTTCCAGTCAAGAGATACCTAGGAAAATGAATGGCAACGTATGACACATTGCACGGACAAGAAATTTCCTGATCTTTTTCTTGTTTATTTAACAGCCACCATTGAATCTCTCTTCTGTGTTCTTATAAGTCACTCTCTGAAACTTTATTTTAAAATATCAATTAAAAACATCTATTTAAAATTGTTCTAGTTTAAAATCCAATAAAATATAGGTTTTATGAGCTCAAAGCTTCTTGTTTTACTTTTGGTTGTATAAATTTCACCTTCACAAATTATCCTGACATTTTCATGGTCCTGTGCACTAAGCAAAGGAAATATGGCCAGAGACAGTTGAATATCAAGTAAGAAAAGTAAACACTCATGATGATGACAGCTGGAAATTAATATATAATTCAGATGAAAATGGGATCATCTAAACTATCTAAATTACCTAAACTACCAAAACTACCTAAACTACCTTTTCACTAGTGAATGATTGTTCCTGATACTAAATTTTATGTGTGGATTTAATCTAGAGAACATAATATTCCATTTTTCTTCCACATCTTCTGGCTTTTTCTTTATTGTAATGGATTTTGTTGTTGTATCCTGGTCCAAAGCTGTGTAGCTATTGCTATATATCTCGTTTACCTCTCTTAATACCTGAGAACCCTAAATCTATGAATAAAACAACCTGGAATACAGCAGAGGTAGAAGTTTTCTATTTCGTTTCTCATAGGCTGAAACCAGAGAGAAAGAGTAAGAGAAAAAAGGAATTTAAAAATTCCAACTTCTTTACATGGTAGTTTATTTTCATTTACTTTGCTTTCTGCATAGATAGAAATAAAAGATAAATGAAATAGAATGATTAAAAGAGCATGGTTTTATGGTGGGAAGCTGAACACAAGCTTCTGAATTTGCTAAATTTTTGTGACAAACTGTTACTGAACAGTAACATCTGTTCCTTGGCTGTAAATATAATAAAAGTTATCTTGCTCAATGTTGGTAAAAAGAAAATTAAATCAAGATGAAATAAACCCACAGATGCTTATTGAAGCCCATTTTGAAAGCTGACTGTTTTGTTGAACTTTTTTCATTGAATTACAGGACAGTTTTGGTTGGAAAGCACCTTAAAAATCATCTAGTTCCAACCCCCTGCCATGGGCAGGGCCATCTTCCTGTCCTGTTGCTGACATTTTCCTGACCATGGTGCTGAAAGCTCCATTTAACCTGGTCTTGAACACTTCCAGGGATGGGGCATCCACAACTTCTCTGGGCAACCTGTTCCACTAACATATAAACCTGCTCTCTTTTAGTTTGAAGTCAGTCCCCCTTCTTCTGGCTCTACATGCCCCTGTAAGAAGTCCCTCTCCATCTTTCTTCTAGGCCCTCTTTAGGTACTGGAAAGCTGCTCCCTGAAACCTTCTTCTCTCTGGGCTGAACTGCCTCAACCTGAGGTGTTCCAGCCCACTGATCATCTTTAAAGCCCTTAACTGGACCCACTCTTTCTGATTTTTACTCCTTGGATGAGCTCGGACCATGAGAGGAATTCTGTCTGGGACAGAATGACATGCAGTTCATGCCTGTCACCCACTACTCTGGATATAGCTCTGCTAGAGGAGGAAACTTGATATTTGGGTCATCTTATGCTGATTTACAGTGAGCAGATGATATTCTTTCTTCCACCTGAGGAAGTCCAGGATGAAAAAGACAATTAGCTTATGGAAGCTCAGTCATGATGAAACAGATGTAGTTCTAGCAATATAGTGTGAAAGCTACAATGTATATACAAGTATGCCATTTTCACATAAAATAGATAAAAATAGATATACTGATTCAATTACAATCTTAACATCTTTTATTTTAACCACTGCCCTAGGACAGAATCCTGGAAAGGCAGTGTGAATAATAGACTTTTTTGGAAAACATAATTTTCAAGGAAAGAGTGAAAAATGGTTTACTCTTCAGAAAGAAGGTGTTTGGTGCACTGCTAACCCTCTTTCTGACCTATGTCCTGCTCTTATTTTATACTATAACTCACTTTTTATTGCAATGCAAGTGTATTTTTAAATTCAAAGTTAAATACTTGCTGAAACTGGTGTAGACTTTTCAGAATTACTCAGCAATGAAACAGATGAACAGGCCACAAGGTTCCTCTCTTGGGATGACTAACTGAAATGAAGGAGAAAGGAACAAACCAACACAAAAAGAGAACAGCAAGATGTTTCTAATCCACACATAATGTTTCTCTTTTTTGAGAGAAACAAGTCTGAACGAGAAGAAAAGAGTCATTACAGACACCACAACACACATTTTCCAGCTGTTTTGCCGCTGTGAGAGTTGTTAGCATAGTTAAGCCACAATTTCCATAAAATGATAAGTGGTACAGTATATGGATGAAATAATTCTTTTCCCTGTCCTTCTTCTCTATCAATTTTACGTTACATTATTTAATTATATGTTTAACTTTTTTTAAAAGGCATTTTCAAAGCAGACACCAAAATTTTCCAAGTATCATGCATATGAACACCTAATACAGGATTTTCTCTGCAGAGGCTGTTTCTTCTCAAACCCTGAAAGCTTTTCCTTTGCAGTCCCCTTATAATAAAAGAGTAATGAGTATTGTCACTCTAAATAATACAAATTTTTTATAAAATTATGATTATAATTTTCATCAGAATTACAAAAACAAAAGAGTTCTTGTACACTTGATAAATAAATACACATGATTTTTGTAGCTTAAAAGAGATAAAGAAAGAAAAAGGAAGAAACACAGAATAAGACTGAGAGGGGTTACAGGAAGAGAGTGAAGAAGGAAGGAGGGAAGAGACTGTTTGGCTTTCATTCATCTTAACGGATAACTTATTTCCCATCACATTTTACAAATTTTATAGTATTTATAACTAAAAAAAGAGGAAAATAGACTTAGTTATTCCAAATAACATATACCAGAATTATGTGTAACAACATATTCTTTATACAAAAAAGTAGAAATTATCACCCTTTTTTTTTAAATAGTTAAACATTTCCTCAAATTGTCATTATATTTAACAAGGCATACACTTTGAGAACTTAATGTAATATGTGGTATGTGGTTGTTTCCTACTGCTGCTATTTCTAACCCAGGTAGGAGAAATTGTATGTATTTACATAACTATATGTGTATTTATAAGAAGCACTTCTAGCCTCTTCTGTTTAATATAAAAGAAAGATACTACTGAGCGCTGAAAGTATAGTGCTGACCACTGAGAAGACATGCCATATACCATGTCCTTCAGCCGAGGGATATTAGACTCAAGAGATGATGGGTTTTTTTGGAGATAACACATAAGGGTATGCAACTTTTGGACCAGGAAAAGACCATCTGGATTAGCCTTACTGCTTTTTATGTAGATATCTTTTGTAGTGCTAATTACATGATGTAGTGTAAAACTTTTACTTAGAATACTAATCTGCTTTTTTTTCCATAAAGACATGTATAAACATAAAGGTATGTGAAGATGTTCAATGATATATTTTAATCTACACATTACTCACAAACTACCTTTTAGGAAAAAAACTCTCAACATCTGAGAAAGCTTCTACAAATGTGTCTCTGGAGAAAGGCCATATCAGAAAAGAGCATTTTTCTTCATGAGAATATCACCTTATCTAGATTCCATTGCAGAAGCCCAAAACAGGCCCATCAAGTTGTGACTCTCAGAAAACCTGCCAGAGAAGACAATTCAATGGTACATTTCTACAAATAGATAAAAAATATGATTTTGACTACCATTTGCAATATGAGAAAAAGGCAGAATAGGTAAAGCGGCAGTCAAGAAAATTATTGGTCACACTTACCCAAATATCCCCACAAATATCACTGGGATCCACACTTGTGGTTTCACAAGTTACAGAGGGCAGCTGCTGATCCATAGCAGATGTGAGTCATATGGGACAGTAGGAAATGAGATTTCAGCTTCTTGCAAACAACACAAAGCAACTTTTTGAATTAATATTACAGTGAGGGTGGTGAATAATTAAAAAATATGTAAACAAAAAGAATTATCAAAATAAACAAGACCAACATAAATTAAAAACAGTTACAAAGTGCACAGGAGAATAATTCTATTCTGTTTGGACAGAAAATGGGGTGTACTTTCACACAGATTGAGATACATAAAGTACTGGAAAGGCACCAACCCCTCTGAACCTTCACAAGATGATGAATTAGCTATCCAGCCTTTTCTGGTTCAAAACAGGTTGCAAAGGAACCATGACTAGCACCAAAGCAATTATTTCAGGCAAATTCCCCATCTTCTCACTAGTTAAATATCTATACTAGGACAGGTGATGTTATTCAGGTGGTATGAGAACAAATGGTACCGCTGCAGTTATGTGATCAGGTTCTGACCTCAGGATTTCAATTATCTGAATTGTATTTGAATAAAACAAATAAAGCAAAAATATTGCCAACTTTTGAGTGAAATATTTTATTAAATAAAGCGATTAAATTAATTTTGCAATTGATATTCTGTCCCTGTAAAATGTTCCAATTATTTTGGTTGAAACTTTCATCATTATTTCTAATCTTAACTATTTAAGCTTCCTTTTCTAACCTTTTGTCTCGGTTTAATGAGACACAAGTGTTTTGCTAAGGAGGATGAGTTATGAGGAAAGACCAAAAACTCCTCCCTCTAAGCAACTGTAAATCTGAAATTAAGAGACTCCAATTGAGAAAGTGTGGAGAAAACAAAAATAACAGCCCTTTATTAAAATATATATTTTTACTGGCAAAACAACAACAACAACCACAAAACACAGAGAAAACAAACCCCAACAAACATTAATCCTATACCCAAAAATTCCCTTCAAAAAGTAAACAGTTCAGTTTGTGCTTTTGGCCCAAAACTAACCACAGTCAGCAGGGGGTGCTGTTGGATCTCTGGAGGAGCAGGGCCTGCAGTGCTCTGTGCTGGCCAGCAGGGGGCGTTGTTGGATCAGGCGGTCGCTGTGCAGGGCCCCAGGTTTGCAGGAGGGGCCGGGGATGGAGATCTCCACCCCTGAGGAAGGGAGAGAGGGGGGAAAAAAAAAAACGTTTGTTCCCAAGAAAACTCACGCAGTCTGTCGTGGTGGTGGTATAATTGTCCCTTTTTTCAATGGTGTGCACAAGAAGAAACTGCAGCCAGGCAACCAGGCTGAGAACGAGACAGAAACTCCAGAGCTTCTTTCAACCCACACTTTGCTTCTGTCCCAGTAATAAGACCCCACTCCTTCCTCTCCTGGAGAGGGATAAGCAAAAAAAAAAAAAGACACTCCTCCCCCTCCCCACAGACTTTCCAAGGGTCATCAGCCTGGAATGTCAGGTCTGATGGCCAATTCCTTTATCAGCCTCCCTCACAGCAGCAGGCAGGGGGAAGGAAAAAAATTCCTGCCCAGTTTTTTAGCACACTTGAAACTTATGAAACCTTTTTTCTGTAGATTATACTGTATCAAAGACAGAAATGGAAGAATGGATCTGGCCAAAATTATCAGTCCCTTTTAATCTGGGCAGACTTCCTGGATGCAGACACACTGGAGGTGAAGACAGCTTAGAGACTGTTCTATGCATTGCCATAGGAGAAACTGCAAGACTCACCTCTGCTGCAAATCTGCAGCATAAAATAAGAACCCACCTTTATTGTTTCATAAAGGATGCATCCAACTAGAACGGGACTGAAGACACGCTCCAGATTGCCTGGTACATCAATGAGGGACCATGCCGCAGGCAGCACGAGGAGCTGACAGTTACACTGTTTAAAGGAGCAACCAAGTCTTCTTTACATTCATCTTAGCCGTTCGCCACCATTTAAAATTCAAGCTTACTTGGGCCATTCTTTGTACTGTACATAAAGAACTAGGTTTATATACAGACTCAAATTGAATCTGGCTGAAAATACTTTCTTATTGATTAAAAACTGTTGGTTGTCAAAGATAGGATGGAAACTTTGTTGTTTATTTGAACAAAATATATCTGGATGTGTTTTAACAGTGTTCCTGTGTAGCAAATTTTTACTCCTATGACATTTCTCCCTAATTTATTTCTTTTTAGAAGGAAAAAAATCTACTTGAAAAACAAAACTTCTGCCTTCAGAAGACTTTAGTTTGTTGTCTAATAAAACATAAATGACTGCTTGACTAATCATTGTATGATCTTATATTCTTTTACAAAGTAACCGTGCTTTCTACTCCCTTGTATAGCTTTGATACTATTGTACATTTTTGAAACTGTCTGTGAGACCAATTGGTAGACAATGTAATAGAATGATAATCTCTACATGTACTTGAAAATCCTAATATGATAGATGACAGAGTCCTTGAATTCTGTGTCTGCCTATTAGCGTATTCTATTGACCCTTTCCTAGTTAACTCTTTTCATACTTCAGGGAGAAAATCAATATTTATCATGTTCTTCATGAAATTTAATATAAACAAACCCTTTGATATTATAGCTCTTTGTGCCTTATATATTTCCTCATACGTGAAAACTGCAGCTAGAGAAAAATAATCTGCAGATATTTAAACATACTTGAATAAGTAATTTCAAGATAGTGTGTTCTAGCCAGTGAGTTTGTTACCACCAGAGTTATGTGAAGCTTAGTTAATTATCTTTGCAGATGCTCACAGAGATGTCTCATTTAGAGTCAAGTTGATTCATACTCATCAAATTCCAGTGAGCTTAAAAGCTGTTTGAAACACAGTTCTCCAAGGGCTAATGGGAACAAGTTGTTTTCAGACTGAGTTTCATGAGTTTCTGAAAAGGATTATGTGTTAGAATAGTCTAGTTCTTCAGGATAGAACTGTTGCAGTATATTGACAGAGTTGAAGGGAATGCTCCCC
>VZRE01015166.1:0-90885 GCA_013396775.1 Cephalopterus ornatus | reverse complement strand
CCCAACAAACAAACCAGCTCATGATGTGATCAAACATGAGGGTGCCCAGATAGGCTGGGAATCTTAGATATGCTTAAGGTGCAACTGGACATCACTGTAAGCAACCTGACCTGATTCGACCAGCTTTGAACAGGGGTTGGAACAGACCTTCGGAAATCCCTTCCAACTTAATTATTCAGTGATTATAGAATTTGTTTAAATAAACATGTATTCACCAGCAATCTAATGCAAACACAGTGGAACTGATAATATTGATACTACAGGCTTGTCTTTGTTAAAAATAAGCTATTTTGACAACCTTACAGACTAGAAATTGCAGAAGTGTAGCAATATCTGAACTTCATATCATTACCTCTTCTAAGACACCCTAGATTTACCAAAGGAACACCTATAAATAAAGTAAAAATATGACATTTGCAAGACATCTCTGAAGAAAAGGTGAAAAATCTTCTCAAAAGCTGTCATGCTACATTTTTTCTTATGGACATCCTTATAATGACAACTGCAGGGGAAAAAGTATCTCAAACCTTCTCTACATTTTCTTGTGACCAAGTTTCATAATAGAAATCTATCCGAGGTCTTCAGTCATACCTCCAAAACTCAGTTTCAAAGAAAATATATGTTTATATCAAACTTTATCTGAATAAGTTTGTCACAGCCATACTGATTGTGTAAAAAGATTTCCAGCAGACCTTGTTAAAGGGTACATTGTACTGTAAGTACAGGACAAGAGGATATAGCCCCAAGCTATGCCAGGGGAGGTTCATGTTGGACACCAGGAAGAATTTCTTCACTGAAAGGGAGGTCAGGCATTGGAACAGAATGCTCAGAGACTTCATGTAATCACTGCGCCTGAAGGTGTTGGGGAAATGACCAGACATGGCACTTAGTGCCATGGTCTAGTTGACATGGTGGTGTTCAGTCAAGGTTGAACTCAGTGATCTTGGAGGTCTTTTCCAGTCTTAATGATTCCGTGATTCTGTAAGTATTTTTACTTACAAAACATACAAACCCACCCAAATACACTTGATAAGTAATCGATTAGAAAATTGCCTGTGTGCTTTTTCATTTAAAAAGAGATCTTTTCTGAATAAAACTCTTTATGACTTCCTCCTGTCCTGTTTGGTAAGAAATATTATAATAAATCTAAAAAAACCCCCAAAGATGTTAATCCCAAATATTGTCAAATAGCATGTGAGTGTAAAATATTATATTGCTAATGGTGTATGACATTCCTTCACTGGTTGTGTTGGACAGTTATGAAAAGCTGAGATAAAGGTCTTTGCAGACATCTCTTAAGACATCTGTGGAGAGACCTTTGAGAAGAGAATTCTTTGGAAATATGTATGAAGATAGAAAGAGAAAATCCTGTTGCAGGATTCTTGCAATGCTTCAGAGCACTGTTACTGTTTGCAGGGTTTTAGTGAGACATATAAGGAGAACAAAACATAGTCAAATGCTTAGCTTCCCATAACAATTCCAGGCATAATCAGGTTAAAAGGAGAGACTAAGGAACACAGTAGAAATGAAAGTTATAGAATGTGCTTTCTCAATTATTTTCTATGCCTTAAAGTACTGGTGTTCTCTTTTTCACTATCTGATGCTATTTATTTATGGCATTTGGAAGGATAAAGTATCAAATTTCCCCTGGAGATGTGAGCAAAACCTAAACAGTTGATTGTATCTATGTCTTGAAAGGGAGAAAGCGATTATATAGAGCAGTGCTTTACAGATTAATGGCAGACTGGCAAATGAGAAAAGAAAAAAATAACCGAGAACAGAAATAGCTGCACCGAAGAACACTATAAATAACATCCTTTGTTTCTGAATTTGCCTGATGTTATAAAGCTATGTTTTAGGGTTGTATGCTATTAAAAGACTTACATTAAGAAAACAGTTTATACTTGCAGAACCCTTAGGTGACTTTACCTTAAACCAGGTTGTATGTTAATCAGCTTTTTTCAGTTCCTTCACTTAGTTTGGACTAATCAAGCAGTATTATTGCATTTACTGTTGCATAAATGTGACTATAAATGCCAGATAACCTACAGTATCTGTTGGTAATAGTTATATATCAGAGTTTAAAATTATTTCTAATCCTAAAGCAGTGATAAGGAAAAGCAGGTTTTCTAATAAATTATCCTTTGGTATATGTTTGTTGATGATTAATAGACAGAGATCATAATGAATTGAATTAGTGCTATAATCTGAAACTTGGATTACTGTTGGAGATAGACTTTGACCAACCGAGGTCCATCAACTTCAATGGACTCTCAAGGTAGCCTAGACTGCCCGAGGTCTGGCAAGTTTGCCAGTGTAAAACCAGAGAAAAACCCTCATTCTTCCTGCTAATCCATCTGCTGGTATACATTCAAGGATTAACTAAAGCTTTGGGGAGCCTTGGATGAAAAAGAGTTCATGAAGAGAGTGTAAAGCACAATCTCACCACATGCAAAGTTACCTGAAGTTCTAAGAAAAAGATTTCTGCCCCAGTTCAGTCCTATATGCTAGCATATAACACTTGAGTATAATTTTCATGTTCAAATAGCAATACTTTCTTGCCCGTAGGTGGAAAAGTATCCCCCTGAGATATAAAGAGGTTTGAATTCCCTTCCTCTGACAGCAGGAATTCCATTACCGAATCTGCAGGCAGAGTCCCCTTCAAGGTCTACAGTTTGCCCACTGTCAGCAAGCTCTGGAGCAAGCTGAATATATTTTCTTTTCTTTTTGCTGTCTCAAGTACCTTTTGAGGACATTTCTTTCACTCATGTCCATCAGACACAAGTCAAAAGATGCCATATTTAAGCACCTTCTCTTTGTTAAATTGCATGACTTTAGTTCTCTAATCCTAGAGGAAGAGTAATCAGTATTATATAAAGGTGTTCTGTTTGAAACTGTGAACAAAGAGCTTCAATTCATTAGTGCACTGTAAAGAAATAGTGGCTAGTCACTCACGTGTTACCCTGCTGCTGCTGCAAGAGTTGGAAGAGCACATCAAATGTGTAAGACGGTGAGGATAATTCCCAGCTTTATCAATTGCCTATCACTACCTGAGGCAAATGTGCATCAAATCTGAAAAGTGATCACTTTGCTATTCAAACTGAAAGAACTTTATTCAAAACTCTTTACAGATTTACTTATAGCTAGAAAATCTTCCTTCATGTGAAGGTAACTGTGCAGGAAAAAAAAAAAAGGAATTTAAATTCATTTAGATTTGCATTGCAACTATGATGGTGGCAAACAAGAATATTTGTATGTTTATGAAAGCAATGCTCAGGCTAGAGGACAAAAGAAAGGCTTCTTATGTGCTTCCCAAATCAACAGTCCATGAAGCAATGTGAACAGTTCATCTGAATCTGACTAAGTCAAAGTAGGTCTCGGGAAGAGGTGAGTCATCATGAAAATGTCGAAGAGTAATGAGGAAAATATAATTTGAAGTCAGAGTAGTTACTGTTTCTTCATGATGTGTGTGTGCATGTGGGCATCCAAGGCAAATGAAATATAGGAAGTGTTGAGGGAGTATAAGTAAACAAAAAATGTTTCCTTATTTTATTGCATCAAATACCAATTACTTTGGGAACCTCCTTTTAGAAAGGCTGCAAAACCACAGAGGAAATCACACAATCATTTCTCAGGCTTTCCAAAGCAATCTTTGCTGTTCCCCCCAGATGTGAAGCTCTCAGTTTGTAGTCAGTTTGGACATCACTTTATATGTGATGGAAAACCTTGTACAGAACAAAGTCATATTAGGAGCTGCAGTACCTGTTTCAAAATTGACTAAGAGAATGCTTTCCTAAAGAAAGGAAAATACAAATAAGAAATCGAATGTAATCGAATGTTTCCACTTACCACTTACTCAGATGCTGAAAAGTGGATAGAGCAGGGAAGCATGTTAACTAAGTATTTTAACAATTAGAAACATCAGGGAAAAAAAACAATAAAGGATGATTTTGTAGAAGAAAAATAACTCCTTGCACTGAATTCAAGTTAACAACTCACTGTGTGTAAATGGACTGTACAGACTATATAGAAAAGATGGTAAAGATTAAAGTCTTTATAGTACTAGGTCAGCTTGCTTGTAATAATCTGAATAATCTGAATAGTCTTTGCATTACCTAGTTAAATCACAAGCAAACAATTAGGCTCTGACAATACACAAAATGTTGGCTATGAATATGTGACCGACTGGATGGTAAGACCACTTGGGCCTGATTTGACACCAGCTTGTACCCTGGGAGGCATTCACACTTTCGATTGTGGCCTAGATTTGGAAATTAGTCTTCTACTCAATAGAAACAGAGAGTTCCAGAGGACAACTCAGAGCAGGATTTCAACTCTGGTACTCTGCAAAAGCCTCTCTCTTCATGGAGAACATCAGAGCTCAGATCAACCTTTTTTCCCTGTGAGTACTGCTACCTTTTCTTGTGACCTACACTGTGCTATGTAGAAACACATCAAGGAAAGAAGACCGAGAGATGAGTGAGCAGAAACCCAGCATGTAACATCTTGGAGCTGTGTCCTGCATTTTATTCCTGTATTTTACAGCCACAGTTTATCCAAACTGTCGAGAAGCTTGTGAATACAATGGACTGATCCCTCAGGATCATGGGAGAAACAAACCAAAGAAGTCATTATATGACTATTCTTCACTGTCTTGCCAGGATGTACTCTGAATTATGTTTGAAATAAGAGGCCTGATGTAACTTAAAAGCTGTCCTGGCTTTAACTGAAGCTCCCTTCCAACCTAATTTTTCTGTGATTTCAATAAAAGTGTTATTTTCATATTTCAGTGTAGTTCTCCCTTTTTTCACGTGCTATTAACATTGAATCTTGTGGCACCCTCACTTTTGCAGTTTCCACTCCTATTAAACAAATGGCAACCTAGACTCCTCTCCATCTTCTCCATTTGAAAATATACCATTACTAACAATACATTTACGAAGACTGGCATAATTAAAGAACAAGGTGCTGAGTGGAAACAAGTGTTAATCTTCAGGAAGTCTGAAGTCTCGTGCACTTCATTTACTGACTAGGGTTAGCATATGGACTCAAGCTGTGGTGAGTCATTGAACCTGTTTTGGTGATGACAAGTGTTTCAAGTGCTGCAAGCCCACTGTGGTACTCCCATTTACTACCAGGACGTTACTTGATCTCTTTGCTCTTTATAGAGCAAAGTAAATCACAGTGAAGGATAATTTTATTTTTCAGCTTTTAACACATTTTGAGTACAGAAACCAGTTGAGTCACCCAAAACCTCTGCATTCTGCTGCATAACTGAAAAGATATATCACACATTTATCTACCAGCTATCCACTTGAGAGAATGCATAGGATTCTCTGTAATTCTCTGTTTTGCAGCTCCAGTCACACTGTTGCTGGTGGAGTTAAATAACAGCAATAACAGCATGAGAAAATAATAATGCCTTGTCTCAGAAAGTATTTGAAATATGTGATATTTTTTATGGTTAGCCTCTTCCTTCCACCTGCTCAGACAGAGAGGAACAAAACCCTTGGCCATGTTCTACTTTTCAATAGAATTTTGCAGCTGTCTGGCAGCACCTCATCTGGATTAGGCTTGTGGGTTACTTGAAGAAATTCTTCTCAGAAAAGTAGAATTCCTGGAGTACTTCTTTACTGGTTTCCACTGTAAGACCATTTATAGATTTGAAAAGCAAACCCAGGGAATGTTCATTATATTGACAGACTTAAGAAAGTTATTGTATTCCTATGCAGTCTCACAGTAAAAAGGAAGCATTTAATCTTGTCTCTCTGTACCTAGGATTTGCCAAATGCTTTTAGGAAAAAAAACCACTGGGCCAGTAGTTTTATAGCATTTTCAGGAGTCAAGGGATCGCATTTTGTGGCATATAGAGAATTTGAAGGGGCCACCTCTGCATTTATGCAATTTCTGAAAAAGTCTCCTCAGGGCTGAAGACAATCCTAGGAGAGGCAACTGGACACATGAATTGCCTTAAAGGCACTCCTCAGGTTCTCTTCAAAGTTGAAAACTACATCACTATGCGATTAAAACCATTGCAAGCATAACCTTAAAAGGTTCAGATCCTCTTTTCCTGGAGACTGTTCTTATGAACACCACCACAGAGAATTTTGTGGGTGAAGGAAGGAGAGAAGAACTAAAAAAGGTGCTCTTTACATCTTTTGGAGTGCAGAGAACTATTTCAGTGAACAGATGGTTATGTTTTAAGATTCAAAGGGTCTGATTCTTTTGTACCATATATTGTGACTTACTGGAAAGGCTGATAAATGTTGTGATTTAGCAATAATATTCCCCAATTTAGTGCTCCTACCACAACTGTGCCGGCACTCGTTTTCCCCTCCTGCTCCAGTTGGAAGCGCAAAAGGTAAAGATCACTGGTTGAGATAAGAACAATTTACTGGAAACAGCAATGAGAAAAGTAAACCAACAGTAACAGCAATAATAATAATAACCATGTGGGTGAGTTAATGCTCTGTACTTATTTTACGATTCACAGAACAGCCCCAATCTTTGCTGGAAGTCATAGGTTGCAGAAACATCACGGACAGTTTTTGGATACCTATCTCTTCTATTGTCTTATTTTGACTATTGTATTTCCTATTGTCCAATGTGGTGACTGTTTTGAAACAGTATGACAGGTTTCCTACTGTCCACACGTGCAGATAATATCCTTAGGATAAAAATACCAAAAAACACTCAATCAGTCATGATGG
This sequence comes from Cephalopterus ornatus, assembly GCA_013396775.1. Taxonomy (NCBI): domain Eukaryota; kingdom Metazoa; phylum Chordata; class Aves; order Passeriformes; family Cotingidae; genus Cephalopterus; species Cephalopterus ornatus. Next base: position 84,175 of record VZRE01015166.1, on the reverse strand, counting down.
TGTGTGGAGTTGTTTTGGTGTTGATTTTCAATTTTTTTTTTTAATAGGTTAAACATCTCCTGCTGCACTCCTACCTTGGCTGACTATTTTTCCATCAGGTTGTAGTGGTTGCTACAGTAATTTCCAAGAACTAACCTTACAATATCACAGGGAGACCAAGAGAAGCACTAAACTCTGTTCAGCATTGCAAAAAACCCCCTCAGAGGTCATTTGATACCCAATAAGGAGTCAGCCTCTCTCCTGCTTCAGGAACTGCTCAGGCTAAGGTCACAGGTTTTATTTTGCAGGGTTTATGCAGTGATCTAACATACTTAATGCATGTTGACTTTGAAGGCCTGCCTGAACTGCAAGGTTCTTCATGTCTTTAGTTAATTTACTGAAGTTGAGAACTTCTTGTGAAAAGTTTTCATTTTACTCATGTAAACACATAATTAGGAAAAGAAAACAAAAATAAACAAATATTTCCACCATCACAGCACCTTACTGAGTAGGGTAGAACTTTGAAATCCTTTTAGTTCATTGTAATGAAAAACAGATAGCTCTTAAACCTGTTCTCCTAACAATTCCACGTCTTCCTTGACATATGAGAACATAGAACAGAAACCTAGATAATGAACTGATAAATAAATGTAAAATCCTATTTATTAATTTTAGTAAAGTGCTAGTAAACTATTGACTGCACCATTATTGATGTCTGGTTCACAGAATAATAGATGAATAATACAAACATTGTATATCGTCTTTATTCATGTGCTACCATTTTTCCCTTCCTCTCCACTGAAAAGTACATGGTACACATTTTGTTTTAAATTAATTCCCTCCACACACTCTCTGAACGTTGTCTAATCACTTCTGAAGAAATGAGAACACAATTTAAAGTGCAGCCTTCTAAAGAAGTTTACTGTTTTATGGGCAGCTAAATATTAATTCTCTATATAATTTCACAGTAGACATTCATATTAGGAGTCTATTACAAGTCCATTGAAAACTAGAAGCATAGAATCATATATAAGAGGAATAACAGTGTTGTTTTACCATGAACCCAGAAAACAGGGCTTAAAGTTCTGTAGGAAGAATATTCAATGGTGTCTTCAATTTGCAGATATCAGTAACACACACCAAAGAAGCAGTGCATACCTGTGATTTCACATGATTGAAATGCTTCTTCAGGAAAAGCAAAGACTTCACATTCCCTCCAGTAACAATGAAACTGTTGGTGGAACTGTTTAAAGAAACTCATAGGAAAAATAGCTGCATGACACCTAATCTGCCATTAAAACTGAAAGCTGGAGCTCACATGAGTGGCTGAGATTCATTGTGCTGTGTCATTAATCTTTATGAGCAAAATTATTGCAAAATTCTATGGGGAGAGAAAAGTAATTACTTAATGATGTATAAAAATATTCCAATAGAGGTTTCAGAAAGCACTGCACATAAACCTGTCTGCATAAAGCTCTTGGATGTTACAAACAGCCCAGCCCACAGCATACTTATAAACTGTGGGAGTTATTTTTTTAATTTTTAACTCTGTCCCAGTCACTGTTTAACATTCCACATTCATGTACTATCTACATTGTTAAATTATCCACAACTCCAGAGCAGTCAAGCAGTACTCAAATTAAGCCAAAGTAATTAGTTTTCAATCACTGAATATTCACAGCTCAATTAAATTATTTACAGAGATGTAGACAATTCTGCAGCGAAGACAAACATTTCTATTGACACTTCCCCCAACTGTTAGATAAATATAGCCTGTTGTGAAGATAAAACAGAACTTAGAAGTCTCTTCTATAAAGAAGCTTTTTTCTGACTTTCCTATTTCACTTTAGAAGTCAATTCTCTGTAAGTTTGGTTATGCCTATCATACTTTTACAGCACAAGGAATTTTGTTAGCGTGGTGAGGTGAAAGGAGGAACTATCAAAAAAACCCTGAAACCATCAATGTTTTTAAAGAGGATTCTTTTTTTTTTTTCACTGTGCCAATTTATTACTTGTTAAACAATTTTGGTAGCAAAAATAAAAAGCACACCACGCATTTATAATTTGAAGAATCAATCAATGTGTCTCAATACAACCTTCTGAACAAGACAGAAGATAGAGCAATATTGCTCCACTGGACAGCAGTCCTTCAATTTGATTGCATTGCCCAAACTCAAAGGAAAATCAGAAAAAAAAATATTTTTGGCACAACAATAATTCTAAGGTCCATGCATGCATTGGTGGCTGCTGAAAAGTACAAGGACACAAGTAACTGAGGTGTTCAGAGCTAGTAGTATTTAAAGCAGTACTGAAAGAAGAATTCTACCTCAATTTTTTTCTCACACCAGCAAAAATATTCATTTCAGACAAACAAGAAGGCAATAGAAGAATCAGCCTTATTCCAGCTCAAGTTCACTGGTGCTAATACAGCTAGGTCCAAATAAAGTAGGAATAAAATTTCATTTTTGTTTTAATTTTCCTGTTTTATGGACTCTTACATGCTGTCACCAGAGATCTGTCCTCATTAGAGAATGACAGTCATCTCAGTTCTTCAGAGCTACCTGGCTGTATCAGTACATGCGATACTCTGCAAAGGGTTACGGTGTAGAGATATCCAAATTAGCAGAGTCTGAACCTATTAGTCAACAAGGCAGTGCACGTGTGTATAAAGCAGTGGCGCTTCTCCAGCTGAATTGTCCAGACCAGTAAATCAGGATTTGTGTCCCGCTGTCCACTGACCACTGAGTACCAGGTGTCATGCAGCAGCCCAAAGGAGAACTTCATTGTTGTACAGGTAACTAAAACAGGAACAGTTTTAAAACCGCACACCATGCAGCTATTGACACTGAGCAGTTATGAAACTGAAGACGCAACCACACAAAACTAAGCAACATTCATGAGGCTTTTTAGAGCTCTGGACTTTCTGAGTGGACTCCCTGGGCAAAGAAAGGAACGCTGTTACATACCAAACAGTTTGCCTTTGACAACACTCTAGATGCCACAAAAAAAGAAGAAGCAGAATGGCATAATCAGACTGGGTGGAGACCGATAGGCAGACTGAAATGAGGTTACCACCTCTATACATAGGCCTAATAATCTGTGCCCGTTACGTTTAACCTGTGTCAGTCCACTAGTCAGATGCACAGAGTGAAAATAGCCTTTAGTTTACCTTTTACCCAGCGACACTATTAGGAGGCACATGAGTCAGACCAAAACAAAATCTGCCTTGGTATTAATTGTGCTAAATCAGGTGATAACATGAGAGACCAACATAACTTTTGATAGATTATATTCCAAAAGCACAGCAGCAACAATGCTGAAGTCCATCATGTGCTAGCATTAATATTAGTAGCTGAACAGAGAAGTCAAATAGTCCAGAATCTGTGGCCAGGATTTAAAGCTGTCTGGTTTTCTCCCCCCTTTCTTATATGGCAACAGTCTCAGCTGTTTAAAAGGATGGAATGTTATTCTTTTTTTTTGCTGTACCCTCCTGGTGGCACAAGGAGTCTGTGGCACAGCACAGACTTCCCCAGTGTCCACAGTGATATTAAGGTGACCAAGTTGTTTCTAACCATTTCTTCTCTTTTCTGCCATTTAGACGGAAAGTGCATAGAGCAAATGATGGCAAATCATTGCTTTCTAAAAATACCTAAGCTGTCCTAAGAAAACTTTGGACTGCTCTATTTTAGCATTAGGTTATGAGCAAGTCCTTAACATTTCTGCATGTAGGAACTGGATGAATGGTAGCAAACCCTCTCCACTCTTTGATCACGTGTTAAAACTCCCCACTATTTTTAGAAACATGGATTCTCAATATTTGAGAGACTGAAATTAGTAGTTCTATTTCGTGTTAAAAATCAAAATACCTCTGAAAATAGTGTAGTTTCAGACAGCTGAATATATCAAGTCAGACCCCAATAAGAACAATTACCTGGAAATAACACCACAGCCACAAAATACTCCCAAACAAAATCCCAATTCTGCCGGAACCAGTCATAGTAGAACATAAAATATGCTGTTTTACACAATTTAACATTTAGTCTCAAAATACCAGTTACTGCTGAATCACAGAATATGCCGAGTTGGAAGAGACCCACAAGGATCATCGAGTACAACTCTTGGTCCTGCACAGTCACACCATGTGCCTGAGAGTATTGTTCAAATAATTCTTGAACTCTGTCTGACTTGGTCCTGTGATCACTTTCCTGAGGAGCCTGTTCCAGAACCCATCCACCCTCTGCGTGAAGAACCTTTTTCTAATATCCAACCTAAACCTTCCCTGACACAACTTGAGGCCATTCCCACAGAGAAGAGATCAGTGCCTGCTCCTCCTCTTTCCCTCACAAGGAAGTTGTAGACTGCAATGAGATCTCCCCTCAGTCTCCTCCAGGCTGAACAGACCACGTAACCTCAGCCACTCCTTGTACAGCTTCCCCTCAAGGCCCTTCACCATCCTTGTTGCCCTTCTTTGGACACTAAGAGCTCATTGTCTCCCTTATATTGCGGTAACCAAAGCTGCAAACAATATTCAAGCTAAGGAAGCTGTGAACAGTATTAGTGGGAGTTTTGTGTTGATGAGTAAGGAATGATTATCTGAGCACTCAGAATTAAAAACCAAATGGTAACCAAAAATACAGAAAACAAATGCCCAAATAGCATGCATGTATGCCTATGCATGCATAATAGAGAAAGAAGTAAGACAGTAATGAGGGTAACAGGTTATTATAGATTAAAGTTTACTTTGAAGTCTTTTGTTCCAAATACATATCAGAGCATTTAATAAATTAAGAGTCGGAGAACAAATAAGGCCATCACTCTGCTCAACATAAGTAGCAAATAGTCCCTGAAGTCAGAATCTCTTTTATAGAGAGAAAGTATAGGTAGACTTCGAGAAAACACTCCAAGATTTGCCTTTTGGTGGAAGGAGAGAGGGAGAGAGAGGAAAAAAATATCAGACTCTATGCACTGCATTTAAGAGAGTGCTCCTTTCCAGCACTTGTCCTACTACATGATATGTGCTAGATCCAAAATCTCCATGGGGAACTTGAATGGATGTTCTTTCATCCCTCAGGCATTTAGCAATACATCCTACCTAACTGTACTCTTCTGTAGCTAGAATCCCTTGCTGTCACAGTTTATTGACTCTGCCAAAACTATTTGTAATCTGCTAGTCAAAGCACAGCACTCATCTACCAGCAACACAACTGTTGCATTTACTGACACATGTGTCAACAGCAGAAATAACATCTCTTGAAGACTAAAAGTCATGTTCTTCTCTGTGGTCCCTTAAATTAAACCAAAAAACCAACACATTTTACTTTTCTTGTAATAAGACCAAGGATTTATTTACAGAGTAAATAAAATGGAGCAGATAACTCAATCAAAATTACAGATTTGGGGACTTAAAGCACTATTGCCCTTTCAGGTTGGATCAGGGAAACAACTTTTTTTGGTATCCAGCGTTTGGTCTTCCAAAGAATTTAAAAGAGGAGTTAAAAGTCATCTCTTTTCCAACTGCAGTCAAAATAGTGTGCACCATATTGTTGACCCACATGTGCACCAAGTCAAATATTTTGAAGACCCAAAATGCTACTGAGGCTCTGTGAAGTTTCCTTTTTTCATTTCACAAGCTCTAGTTAAAATTCAAAGCTAAGAAACACAAGCTATTTCTGTAATTTAATGGATGAAGACAGAATCGTTTACTGCAGGACTCAGTGGGCACATTAGTGTACGTAAGGCACATTTTGCTGTTAATTAACCTCAAGGAGAGATAAGAGAAAATGACCCAGCAGCACAGATTTGACTTCTACTTATTTTTGTCTCGGTACATTCCCTCACTTGTGTTTTCTCTCCCTTGCCCACCACCATATGCTGCCATTTTTCACTATCATTTCATTGTATACAGCTAACCAAAGGAAATGAAGAAAGCAGCATGGAAAGATAGTACCTCTCAGGGAATAATTATAGACCTGTTTTTTCTGCTCTTATTCTGATTAAAAACCCAGAAAACAAACAACACCTTACTTGTCTTGTTTCAGGGGGAAAAGTGAAGACTCCCTGCTCCTACAGCCATGGTTTATTGTGACTGCAATGCTGATGGATTCATTATCACTAATGCAGGCAGTTAAAGGTCAACATGCCAGAGCACTCAAATGGCTCAGGCTTAACTGAAATGAAGTAATTTAAACAGAAGATCTAAAAAAAAAATAGATTAGGTGTTTTCATAAATAAACATTGAAGAGCTCATAAGTAATTAAACGTAAGCACAAATACAAGAAAGACTACATCTACTAAACCTACAGGCAGCTCATAAGCAAGAACTAGCATAACAGGCATCTTCCAATAGGTGAACATCCGCATTTATCTTTCAAAGCGCCTGAAGATTTCTGTTCTTTTTATATTCTTGTCTGTCCCTTATTGAGTATGCATCTCAGGGCAAATAATGTATTCCCAGGAAAAGAAAATTATCATTCAGAAAACATTACTTCAGGGAATAAAGCAAAATGTGAACTAAGGCCAGTGTATTTAATTTGAAAAAAAGTAAGTGCACATCACTTATTTTCAAAGACCAGTGAAGGAGAACAATCATAAAGCATTTTTTTTTTTGATTGAATGCCTTCTGTTCTGCCTATTAACATTCCTACCATTTTCTAAAATGCTATATTTGCCTTTAATTAGAAAGAAAGAAAGAAAGAGAAAGAAAGAAAGAAAGAAAAGAAAAAAAGAAAGAGGCACTAGCTAATGCATTTATTAACTACCCTCTATCAAGTTCTACAACCTGTAACATGAGCAAAAGCAAGTATGTAGTAAGCTTTGAGGTGGACCCCAGCTGGATTACCACCATTGCTCTCTAAGTTGCTGCAGTTTCCAGTCAGTCATCAACCAGTCACAGCTTTCTTTCGCTCACACCATTGTTCATTTATGAACAGCAAAAATCATATGAACAGCAATAATCATATGAACAGCAAAAAGCATACAATCATAGAATCATTCATGTTGGAAAAGACCTTTAAGGTCATCAAGTCCAACCATAAACCCAACACTGCAAATTTCACCACCAAACCATGTCCCTAAATGCCACAGTTACGAGTCTTTTAAACACCTCCAGGGCTGGTGATTCAGGCACTTCCCTGGGCAACTTGTTCCAGTGTTTGACAATGCTTTTGGTGAGGAAGTATTTTCTAGTATTTAATCTAAACTTCCCCTGGCACAACTTGAGGCCATTTTCTCTTGCTTTGTCACTTGTTATTTGGCAGAAGAGGCTGGCCCCCACCTAGCCACAACCTCTTTTCAGGTAGTTGTAGAGAGCAATAAAGTCACCCCTGAGCCTCCTTTTCTCCAGTATAAAAGCCCCAGTTCCCTCAGTTGCTCCTCAGAAGGCTTCATTAAGGCTTCTCATCACCAGCTTCATTGCCCTTCTCTGGACATGCTCTAGCACCTCAATGTCTTTCTTGCAGTGAGGGACCCAAAACTGAATGAAGGATTTGAGGTATGGCCTCACTTGTTCTCAGTACGTGGGGTCACACTACTAATAATACAGGCCAGGATGCTGTTGGCCTTCTTGGCCACCCAGGCACACTGCTGGCTCATGTTCAGCTGGCTGTTGACCAACACCCTGTTGTGGTTTAACCCCAAGCCCCATGCAGCCGCTCACTCACTCTCATGCCAGCAGGGTCGGGTACAGAATCGAAAGGGCAAAGCTAGAAAACTCATTTACACTTTAATGGGGAAAACAAGGCAGTGCATACAAGCAAAACAAAACAAGGAATTAATTCACTTCCCATGAGCAGTCAGGTGTTCAGAAATCTCCAGGAGAGCAGGGCCCCATCACAGGTAATGATTACTTGGGAAAACAAACACCATCACTCAAAACACTTTATATACTGAGCATGACGATCACATGGTCTGGAATATCCCTTTGGTCAGTTTGAGTTACCTGTCTGGCTGTATGCCCTTTCAACTTCCCATGCAGCTCCAACTTCCTTTGCCAGCAGGGCAGTATGAAACATAGAAAAGGCTTTGGCTCTGTATAAGCGCTGCTCAGCAATAAAAACCCCATTGCTATATTATCATCCCTGTGTTCAACACAAATCCAGAATATAGCCTCATACTAGCCACTGTGAAGAAAATTAACCCTACACCAGCCAAAATCTGCACACACCCCCAGGTCCTTTTCCACCAGGCAAGTTTCCAGCCACTCTTCCCCCAGCCTGTAGAGCTACATGGGGTTGTTTTGACCCAAGTGTAGGATCCAGCACTTGAACCTCCTACAATTGGCCTCAGCCCACTGATCGAGCCTGTCCAGATGCCTCTGAAAAATCTTTCTGCTCTCCAGCAGGTCAAAACTGTCACCCAACTTGGTGTCATCTGCAAATTAACTGACAGTGCCTTTAATTCCCTTATTCAGATCATTGGTGAAGATAATAAACAGGACTGGCCCCAGAACCGAGCCCTGAGGAATGGTGTGGAGGCTGCTCTCATTTGCTAACTATTTATGTTAGTAGCAAGAGATGTCTAGAGCAGTTATTTTTTTCTCTAAAAACCTTTTCCTCTAAATTTCCTGGTCTGTTCCTTTGTTTCCTTCTTGCTTTTTAGTCACTGCTCCTTTCCTCTTTCAGACTGACCAAGTTTTCATCTGTTACTCGCTGTGTAGCTTCTTTGTTAATGACTAAGAAGACCAAAATTTTTCCCTGCTGTCCTCTAGAACCCACTAAACAGCACCTGGACATACACTTAGCACTCTCCCTCCCTCTCTGATAAATATATATATAGTATACAATACATATATTTGTTGCCTCAAATTTTCAGTAATCATAGCTTCCAGGCAGATACTTCAGAGGTCAGCATTGAGATTAAAAAAAAAGCAAAACACCTGACGTCAGGAACCTGGAGATTTAAAAGCTGCTCTTCATTAAGGGGTAAGGTCCATTGTAGCTAGCCATAAGCAAGTAAAAGCTTCTGAGCAGAGATTTTTAACAAACCGGGTAATAAATAAATAAATAATGAATGAATGCCATAAGGACACCCTAGATGGCAGTACTTAAGAGGCTTCCCAGACTGAGTCTGTCCTACAGAACAATACGTGCTAATTGATAAAAGGCTAAAAGCCTGATAGCTAGAAGAGCTGGATACAGGTCTTTTTAGAAATAGAAAGCTCTTTGCTAAGAAATTTTTCATTCAGGCCTAGTTCATAGATTTTTTTTAAAATACATCTTCAAATTGCTTGAGAGAAATAGAGCAGTCAAGAGCTCGACTGGGAAGCCAATGCAGAATATATCTCTACACATTTCTGTTAGGAAACCTAGTTCAGTAGCTTTCACTTTGCCAGGAGCCTTGACTTTCCTCCATCTCTGGGTGTTAACCCTCCTCTCCTAACCAGGTGTGAGGACAAAAGTCACTGTATTTCCTTTTCAAGCATCATGCTAATTAAGAGTTCAACAGACCTAAAGAAAAACCTTGTTAGGCTTGCTGTTGAAAAAATATGCCTTTTAGCTGTAAGTGCTTACAACCTTGTTTTTATCCTACAGCTGTATTTTACACATGGAACAAGAGATGGAATATTTTCTTGGGGTTTCCCTGCTCTGTTTCATTAAAGTTTCCCCTTCCAGGATCCAGCTCTAACCAGCAACTAAGCTTTTATGATCCAGGTGCTCACTATCCACTGTGGAGGCTGCTAGGCAACTAATTACAAGGATCTACTGTGGATTTATGAAAGAAAGCTTTTATAGACCTTGACTCCCCTTAAAGAAACCTGCTTTTCCCTGACAACCTGTAAAAGAAATCAGGTAACCTTTTTCTCTGCATGAATACTTTCCCATATGAACAGAATCAGAGCAACTGTTGTAGAAGACAGAGTCAGTCTTCAAGCAGGCTTTAATTATTATGGTAGATGTTACCAGGTAATACTACTTAACATATGTCTGCTCAGCCATTCACAGGCAAACTTGTGCCCTGAGACTACCAGAAGCCATATAGTCACATACACATGGCATGGAGCCAATAGATCTGACTTTTTAAGAGAGATTATCGGTTAGTTCAGGGCTGTATTATCCATAGTAACATGGCTGCTAGCAACTGAGAGAATAAACAGGCAAAGCTTCTTTCTGCTTGCATCCTTTCCTCTCCAAAACTGCAAAAAACCAAAGAGCACTAACAAAAAAAACCCAAACCAACAAAACTGTTCGCCATTGTCTCCTGTAATTACTTTTGTTGTGAAGGAGACTTAAGGATTGGTAGATAATTTCGGTTATGCAGGGTTTGGGGTAGGAAATGCTACACAAGCAGAATAAGAGCTTAATCTCTGTAAGTGGAAGGGGTTTTTGTTTTGTTTTGTTTTAGCTAAATAACAAGACATTCAAAAGATAAGATTGTTGCTGTACTATTTAACTGCCTTTGTGACAGTGCTGGTGGCTGGGAAATGAAAACAGGCAATGCCTTGAAAATACACAAGATGTCATGTTACTTAACTCTCCCACAGAAATCTACGCTTCCAGGTTGTGTGTGTTTTTCAGGCCTGAAGGAAGGGTAGTCATCTTAACATTTGTCATGTGTGTTGTCACGGGGAGCACATGCCTGTACCAGGCTGGGATGCTTATCTTCATGGACTGATTTCAGTTTTGCATTATTTATATGTGCTGATTTTGCATTATTAAAAATAGAGGAAAGCATTATTTGGTGAGGATATAGTTATGCAACTGTGAATGAATTAGCCTATAAACTTGCATATGTGCTTCCAGTTGGATTGGAGTACTACAAAACACGTTTTTGTGAATTGTTTTGAAAACATGAAAACTTCTGCATCTTGACATTGATATCTCTGCTCAAAATACATTTTGCTATTTACCCTGATTAAATAAACTTGTTAAAAAGGCTACGAACAGTGTAATATCTAGCGTACAAGCAAAGTGCAGCACTGTTGTTTGTTCAAATCCTCTTACTGTGATTTGGGGGCTGGATGTGTATCTAAATCTGTTTTCTGTGTTCTAAGAAAAATATTCCTCTCCAAAAAACTACTATTTAGTTAGTGTTTGTATCAAACATGGCCCTTCTAATCTAAATTTAGTCTAGTGCTTCAACAGTGAAGAAATAAGCAGCTGAACATTTTCTTAAATTGTTTTTTTCTGAACTTAAGAGATGTACAGTATATCACATCACTTAACTGCACCCAATATTTTCTTCATCAACAGATGCAAAAAGCACAGTTGTGTACTCTTGTAATCTGGCCAATTTACACTACCTTTTTTCATAGTAGGTAACATAGGAGTTACCAGGCACCTATTTAGATATGCTGTAAAAAGGAGCAACTAGTCAGAAGATCCTGTTACTTCTGTTCTCAATGCTCTTCCGTTGATCTGCTAACACTTATTCCCAGATCACATAGAGTCAGCAGTTGCAGCTGTTTCTCTTTTGTGTGTCACAGTCTGCCTAGGTCTTAAAGCTGAGGTCTAAGGTGTGGAAACCAGCTTTCTAAAGGGACACCAACATCAATTCTCTGATAGCTGCTTTGAGTTATTTACAGGAAATATAGGAAGCCCCACGATCTAACTTTCCTTAAGTAAGGATCAAAGGCAGCAGCTAGATAAAGCTATAGTAGTTGAAAAAGAAGGTGGGAGTGGATAAACTAACCCTAGGAGTAGCTTTACCTTCGTTGAAAGGATTTGTGTTCTGACACGCAAGTTTGTTTGGAGTCCCTGTTCATCCTTTAAATCTTAGACTTCTTGAACACCCAGAATGTGCTGAAACTTTTAACATAAGGAAGCTAGTCCTAAGGTCTTAGCCCTAGTCTGTTCAGGTAAAGTCTTGGGCAAAACAAATTATATCTCCACAATCAAGTAATAGAACACATCTGCTCACCATATGATAATATGACTAATTCAGTAAATGGCAGTGTGTCCTCTAAGTAACAGACTGTGCTGCAGGCTCTCAGCATTGCACTGCCTCATGTGCCCTGTAGGCAAAGACAGTCTCTTTGTTTCAAGAGCTTTATTGAAGATGTTTTCCTTTTCTGCTTCCCTTTCTTATAATGCTCCATCAATTTCTGAAACAATGCAATTAGCAGTAATTATAGAGAGGGTGACAGAATGAAGACAGATTTTTAGATGATTGTCTTAAAATTTGCTCTTCTATATGACAACAGATCTGCCTCCTATAAAGAAGTATACAGAACAACTCTCTCAGTTCAGTGACTCTCCTTTCTAGAAGCAACTCCATTTATCATTTCAGGAAGCTGATAGACGTAAAAAGAACAAAAGAAAGAAACCAATGAAAAATTAATTAATTGATTTTCTCATCGCCATACTTACAGAAAAGAATGGAAAATAGTTATTATAGCAATTATTTTTGTTAACACTATCACTATACACTGTGAGTGTAATATAAATATCATTAAATCAAATATCCAAGTTTTCCATCTGGTTACCTGAAAAGGACTACTTGTGTTATTTTTAAAATTATGCTCCTAGTCTAGAAGTTTTAAAATGTATTTTCAAGCCTTAGATGTAGGCTGATGCTTGAGCACTGAATGACGATTTGACTGTTATCTGCTTTATTCTATCCAACAGACATGTGATACACCCTTCACACAGAAAACAACAGATAAATAGCTTTCTAGCTACACATTCACCCTAGAGCAATATACAATTTTTTGATATTTTCAGTGAAATTTTAGATGGGAATATTAAACATAGAAACATTTCAGTTGTGGTGCATTGTAGCCAATACTTTGTGAAGCATATTGAGGGATCCCATCAGTGCTTGTTTCCTCAAGGTTTGGCACACCATCTCATCACTCATCACTGGCGAGCCTGGTTTTGTCCCTTTCCCCCTTCCAAGCTAGTTTAAAGCCCCATCAATGAGCCCTGCTAGCTGCTGTGCTAGAACTCTTTTTCCCCTCTGAGATAGGTGCATTCCATCAGGTGTCAGAACACCAGGTGTTAAGTAGGTCATCCTATGGTCAAAAAACCCCAAATTTTTCCAATTACACTAATCTGGGAGCCAGCCTACTCCTATGAATATTATTCTTTGTTACCGGAAGGATCAAGGAAGTTACTACCTGTGTTCCTGATCCCTCTACCAATCATCTCAGGGCCTTGAAGTCTCTTTTGATTACCCTTAGACTCCTTATTGTTATTTTGTCACTGCCAGTTTGAACAACCAATAGTGGACAGTAACATGTGTATACGATTGACCAGAATCAGTAGTGTAGAGAGAATGCCACCCAAACTATTCATGTAAGGTATGATTCTCCCAAATCACACTACCCTTGGCAGACCAAGGAATGACTTGACCCTTGCCTGCATTCAAAAGGCATTTGAAGGATTGGGTCTTGCTGCCATATTCCCCAGACACCAAGTGCACCTGGCAGTCCACCAGAGCCATGGCATCAGTCATGATCATATCCTGTGTTTGTTATCAGCAATTTGGGCGAGCTCATACATGCTTACCTTTGCTACTGCCTCCATGAAGCTTTGTTTTATGATGTGGTGTTGGATTATATTACTGCTCAGCCCACAGAAGGCCACGCCTTTTAATGTTTTTTGCACTGTGTGAGAAATTCACAGATGCGGTGTGCACAAGTCAGTTAAAAAATTCATTCTTATTTCAAAATCAAGTACTGTTTCCTTCCTGACAACTCGTTTCCATGTATTTTGAGTTCCTAGTACATGGCCTGAGGCAGTTAAAAGCTCTGTAGTCAGGTTCATTACTTCATACAAACTGTTAGAACATATGAAGGTGAACGGTTCACTCTGTGGTTTTGTTACCCTGCTGGGCATATGTCATCCTGCTGTAAGCCCTCTCTTGTATTTAAAAAAAAGAGCAACGACGCGTCTGTATGGTAAAACAATGCTCTGCTCTTTTTATGGACAAGTTCATTACTGGATGCAATTTTCAGGTAGATGTAGGGAATGCCTTTTCTGTTACTGAGCTCTTAAAAGCAGCAACACAGCTTATACTCTCAATATGCTCACTTAAATACATTAAAGATCATGAACATAGTGTTTCTCGCTATAAACTTTTCACTGAATGACATTAACAGATATCAGGTTAATTTTGGGGGTTTTGGTAACAAACACAAACTTTTCTCAACAGCTTTTTTGTGATAAAAATTCTCCCAGGTATGCAAATATAGACTTTGTACTTATGCAGTCACAGAATAAGAAAGTGGCTATCAAGTACTGGCAACGGGGTCTTTATTTATAAATAAGACAAAGTGTAAGGGTGTTTGTCAGCCTTTATAAATACTAATATTCTCCATATTCCAGAGTCACAATCCAGCATTTGGCATGTTACCTGTATATTCCTACATGCCACTAAAAGACCTCATTGTTAAAAATGCGGCTGAAGTAGAATTTGCTGTAATTCATTCTAGAGATTGAGCTGAATTGCTCAAATGCCTGGATTTTGCTAGTAAAGGAGATCTTTCAGTGCTATGAAACCCCTTTCTGGGAGGAAAATGTTCTAAAAGAAAAGTTGTTAGATTAGTGGTTTGAGTTTTGTGCTGGAAGAAAGGGTATAGCTTCAACAGCCCTCAGACTTAAGAAGACAGAAAGTCAGATGAAAAAATCTGGCAAGTACTACACTGAACAACGTCAATAAAGTAACTTGCCTCGAAACTGCTTCCTAGCAGTGAGCTGAAGTTTACCTCTTTCCAGCCTATTGCCATACATGATAATGGGAGATGGGTCTCCTAGATCTGAAAATCTCCTACATCTGAAATATGTCCTTGGCTCACACAACAAACTGAGAAATGGTTTAAGGTTTTTCAGGTTAGATTTAGAATTTTTAGAGCCATACTAATATACCTAAATATTCTATTCAACGGTATAGTCCTTTAGAAGTAATTTTAAATCAACTATGTGGCAAATAAATAGATTTTACATACTTAGGAAACCTCAACACAGACTTTTTCAGTTATTAATAGGTATTTGACATATAGTAGCTGCACACTTTAATCTAATTAAAGGATTATCTAACATACTAATTGCCTTGGTACCTAGCTCAAGAATTCCTACACAGCTCTCCAGAAGTAAACAAGGTCAATATTTTATAGATCTGTACCAGCTACTTCACAGTGAATTAAAATATTTGCAATACATGCAAATGTCTCCTGTAGGATCCCCTAGATTCCACAAGATCAGCAGTTATGATCATTTCCAAGGCCATCAAGAAACTGCTAAAAAGTATTGAATGGGGCAATCATGCCTTCAGGAAATTGACTTATTAAGAAATATGGTTCAATGACCTGATGTGGTTTTTGGAGAACAGCTGCAGTCTGGACCAGCCTTGGGTATTTTTCTTTTTAAATGGTGCCAGTTCATGACCCAAAGATGTAGTTCTAGCTGCTAAGTCATCCTGGACTGGATTGTCTCTCTGAATTCTTTCAGCTCTTTTTCACTTTCTGTTGTCATGGCTTGAGGAATGCCAGCTGGAACATGTTGAGCCAGGGTCAGGGAACACACCTGTAAGTAAAGCAGGTTATGAGAGATCCAGGTTCCTAGCTTTCTTCTGTTTCGCTGTGTACGTATGCCCTGGAGTCTTCACTGATAGCCACAAAACTTGTCTATTGAATCCTTGGTTGCCTGTTATTCTGAAACCACTTTCTGAGGTCTTTGCTTCCCAGGTTACTGTCTAGACTCTTCTCAGCCCAGGCTTCTTGGACAACAGGGAAGTGAGGAAACTGAGCACAGGGACAGCCATAGTATTTCAAGGAAGTAGTACTGCAGATTTTTGAAAACTAAGTTTAGTGGACTGTTTAGTTTAGTTTGATCTCATATCTACTGTGAGTCCAAAGTCAGCCAGAATTTCTGTCTAGGTTTTCATTGCTTCTATTTTACTTCTAGTTCCATGTACACAGGACAGTCAAAGATAATAAGAGATTATTGTCATCTTCTTCACACTGCTTGCTCCAGTCAGCTCTTTTTTTCAGAATGCACATTGTACCTGGGGCATGCAGACCAGTAAGGTAGAGCCAATAACCCTGGAATGTAGTGCTAAGAGATTTACCACATGTTCTGGTTTGGACTGGGATAAGGTAAATTTTCTTCTTAGTGTCTGGTACAGGGCTGTATTTTGGACTGAGTGTGGTAATAATGTTGATAAAACAGTGACATTTTGGTTGTTGGTAAGTAGTGCCTACCCTAAGTCAAGGATTTTTCAGTCTTCCATGCTCTGCCAGCGAGCAGGTGCACAACAGACTGTGAAGGAGCACAACCAAGACAGCTGACCTGAACTGGCAAAAGGGGTATTCCATAACATAGCGTCATGCTCAGTATATAAACTGGGAGGAGTTGGGTGGAAGCCATGGATCATTACTGAGCATCAGTCAGCAGTAGGGAGCAATTGTACTGTGTATCACTTGTTTCTCTTGGGTTTTAATAATATCTTTATTACTGTTATTGTTATTGTTATTAAATTTTATTTTAATTGTTAAACTGTGCTTGTCTCAACCTGCAAGCTTTACCTTTTTCCAGTTCTCCTCCTTATCCCACCAGCAGGGTTAGGAGGTAGCGAGGGAACAGCTCCTTGGTACCTGCTGGCTGGGGTTAAACAGTGATAGTCATTTTTCCAGAATTCTCTCCAGAGTTTAGAAGTACCAGTCCCAGAAATCTATCCCAGCCAAAATCAGGACACTGATTGTAATTTAATGACATATTAAGCCTTTTTGACCTCAGGAGGGTAGGTATTTTGAACACTTTGAAGTAATAAGATATGAATTCAAAATATAAAATGAAATGACATCCTGAAAAATAACAGGGAGTTCGCAGTTTGATAGAGACATATTTTGCTCTGTCAAAATTCAGTGCACTAAACTAAGGAACATGCTAGGAAAGCCATCACCAAATGTGGTCATTATCTGATGAATATCTTTACACAGAGGGGACTACAAATGTCTTCTTCCTCAGTTTAAAACACTGATGCTATTGACATAATCCAGAATTATTTCATTCTGCAGTGAAATGACTCTAGTTATTTTAAAGCAGATGCATTTTATCTCAATGCAAATCTACCTCAGGTTTTCCTTTGCTGTTGATGGCTTGCAATAACTTCCATATGGTACGAGATTAAAATGTGTTGCTCAGGGGAATGAAAATAAGAGATATGGCAATTATGCCCAATAATGAATGTTTAAAGAAGATAAATCAAGACATCCTGTGTAGTCATTTACTGTTGAACAAAGGAAGGCCAGATATGTTATGCATAGTTGTTAGGTACAACACAGCTTACTGGAAAGCCAAACTCATCCTATAGGGCATCCTAAAATTCATAGAGAGATTTTCTCTATATGTGATGCTCAAATTAAAAAAAAAAAAAAAAAAAAAGTACTCTGCACAGAGAACTACAAAACTCAGCAGAAAATTCAAAGTAGAAGTGAGGTTTATCATCTGACTCCTCTCTATAAGTGAGACAAACATCAGCCACAAACTATATACAGAAAATCTCACATCTCTGATGTTGGGTTGGTGCAGCAAAAATTAGAATAAAAGCTATGTCTATTTCCTCTTCCATCAGTCTGATAATTTCCAAGAAAAAAACTGATTTAGACAGCTGGGGTGATGATTTCCAACACAGCTCATCTGATACTGCTTTAAGCATGGTCTGGAGATGTCAGTCTTTGGATATATGTCAATAAATCCCATATTGAATTTTGTTATCTAAGTCTAGCTGACTCGTTGGTCAGGAAACCAAATATCAAATAAAAACAGAGAAAACCCTGCACATTTGATTGATTAGTCCACTGGTTTATTTTTTTAGGATATAAATAATTCAGATTCACATCCATTCTCTGACAATTTGGAACTGAATTTCTGCTTGTAGAAGAAAGATGACAAGGTAGTTCAGTATTCCAGGATGGGTCTCTCGGAGCCCCTTTTGTGGAAAATGCTGTGGTTTGCATAAATAAATGAGAGCTTTATTCTCTAGCATAACTTTTCGAGTCTTATTTGTCCTCACTGCCTTCACAGACATGCTTCTGCAAGCACAGCATAACTTTCTTTCTGGGTTTCATTGCACTATCCACAAACACAGGAGTAGCCTTCCAACACAGCTGTACCCAGCCAGGTCCTTTATATGGAACTAAACCGCTGATTGGGATCTCACATCTGATGTGAAATCCAGCATCACCTACCATTTCAACACCTAGATTAACTGACGAATCTGCCAGAACTGGTTGCTCATGGCAGTCACCTGGTGTACAAAAATATCAGTTTTTAGCCTTCAGTATAAAATCACACTTGGAGCATGATCCCACTGAAAAGCATTATTTTTTACAAACAAAGACACTTTCATATATTCCCCTCCCCCTTACAAATGGTAGTTGATTCCACTTCTGAGACAACAATCCTTCTAGATGAGAAATTAAATGTAAAGGATTGTGATAACATGTGAAGGTTGAAAAATTAATGAAGCATTTAAGGAGTTTTTCAGCTGTATGTGGCAAATATAGAGTAGCTCAGAGAATGTAATAGAAAAAGCATACGTGCCTCCAGTGCTCGAAGACATTTAAAGGTTTAACCGGACTATTAATCTAGGCCATCATCTGTCATAGCCTCAAATTACTGTTAAGTCCATTGAATTTTGCCTATGAATTGATTACAGTTTAGGCAGTCCAGAGAGGAAAGAAAGCAAGGTTTTTATATGTAGCATTAGGTCCATCAAAGGAGTGATGGTGTGGATAAGGTAAAACACTGACATAAGTTCTACCATTTGGAACAGGAATGGGTTTCATTTACCAGAAACAGGCAAAAGCACAGGTTTAATGTTGCATTTAAACAAGGCATCAATCATGATCAGTACCAAAAGCTAGTAAACCTTAGGGGAAAGTGAAGTGACATGCACTGAAAGTGATGTTTAATCTGCAGAGAGAGATGTTAATGTTTGATCTGTCATAACATTATAAACTGTGGTTCATTTTTATTAAGAGATCCTCTGTGAAATAGAGTAGTCCAGTAAAATGTGATTTGTTGTTTCATTAAGTGCTAGATATGGCCATCCTTTCTTCAGTACCCGGTACACTGAGAAGATGCAAAAGAGAATTGCTATTGGTGGAAAGGAAAAGAGCAGTGGAAAGAAATAAAGTTCAACATATCCAAGTTAACTTTCATATAGAAAACTCTTGAGCCTCTGGGTTTTCATCAGGCATGACTGATATTGTGCTGGTTGCCACAGAATAAGAACAAAGCTGGAAATGAGAAGGGAAAACAACAACCAAGAGCATATTATCCTGAATATAAATTTTAAGTCATATCAGACTTTTTAAGACACTAATTTCTGCCTAAAGATCATTTTCTTACAAGGTTAGTTTCTTCTTTTGAGTGTCAAATAAATTCAAAAAAATAGGTACCCTCCTGATCTTTCTAGTCCAAGTCTTCCCTCTTCTAGGTTTAATAACTGTGTTGATATTTTATTTGTGGTACTTGTCTTTCCTAGTATGAGAAGGGCCATGCATTTGAAAACATGGCATGAGATAAGAAGCAAATTGATAGTTTGCTGGGATTTCTTCTTTGCTGGGATATCCAAGAGTGGATATCTCAGAAGCTGATTATCAACTGTATTATTCCAAGAAGGATAACCCAGGATTGTGAGCAAAGTAGAAATGAATCTCCATTGTGAATCACTGTATGTGAAAAGCACCTGATATTTCTGGTCTCCAGGAATTGCAGATGTCTCAATGGCTACTTATATAAACCCATGATGTGTATAAAATTGTTACTGCTAGTCATACATGTAGTGCGTGCAAAAATCCATGAAGTATTTCAAATAAATGAATCAGGTTAACTGGGAGAGGATGTAGGTAGCTGTTTTGTCCAAGAAGATAAATAAAACTAGCAGAAAAACCTTGGTCTGTGACTGACTGAGCCTTCAGAATGGCTTTCAGGGCCAAGCTTTTCAGGGTATTTAGGCACCTAAAGAAGCAAAGCAGTGCCTAACGGTTAAAAGTTTGCCAGCTTCCTCTCTGCATCTTTAGGTGCCTAAACACCTTTAAAAATGCATCTGTAGCTCCTAGGGATACGAGTCATGCCAACATTTCTAGCCACTTGTTAATGAGTCACCATTAGGAGCCAAGTGGAAGCATTTGCATGCTTTTTTGGTTTATTTTAGATGTTTGGTTAGAAATTCCAGCCAAATAGAGGATGTTGTTTGGATAAGACAACGCTAAAGTCTTAAAAGGTGTTTTTCATGAGATTTTGTGTGTGGTAATATGATTCAAGAAGATCTCCCAAACAGTTAACATATGTCCATTCTGAAATTAAGTTCCATTTCACAAGGGATAGCCCTATCAGTTTATTGGATATTATGGCAACAGATTATTCCCGACTCTCTCAAGCCTGTTTTCACTTTGTATAAATAACTAATTGTTCCCTGAAGCAGGAGCTTGAACTAACTCTCCAACTTCCTAGGTGTATTCCCAGCAGTTCAATTTGCTTTACTTTATATAAATAATGAATACATCAACTATTAGTGTGTATTTTAGTATATATTTAGTATGTGTTTTAGGCAAGTCTCTTAGCAGAGGATATGCTTGTGCAGAATTTTTGATATTTTTGGCCAAAAAACAAGGTTTTGCAAATTTTCTGGCTGTACTTGAACTACAGTTAAAAGATCTGATGGTTTTCAAATGGAACCAAAACAATAAGGATATATATGAAGATTCAAAAATTAATCTATTTAAATTTGAAGTAGTTTTAGGTTCAGAATTCTGTTTTTAAACTATAAATATTGCAGTCATATTTTTTACTTTTAGTAACCATGTTTCTTGCTAGCCTAAAGCCCTTGGATTTTTTTTGATTTAATTAATAACTACTTCTTGTATGTTTTGTTTTGTTGCACGTCTTACTTCTGCCAAAGTTGTAAGCTAAATTTAAAAATGGTCATAAGCCATCGACTATTTTATGCATTAGGAACCCTGACTCTGAGTCAGTTTTTCAAAGGCTTGTTACTGATGTCATTAGAGAAAAAAAATGTCCTGTCCTTATTGAAAGGAAAATGGAAATGTTTATGAATAATAGGCATTAGTCCTACAAGGAAGCAAGGAGTCTGTAGTCTCTGTCTCTTGTTAGCTCCAAATGAGATAATCTACTAAAATTTATGTCTGAAGTCATTACAGAAAACCATGTCTGGTCCAAAGGCTGTATCTTAGTCCAAAAGCATATAATATTGATGAGAGAAGTCATTGTAACTGAAATAATGTGATTGTAAGATCTGATTTTTCATGATCCATCAGCACTAACATCACTCTTCCCCCCAAAGCCGAACATGGGATAGCTTTTCAGTATTTGGAAGTTACTATGTTTTGTAGCACTGCTGATTAGTGAGAACAGCATGCTTTTGATGATCATTTGGTTACTAAATGACTTATGGGCTTCAATACCTTGTTTGTATGCAGTTTGCTGCTGAGCAGAACCCACAGCAGCCCAGTCAGACTAATTGGTGAGGTTATGACTGCACAGCTAAAAAACAGGCTCAGGGTCAATCCTGGGCTTTGAGACAAAATGTTACAAACTAGTTTGCTCTTGCACACTCTTTCGGAATGGTTCCTACCAGGGAAGTTTGTTTTGGAGGGAGAAAGAAATGGAACAATTCAAAACAGGGAAGTGAAATGACCTAACAGACAAGAGATGCTGACGTTTCTCTGCTTTCCATCTTTTCCTGGAGTTAAATTGCCGAGTCAGACATGCCTTTCTCATAGAAAACACCAAGCAAGGACACTTGCACTTGCTTATACCCAATAATGATTGTATAAGCCTCTTAGGAGATGGAAGCATATTTTCCCATATCTAGCCTGTCCAGTCTGAACTGGTTTCTCCCAGCACCTGAAACACCAGCCCGGGGCAATATGCTAGGGTGGGTGAAGTGCCTTTTGATATGATCCCAACTGTACAGTCTTTGAGATAAAGAATAAGTGTAGAGTCGAGAAACCAGCCCTGCTAATGGATACTTAAAGGATCCCGGATAGCTGAATAGAATCAGATGCAGTTGCCTCTGATGTGTTGGTGTTGCAAATGATTCATATCCTGTGGTGAGAGGCCATTTGCTCACAAGAGTGCCTCCACCACTGTGCATCTGGGTATGGTGGACACGGAGAGAGGTACTGCTGCTCATGCCAGAAAGTTTTGTTCCTGCTGTGGGTGCAGGTGACTACAGAGTCATGCAAGATATGCTTAGGCAGTAGGTAAAAGGCTGATGGAGGCACCAAAACTTGAAAGGCTCTATACCAGAAAAATAACACCCATGTTTACATATCAGCTGAATGGGACTGTTGAAAATGTCAGCGAAGCAAAAATCTTGGACTTACACTGCAGTTACATTCCTAAATTTATTTATGATAACACATCAGTCAGACATGCCCAAGGTATAAGAAATGTCTTTTTTAAAAAATTAATTCCTCTCTGTACACTGGGATTCACTGCTTTCCTAGTCGAAATAATCCTTATGGACAGATCCCCAGCAGGTATAAATACCTCTTTTCTAAATAACTCATCTTCGCTCTCCTTTGTGTTTGGGAATCTTCTTTAACTGACCATTTCATCTCCTCCTGCTGGATAATCTTTTAATAGCCTAAGTAATTTTATCTTTTTTTTTCTTATCAAAACATATGCAATAAACAAACTTGTAAGATGTTCTTGATGGGCTAAGTGCTCTCAACCACCATCAATTTAAAGGCACATTTTCATTCTGTCAAGCATTTTGCTGATATCTGTAATCATCAAGAATTTGTGTTCCCTATATTTAGCAGGAAACATTTTCCCTGCTTTTCTTACTTCCAAGCAGTTTGGGGCACATGTGCAGCTAAGAAGTTTGCAATTTTAGTTGCTCAAATTGGGAAGTTATTTCCTGCTGGACCAGGATCAATAGAGGTTTTAGGCACTTGCCAATGGCCTTTTAAGGAAATTATCTTAAACAACCTTCTGGACAATGATCCTTTCAGAATGTAGTGGAGTTCAGGCACATTTAGAGGTCATGCAATCCCCCATTAATTCTACCTTGCTGAGAAAAATGCTGAGGGAGGTACAACATAGCAAATACCTTCTACTCCATCAATAAATTCTCTTTCCCTTTTTGCTACTAGCACATATTGCTGCCATTAAGCCACAGTTGGATACAAAAGTACAATTATGCACTCTGCATTACTATAGAAAAGAAATAATTACTTCAAAATAAATGTAATTGAAATACCCTAGCAACCTGAGTGGTTTCAGATGCTACACTTTTAGACAATTTTAGACAACCATTCTGCAGCCTTAACTCACCTTATCAAAGATGCTGTAATGCAAAGTTACATATTGGGTTTTCAAAAGATTAAGAATTAACTTTGACATGTAGGCTTAAAAAAAGGTCATTTTTTAAAGTATATAATTTTTTTTGGCCACCCTTTTCCAAATGGGATCTTCAGACAAACAACTGGCCTACAGCCCTGTTCTGAGAGAAATTTGCAGAGAGTCTGGTTATGGGTTCAAGTCCTTTAGATGGGAAAAAAAAGACTCCTATTGTCTTCACAAGACTCTCGAACAAATCTTTTAGTTTCTAAGGACCTTGATTTAAGGTAAGATTTCTAAAGCTTAAATGAGATGAAACATTTTCTAACCTTTTTTCACATTCCCTTGTTCTAGAACAAAAAAAATCTGTGTTACAAGTTCTAAAGTAAGTACTTCAGTTCAGAAATGCATTGACTGAGCATGTAGACTCCTTTTGTATCTCTCAGACCTCTAGTATGAAGCACTTGAATGTGAAGAATTGAATAACCTCTTCAATTTGGAACAGTCTTTTACGTCCCTAATATAGCTAATTGTGTGCAGAACTTTTCCTATATTTTGTTGTTGCTGTTTTGGAGGTCACTGATGGAGGGGTCCCTGCTGACACACAACATTCTTTGGACTGTGCTCATCTCATTCGACCAGCGGAATATGAAACAACTAGTAGGTTGTTTTTGAATTTTCATAGGAAGTGAGTATAGTGCTAGATACCCCCAAAAAAGGTAATAAAAATAGATCAACCCTTTAAAGACTTGTTCACTTTTTGAATATTTAAAATATTTATAAGAAAACTAGAGTTTCCATGCCCATCATCACTGTCCTTAAGGATGCCTGTTATGTTCATTATTATTGTCTTGTTAAACAAAGCAAAACCAAAAGAACACACACCACAAAAAGCCAAACTCCTGGAGACTTTCCTGTGTTTACCACTGAAAGATTGTTATGGATTGTCTGTCTGTTTATGCATAAACCCAAATAACTGGAAAAGTCCCTAAGAGAATACAAGCTTCAGAAAACTCATATTGTTTTAATACAGTTGTTTCTCTAGGTTAGCTAGTTTCAAAGTGACCCTGAGTTTTCAGAGGCACTGTTAGGAAAATCTTGTCACTCTCCATTGCATGAGTGGCCATTTATGCTATTAGGGTAATAAGTAGAATAGATTTAACATGATACAAACACTAGATTTGACTAAGCTTCTGGGAAACCTCTGCAAATTCACAAAGTTAATGGCTTAACCTCTCAATTCTCTAATGGAAAATAAATTTTAATGGTTTTATAGACTCAATCCACATTTCAAGATGTGAATTTCCCCTAACTCCACTCTACTTGACTCCTGTTAAGTGCTGAACTTAAACAAATAAAAACTTATTTTCCCACATGGTTCATGGATCTATACTGACACAGTTTCCCCTTCTGTGAAAGAAGAATATAACATTATTCATCAAGTATCAGAGCAAGGAAGCTGGAAATTATAATACAGGAAGGGTATTAAAAGTGCCAGCAAATATATGTCAACAGAAAAACAATGTGGGGACACAGAAAATGCATATGACACTTAGCAGACTAAAAAGAGGCTTAGAGGGCATTAACAGATGTAATATCCAGTTAGACCTGCAAGAGAGGAGAAAAAAAGAAATGTTTGGATTCATTCTTTGAAAGTGTTGAAATTCTGCATGAACAGAACCTTTTGCACAGCTGTGCTAGGTTACAGACTCAAAAATTGTGGATTTGGGCTCATAAGAGCTGTTACCTGCTTCACAGCCAAAGCTCCTACGAGCCTGTGCCAGCCCAAAGGTGACGATGTTCACTCTGCTTCAAGCCACCTCCAAGTATTTTGTGCAGCAGTATTTTGTTTGGGCAACTAGAGGACTAGTAGGAAGAAAAGTTTTCTTAGGAGATAGGAGATTTTTAGTAGGCTTTTGTAACATCCTAGACTTTAACTATTAGTAGGAAAAACAGCCTGTGAAATTCCAAGAAGCAAAGACTACTGCATGTGCTAGCAAAGCCATGATTTCTGGTGAGAATTAGTTCCAAAGTGATAGAAATTCTGATTTCGACATTCAAGTTTGATAGTAATGAAACAATTCTCTGGATTTTTGCTGCTTGGCTGCAGCACAAAAGCGTTTTCCATCCAATCGGTGTACAGGACACGCTTTTGTGAGTTTCTAATCTTGTTCTTTTTTTGCCTTGTTCTGACTTTGCTAAACAACGCACATTGTATTAGCAGAGCCATGCATATTGATGTTTCCTAGTATTACAGAGAAAAGGGAATACTGATCTCCTTGCTCCCATTATATGCTAGCATTATCTCCCTTCAATGGATTACTTGGAGTTTATAGGCGTACCCCAGAGTGATTTGTAATCACCATCTTTAGCTCTTCTGTCCTTGCAAAGAAAATACTAAATAGTTCACTTGCATGTCTTTGCCATACACTTAAATGACATTAAAAATAACGAGTTGAGGCCAGATTCTGCTACGCCTTGTTATGAAAAAAATCCTGGAGTGACCAGAAATCGTAGTATTATTTTTTGTGTGTGTAGAAAAACACAACACAGCCTGCAAACAACTGGAAAATCTCTGAAAACACACTAGGAGAGCTTTTGCTCTCTCAAACAGTAATTTTAAGACAGCGGGTTCCCCCCTCACCTCCTTCCCATGGCTCTCAAAGTTGGGGCAGGACTAGGTATTAAGTCCCTCGTCTCTTTTTTATGCTTTGGTGAAGGAGACAGGTACTGAGGTGTGGGAAGACATTATAGCTAAACGATCCAAATTCAGCTGTAAAACAAAACCTATGGAACCCTTAAAGGAGAGGCTTTGCTAGTGAGTAGGGCTTTATTTGGCTTCACATTGGGAAGATGGTATTTGCTTTTGTTACTGGACTTTCATACACTTTGCTTTTCCCTAAGAGCAAAAGTCTTTAAGAAAAGTTGTAAGGTTGCCTTTCTTTTTATCTTGTCTTGCTGGAGATGGTTATTGCTCATCCCTCATTTCAGTGGGTTTGTGGGCTCTCCTTTGCAGTGCCTGATTACAGATCCTGTTAGATAATCATTAGCAGTTTTGAGTTACATTCTTCTATCCCAATCCAGACCTCTTACTTGCTTGATCCTTCACCATATGCCTTTTCTTGAAGGGAAGAGAGCCTGGAATGTCTGGGATTCATGCTACAAAGCATTAACTTGGAGACTGAAAGAGATTCTTTAATAAACTGCCACGGTCATGCTACATAGCAGAAATCAGGATACGCTGCTGAAAGGTTTGCTTTAATGTCTAGACTATAGACGTTTGTGCTGGATAGCACTTGTTCAGATATCGATTGTGCAGAGAAAAATCTCTCTTTTCCAAGTTAGCTTTTATGTGGGAAGCAGACAATATGAGAGCATCCTGGATATTTGAAAATATAAAGTCCCAATAAGATAATACACCTTCACTTCTAATACTGCTCTTGAAAGCCAGGAAACACAAAATGGCAATGCGTGTAACAAATACTTCAGTTAATGTAAGGGGAGAGCCAAGAAACAGTAGCATTATCCGCTTTATTCTAGAGAATTTACGGTGAGAGCTGAACACCGTGTGTGACAGATTTCAAAAAATATAAGTCATTCAATGCGCCCTACCAGAGAATCTGCCTCTACCAGAGAAATGCATGTGAAATAGTTTTATGACTGAATTTCAATATACAGGTATGAACAACATTGCCAGTGGAAGGTTCTGCTTGGTGGTTACCAGATTATGGTGTTTGAACTTTCCTGCTTTAGAAAATGCAGTGAAGCCTTTGGCGTGGAAGCTTAGTCATGATTCTTCAGTCTTATGCATATGTCGCTATTGTGCTGTATTAATTTCACAGAATTTAAGAAAGATTTTTAAATTAGCAATATTTCTTTTCATCTTTCTTTGTCTGCAGCATATTTTTGAAGCCTTGTTAGACATTCAGCTACATATATATATATGTGTGTGTATATATATATAAAATATATATAGGCATAAGGGTGGAATTATTTGCTCCTAATTTCTTTACTCTGGAGATACTTAAATGTATGATAGTAATAATGTTTAAAAAGCTGTTTCAGCAGTTTTCCTAGGCAGATCAGATTTCTGTACTGTTTAATTTGCTGCCAGCAAAAGTGTGAAGCGTTGATGTCAGAAATAGTTATGAAGAATACCTAAAATACAAATTTAGCATTTTTTTTTTTTCCCTAAACAGAACCAGGCAGTAAAGACAGTGACTTCTCTGGCTGTCATGCTAGATAGTTTGTGAGCTTCGGTAGTTATCAATACTCACTGGATTATACACGGAAATATTTTTAAAATGTCTGTTTCTGTGAAGAATCTGCATGAACTCACATGCGCATTTGTTGAAATAGGCAATGACATGGAATAAGGCAGTCTTCCCAAGATGTTATTTTATGTATAAATGACAGCATTTACATCATCCATAAGACTACGGGCATAAGGTTGTGATGCATGAACCTCCAAGATGACGGTGATGCGGGTGGGGAAGTAAGAATGAAATTGTTTGAACAGAACTCTGAGGCAAACATGCAGTTTTCCATTTCCGTGTAAGCGTCAGGGCTGATTATCAGACTACAACATTCATAGAATGCACTTTGCATATTTTGATGGAGAAGTTTCTTGCACAGCCAGCCAGCTACCGAGGAGACAGGTTTGTGATTTGCATCAAGTCACCGAAATCAGCTTGCCGGGTTGCCTCTCCCCGGGATGTCATGATTCTCTTTCAGCAGAAAGTGGCGCTGTTGATCAGCAACAACGTAGCACCGCGTCCTTCCAGCAAAGGGATGATCAATCCGCCGCCGCTGCAACCATTCTTTGCTGAACTTCAAAGAAGCAGCCATCTGGAACTTATTCCAGTATTTGAATTCAGTTACTTTACTGCTTAACAGTGACCTACCGAGCAGTTTAACCGTGTTACTCTCCCCCTTTTTATGTAAATCAGAGAAAACAGCCGGAGAAAATAAGAGGTGTAATGCGATACAGAAAGTTTTGCTACTGGCATGAAAGCATAGCATGATCTGTTAAATAAACCCAACCTCCCCTCCCCCCAAAACTTAAACAAAACTCATCAAAATGTCATTTGGGGGAGTCAGAAAAAGGGTGTTATAGATTAAGTAAGAAAAAGATTCAGGTGTTTATTATCCAGGTATTCCTAGGCTTTTAAATATTTCCATTCAATGTAGACATTGCATGGGAAAAAAAATCTTTCTTCTACAGGAAAGTTCTGAGTTCTATTAAAAATATTTAGTGCCTCTAGTACTTGTGAGACACTGCAGACAACAGGTCTGAGCTCAAAAAAAAAATGAAATGAATAGAACAAGAACTTGCATTATGATTTCCTCCCTCATGCTGTCCTTATTATGTAGAAAAATAACACTTGTGATCAGAATTAGAAGACTGTTGGAGCTTCTAGTGATAGCCTTAGTCAGGATTCCCACTGCAGTGGTATTTCTTTTACTCTTTTTCTCTGGACCTAACTTGAATAGAAATCACAGACTCACAGAACATGTAGAGTTGAAATTTTGTGAACTGCTCTGAGATTATTATATCCACCAGGGTTTACAATCTTGTTTTTCCATGTGACTAAATGAACTCAAGGAGTGTCGTGTTTTGTCCACAGGGTACTAGGACCTTATTAAAGGGCTAGACTGTAATTTGGAGTCTTGGATGACAGGTTACCCAGATGATGGGTCCAGTTGTGCAGTAACTGCTTACTTCCACCTTATGCATGCACAGTCTGCAGGGATAGCTCTGCAGTCTCTCTCCTCTTCTGCACTAGTCTTTTATTCACCTCGCATCCCATTTTTGCTTTCCCAGAAGCATTACTGAGCTGGCTTGAGGACCGCAATCACAAGCAGTCATGTCCTTTCTTGCCATCATTTTTTCTTCTTTCCACTATGAAGGTCAAAGAGGGAAAGTATTATTGTTCTCATTTCCAGTGGCAGCTAAACCTGCAGTGTGGGAATGTAAGAATGACTAGATCAGAGCCAAGGGTCACCTTGCCAAGGGTCACATGTCTACCTGGCAGGGGCATAGTAAAAAAAGTGTAAGAAAGAACCTAAGTGTAGGGCAGGCTTTCTCCTGACAGGATGATCTCATTTTGAGTCAGTCAGCAGTTTATGCCATGCTTAAGCAAATGATTGTCTGCTTTATAGTTCCTGCCCCTCTTGAATACAATTCCTCTTCAAATTCCTTATGATCTTTAGCTTTCACAGCATGTTACAGTAATTGATTGTATTCCACCATTTCATGGGATGACACCTTATTCTTCTTTTTACACTTAATTCCTGGTGAAAGGACTCTTGGGGCAGGGTTGGGAGGGATGCTTCTCTAATTGTTTTAGAATAATCATTTATTACCTATCTCTGCCACACATCACTTTTCACAACTCTATAGCCTTTTTCCATATTGGCCTCACAGTTCAGTTTTTTCCAAGAGTCCTGCTCTATTTTGGCTCTGTGAGCTGTTCAGGATTTTAAATGTACAGAGAAGTCACCAGCATGTACCAAAGTAGAAAAATCAAACAATAGCTTAGAATATCAAATAGCAAAATTAGGACCTGCAAAAAGTAATACCCTCAAAACTGTGTGTATACATTGATTACACGTCTTAAAATGTCTTTGGCACCAAAGTGCACTAATTTAGAGAAGACAAAACTGAAATGCAAGCAAGTCAGGCTGCTTACCC
Organism: Cephalopterus ornatus; assembly: GCA_013396775.1. NCBI lineage: Eukaryota > Metazoa > Chordata > Aves > Passeriformes > Cotingidae > Cephalopterus > Cephalopterus ornatus. The sequence continues at coordinate 54,250 of VZRE01015166.1, read as the reverse complement.
AAGGTTACAGTGTTAGATGTGAGACAATTCACAAGTTCTCAACCTGTAAAACAACAGTACCTGCCTATGCTCCTTATCTTTCTGTAGGTACTTCTCCTTCTGCATGTCTTCATTACAGAATATTAACACTTGGGTTTTACATTTTGGATAGTAATAGCAGAAAAGTCCTGACTCCAATTCATAGTCCTAGATTCTCATGAAGAAAATCTTGTTCAAGGTGGCAAGGTTTACTCTTTCAGGTGATAAAAGTTTAACAGCTTAGTTGCTGTGAGATCCCCAGGTGCTTAGCTGGACATCCACTGGATAGATTAGAGATGAGAAAAGGTGACATTTCAAGATGCTGCTCGTATGTGAGAGTCTTCAGTGGAAATTACAGGATGTGAGACTGCTCCATCAGAAATCCTTGGAGGCCATTGTTATTTCTCAAAGTGCTTTCACCAAATAGGCTTACCTGACATTTCTCTATGCAACTACTCCTTCTGTCTCTTTGTTCCTTTCCTGTTCTTCCTGTGACCTATATTTTTATTTCCCAAATTGATTTCACCTTTTATCTTAAGAAAGAATACAAACTGTATAACTGTTTCTTTTCTTGGGCTTCTTCTTGCAGGAGGATTTGTTCAGTTTCATAGCATAAGAATAAAGTTTGCCATGAGATTTCCTACTTCTGCTGTTTCACTTAGTCTCATGGAACTAAACATCATTAGAATATACACTGTGCTTTTGATCTTTTTTTGCCTTGTGCCCACACAAGTCATGACCACATCTATACATACGTAAACAGAACACACACATGTGCACAGACAACATATTTAACCATACCAGTTGTTTCAGGATAAGATCTTTCCATATGAAACTTTGACTCAGTGGTTAGATTAGATTGCATTAGACAAGAATGTGTTTAAAGCACAACCCTCTTTTTTGGCACAGCCCTTATTCTGAGAAAGAGCAGTAGTGAACTTTTGCTTTCCCATTACTCTCTCAAACCAAGGTTTTACTAATCTAAATTGCAATCGAAGGATTTTCAAAATATCAAGAAGCTGCAAAAAATGTCAGTAATGTAACTGCCATGTGATATGTGGAACGTTTCAGCGTTCTGAAGTCTGCATTCACTCCTGGTTACACATAATTGGTAAGGTCTGCCCTAGAAATCTCCCATTCCTTTGAAAGTGGCTGAGAGACATCTCCATATTGTGGAGTGGACTAGAAAGCCTTCAGGGTAAAGCATTTTCTTTGACTGACTTAGTCATACTGGTTTTAACCTGTATCTAGTGCAGCCCTGGTAAACTGAAGTGCAGAATGCTGCAAGTTTGCTGGGGCCATTGTCATTTTTTACACCATTGCTATTACAGCTGATTTGCTGTGAGAAGAGTGACAAAAGGCTTGCACTAAATACTGACACTTTCTGCCTTTGAATATTATACAATTTTCATTACTCCCCAAACAATGAGATAAGTGTGCTTAGAATAATAACAAGGACAAAAATAGAAACAGTAACACTTTGTAACAGCTCATTCAGGTTGAAAATGGCACTTTCAATATAGATCAACTTGGGCTTTGGAAGCAGTTTGCACAGAAATTCCCATCACGTAGGATATTCCTATTCATAGCTAGTATTCTTGTGTCAAGGCTTCTACATGAAGGGTTTCTTCTGCAACTCAGTTCTCTTCTCATTTTTGGGATAGTATGTGCAAGACATTATTTTAGCATCATCAAGTTTTGGCAAATTGCTAGAAAATAGTCATGTTTTTGGGATAGATGTCAGGAAAAAGAATTCTTACAATTTGTAACAGGAAAATTGTTTTTCTCTTATTCGTGTCTCTGTGTGTTATGTGAGAGGAATTGAGAGAGAGAGAGAGAGAGGTAAAGAGATGTGTAGCTACTAGAAGTGGCAGAAACGGATATAATACATAATAGTCACTAGTGATTTACTATTGCAGATGGGCTTTACAGATGGGCTTTTTTAAACAGATACTCTGGAAACTCCAGTGTTTTATTCACAGTTTGCTGTGCTATAATATTATTGGTGGGCATTTTGCATAGCTCAGCGAAATATGAAACCATCTTTGGGCTTGGTCTGAAACTATCCTGAAGAAAAAGCTTATCTACCGTTTAGGCAAAAAAAGTAACAAAGCTGGATAGTGCTTGTGAGGCAGAAATGGAACGGCAGTATGTGCCTCAACAAATCCATTTGACCTACTGAAACCAAACTGTTGGCTTTTATAAAGGATGTCAATTCATGAGGTATCTGCAAAGAAAATTAAATACTTGGTAGTTTTGATGCTGTGTTTTTAGACTTCAGTTTATCAACTGATAGTTTCTTTTGGGAAGGGGAAAGAACATTACTGCTTTTCTCTTTCTTTCCTGCCTTTTGGAAGTGTAGAAAGACCTACTCCTCTAAATGTACAAGTTCACACTGATATCGGAAAAAGGTATGCATGAATGAATAAGAACATCACAAATGGTACCTGAACTGAAGAGTTCTATACATGTTTTAACTTCAATAATTACTTCATCTTTCAGCAGCACCTATTTTTAGTCTGTGAAATTGCAGTGATGTGGCTTGATATTTCAAATCTGTGAACATTTGGTAAATTCCTGGAACAATTTTCATGGGATGTCTTCCAAAATTGCAGGTCTTCCTTGTATCAGAAATACTGATATGTATGATTTGATGATTTGACCTGTTATTACTTTTAACATTCCTCCAGAATATTTTTGGGAACACCCAGTAGTTATTGAATTTATTTTCAGAATTTAAAAATGATTTCTCACAAAAGCTTTGCTTTTATCTATTGACTGTACACTTTTTTTGAGCACACTTTCATGGTAAGTTACTTTAGTACTTACTGCTTATGACATAAATAGGAAATGATTCTAGACTCTAAATATTAATCTCCTTATTGCCACTCTTTGAACAGAAAAAGAATGCACAGTGCCAGAGATTCAGCCTGGATGCAGTATTTTCCCATGATAAATATCTTTTCCTTTTCTTCAGCCCTGCAAAGTACTTTTGTCCTTTATTTTCCACTAATGCTTATGATAAAAAATTAAATTACTGTTCATCCTTTCAATAAGTTTCCCTCAGAGAATCTCTGCTAAAGAACAAACATTTAAAAGGAATGCAGAAGCCTTAGTTTTATACACAGCCCTACTATATTATTCATTGCAATGCATTTTTAATGCCACAGAAAGAAAAGTAAAATATATTTTAATTTCTGGGACTAGGCAGCCAAGTGATCCAGGGAATCTCAAATTCACAAAGGCTGAAGACAAATGCATATAGTGCAAAATAAACCCCACACCAAGCCCCAACCCTCCTACCCTCCAGTAACTCAAAGGTTTTCATGAGAGATTTGTGAAAACTCTTACTAGTTGAAAATCTCCTGAGACTGTCACCACCATGGTGCACAGACGCTGGGAACCTCTGACCTAGAAGCATTTGATGTGCTTCAGACACTCTTTTTTCAGTGAAGAAATAGGTCAGCAAGATTGAGATAATAAAACAAAAAAGGCTGAAAACAAAGCTGTACCTATTAACATAGCTGTTGGGATTATGATGGAGGTTTCTCCTGCGTCTTCTTCTTTTTACTTCTTATAAAGAAACCAACCTTTTTTCTTTTGGTACATTTGTTCATAAACAAACTCATTTTGACTAAATAATTGCGATGGTTTATTTGAGCTTCCTTTTTAGTGTTTGAAACCTGGGTACTATTTTACAAGAACAAAGAGTGAATAATTTTCTTTACTTTGTTTATGAATTGTCAGGGCTAATGGTTTTCTTTGTGTTGCATTTGTGTTGTATTCTCTTGGAATTCAGCTATTTATCTTCAGTCGACAAGAGTTACAGCATCTAGTGAAGAATCGATTCACAAACCGCTCTGAACATAAGACTGCAGATTAAACCTTATGGACACTGTGTTCTTCAAACATGAACACACCTTTTGTTCTATACAATGGTGGAATTGCATCATTGTTTGATATAATACATGAAAAGCTGAGCTGAATTTTCATCTTTTGTTCTGCAATTCACAACAAAGAATCTAATCAACTGTAATTTTCAAGCATGCATTTTAAAGTTTGGAAATGTGTATGGTTAATGGATATTTCCATAGACTAAAAAACTTAATTTGCATTGTAGTCTGCCAAACATCTGATAGCAGCCCACCCACTACATGAGACAAAATTGATCAGAAATTCAAGAACAATAGATAACTGTATTACTTTTAAATACTAGATTACTTTTAAATAGTGACTGTGAGGACTAATAATTTAAAAACATAATTATTTTAATGGTGAAATCATCATATTACAAAAGCAATTCTCAGAAATTGGTAACTTCTTATTATTTCAATTGTCCCCTATGGATTATTAGGAGAAGATATGTCAGTGCAGGTAGTTGATAATTCTCAAAAGGAGACATTACTTTTTTTAAGAAAGATGTTGTTATTCAGTTTCTTGGCAAAAATACTAAACCCAGTTTAAATCTTGGTAACATCCCCCCTCAGCAATTTCTTTCTCTCACATTGTCCAGGGCAAAGTTCAAGGTTGCCTTGAGATGCACATTTTGATTACAGGCTGCAGGTGGATTTCTCCTATAGACATCAGGAGCTTTTATGGAATTTGCCACTTAGGCTAAAAAGAAAAGAGAGTACTTTATTATTAGTAAAGGTATTGGCTGTTAAAAGTAGGAAAGTAGAAAATGCCACTGTTCACAAAAGCCCTGTGGGAAAGAAGGTTAAGTGAAAAAACAACAACTCTGAGATTACAAAATTGGCTGTAGTTGAAACCAAATTCAATTTTGATAAATGGAAAGTCCTATGAGGTGCCATTTAGACATTTTTGCAGTCCATTAATTCATGTTGATGAAGAAATCTCATTACAGACTGGACAGGAAATATTCAGGAAGCCAAAACAAAATTCAGGAAAGAAAATTGTTGGAAAATATAAAGAAAGAAATAGTTGGATAAGTTTTATAAAAATTGAGATACAAAAAGACATCATAGTTCTGGGGAAAGCTGAAAGTTTGATGACGTTGTGAGGAATGAAGACATTTCTAAAATGAGACTGGTAAAAGTTTTGGAAACAAAACAGAACTTAAAGAGATCAGTAATCTAGAGCTTTAAATAAGACTTGAAGGAGGGTGGGAACAAGGCCAGGCTCAACAGAGATGAGGTGTAGGAAAGGTCGAACTATAATGACGACCCTAGTAACAAAAGGAGGCTTAAGAGGGAACACCTTGAGCAAGCACAAGCAGCCAAAGATGTAAGCAGAAGATAGGAATATGAGGCATCCTTTGTACCCCTGCTGGGATATTGACACGATCAAGTACTTCTATGAAGTGCCTGTACTTTCAGAGGGGTCCAAGTTAGTTTGTTGATATTGAAAGATCCCACAGACAAAGATGATTAAGGGACTGGAACATCTCTCTTACAAGGAAAGGCTGAGAGATTTAGGCCTGTTTAGCTTCAAGAAGAAATGACTGAGGGGGAGCCTCATCAGTGTTTGTTAGCATTTGAAGGGAAGGTGTCAAGAGGATGGAGCCAGGCTCTTCTCTATGATGCTGAGCAGTAGGGCAAGAGGCAACGGGCAGAAACTGATGGACAAGAAGTTCCACCTGAACATGAGGAACAAGTACTTTACTGTGTGGATGACTGTGCACTGAAACAGGTTGCCCAGAGAGGTTGTGGAGTTTCCCTCACTGGAGGTATTCAACAACCATCTGGACACAATCCTGTGCCATGTGCTCTAGGATGACCCTGCTTGAGCAGGGAGGTTGGACCAGATGACCCACTGTGGTCCCTTCCAACCTCAACCATTCTGTGATTCCGTGAATACAAAAATGGAACGAATGTACGAAATGGTTGAGATTAATCATGGTTGCTAAGGAAAAATATGACGCTAAAGAAAATGTTGGGAGCATTTTGATTTTCCAGTCACTTTTGGTGGAATTGTGTATGAGGGGAAGAAGAAATATAGAACTGACTACCATTAAAAATTGAACTGACTTGGTAAAAAGATTCTGCTGAAATACAACTCAGGAAAATCATGGCAATAATTTGCAGATAAAAGCTATTTTAAAGAGTAAAAGGGGAAGACAGTTAGGGCAACCTCAGACCAGACTGAAGCTGCACTGGCTGGGAATGCATTCTCTGCTGACTATTGAAGAAAACAAGAAGGCCAATAATGATGTTTGTCCTTTTCATGGACTTTTGTTTCAGTTTGGTTGGAAATATTGTGGAAAGCTGCAAAGTCACATGGCATTTAGAACTTATAACTGCAATAATGAAAGCTGTGTTTGAAGACTCTTGCAGTATTGTAAAAAAAAAAATGAAAAATTAAAGTCCAAAGCTTGATATAATATAAAAAAGCATAGAATCACTACAGCTCTTCATCATATTTTTAAACTAGACAGTAAGAATGATAAATGAGGTAGAGGGCATGACTTGAGATGATCTAAAGTTAAGGTCCTTAACTAACACAGATGACATCACACAGCTGAAAAAAAATGCTTGAATTATTGATGAATCAAATTAATAATTAACCTTGGAAGATTGGTTTGGTCAACTCTGACTCATAAAAAATGCCAAGAAGATGAAGTGGCTGCAACATGAAAAGGAAGAAATAGGAAGGGCAAGTGAAATGTGGCATCTGTGAAGTCAAACAATATGCAAGACTCCTGTGTGCGCAGAGGAAACTTGACCACTCCTGACGTTTCCTTCAGAATAAAAATAAAAGAAGATGTGCTTCACAGTAACTGATAAAACTATAAACTGATAAAAACTTTACTTCTCAAAGTGCAAACATACCAAATCTGTGCACCAGCAGGCATCATTACGCTGTGGGCCAGAAGCAGTTACTTTACACGACAGAAACAACTGAGGCAGAATCACAGAATGGTTTGGGTTGGAAGGGACCTTCAAGATCACTTAATTCCAGTGCCTCTGTCATGGACAGGGACACCTTCCTCTAAACCAGGTTACTTAGAGAACCATTCAGCCTGGCCTTGAATGTTTTTTAACTGAAAAGTGAAAAGAATAGTATTAAGTGAATCTTAATTTGAATATTAAGCAAAAATATTTTATATGAAGAAGGTGAAAGGAGAATTCTATATGCAGCCAAGTATAGTAATTGGGTATATTTAGAAGATAATGTCAGTAACACTGTAGAAGTCCTAACTATACACAAAAAAAGCTACAATAAATCACGGAAATGCACCGAAGTGCCTACTGCTCAATTGTTTGTTCACTGATATTAATTCAGGGATTAATAAGGGAAGGTAGCCTGTGCAGAAATTACCTGTAGAGCCTCTCTTGTCTGAAAAGATATTCTATGATGAAAATATGAGAAACGGATAACCAATGGATAGCCTCATTCTCTGAAAAAATTGTTTAACTTCACTTCTTGACACAAATGAGGGGAATAGTACCCTTTGGGATAGTTTTCCTTCTTCAGACATACTGCACTAGACACACAGAACCTCTCCTGGTGAATCTCACTCACATAAGGGAATTTGAATGACACTTGATGTGTACCAGATCATGCACCATTTGCAGGATTCTTTACCCTATTTATGATGTTCGCTGGTTTCACAATACAGACAAATGCTGCTTCAGTCCTTGGGAATGGGCTTGGCAGCTGATCAATCTACTGTAGATATGAAAAAAAAAAAGAAAATGTCTTCTCATTTTCACCAACCCTGCACTTTCCTTACTATGCCATTGGCCGTCTAGATAAAATTTAGGCCTTTCTAGACTTGTTCTTTTTTGCCGTGTTTTCTTTTCTGGAAAAGACTCAAACATAGATGTAGGGGGAAAAAAAAAAAGACCTGTACTAATTTCTTTCCAGAAGAAAGAAATGTGTATTCTATGGATGTTGCAAAGGTAACCCATGTAGCTGGGCCTCAAGGGCATGGTGAACTTTGGGGCAAGGTGTCTCACATGCAGCAGTGCTCCTCTTTGCATTCCTTATGTCAGTGTATGTTATCACAGGTAATTTAATAGTTGTCCTGAAACAGTGTTAGTCCCTCCGGTGTATCAGCATCTGTTAAACGCTTTTCTTCTCAACTTTCTAAATTTCAGTATTAACCCTCTGAAATGGATGGCTTCATTTCTCTCCCTCCTCAGACACAATTGTCTTCAGCCCTTCTACTATATTTCCCTTTTGCTGTGAGAATGAGCATTTATCTGATCATTTCTTCATTATTTTTGGTTTTACTTACCGTGTAACTGAGTCTCTTCTGATTAGTGTGAGCATAAGAACTGCCCAAGACATCTCAAATCAATCCTATGAGAAAAGTTAAAATAGTCAGAAGTCGACAAAATCCTTTTTCAAGCATTGCTTAATGCTTTCCTTTTTCCTTAATCTGCCCCATCACTGTTCAGAAAGGATCCACAGAATCCAGTTGCCCTGTGTGAAGGGACATTTATATCATCAATTTAAGTATTGCTTCAGCTGCCTAGAGTTCAATAATGTAAACCATGCTGTGAAACAACAGAGAAATATTAAATTCAAAACACCTACTTGTCTTGTGCTTTAACCCCAGTCATCAGCTCAGCCCCACGCAGATTCTCACTCATTCCCCCAGCAGGGGGATCAGGGAGAGAACTGAAAAACAGAAAACTTGTGGCTTGAGATAAAGACAGTTTGATAGGTAAAGCAAAAGCTGTGCATGCAAGCAAAGCAAACCAAGGAATTAATTCACTGCTTCCCAAGGTCAGGCAGGTGTTCAGCTATCCCCACGAAAACCAGACTCCTTCATGCACAATGGTGACTTGGGAAGATGTGCTGGCTTTGGCTGGGGTAGAGTTAATTTTCTTCACAATGGCTATTATGGGTCTATGTTTTGGATTTGTGCTGAACAGAGGGATGATAACATGGACATGGTTTTATTATTGCTGAACAGTGCTTACTCAGAGACTAGGCCTTTTCTGCTTTTCATATCGCCCTGCTGGCAAGGAAGTTGGGGATGCATGGGAGGTTGGGAGGGGAGACACAGCCAGGAGAGGTGACCCAAATTGACCAAAAGGATATTCCAGATCATATCACATCATACATAGTATATACAGTGGGGAGGAAGAAGGAGGAAGAGGGGTATGTTTTGAGTGATGCTGTTTGTCTTCCTAAGTAATTGTTACATGTGATGGGGCCCTGCTCTTCTGGAGATGGCTGAACACCTGCCTGCCCAGAGGGCGAAGTGAATTAATTCCTTGTTTTCTTTTGCTTGTGTATGTGGCTTTTCCTTTTCCTATTAACTGTATCCATCTCAACCTTGAGTTTTCTGGCTCTTACCCTTCCTATTCTCTGCTTGATCTTCCTGGTGGGAGAGTGAGCAAGCAGCTGCGTGGGGCATGGTGGCTGGCTGGGGTTAAACCACCACAGATCACAAATGTCACCACTCCCAATGTCCCCCTCTTACTACTTCTTGACCCAGCACTATATGCTAACTATGACACCATATTGTATGGAATATCCCCCTGGTCAGTTGAAGTCAGCTGTCCTGGCTCTGTGCCCTCTCTACCCCAGCCAAAACCAGCACAACCTGCCACTGCAAGTTTAGAAATGCATATAAAAAAAAAACCAACAAATTTTTTCTGTCAAAGAGTTTGCGTGGGGGTATTCCACTTTGTACCACCAGCATCTAATGGTATTTCAGTCTTATCAGAAAGAAACACACTTGCAGGACTGGAAATGAACACCTTTCCCCCTTTCAAACTCACACATTATTTAAAATTACAAAATAGTACTTTGAAACTTGCTACATAAATTCTGGAAAATGTGTAATACTTGCCCTACATCATAACCAAGTTAAACTCAAATCCACTATGCATGGGGAACTTTACCAGCTAGCTGCATAGAGACGATAGGCATCTTGATACACTTGTGTAGGTCTCAAAGACATCAGAGGGGAACAAGTGCAAAGATCAAGGGCAGTCAAGTCTTTTACAACCCATTCATTTTATTTCAAATCTGCATGCATCTAATTCTGGCTGACATACTCTCTGAACTACCATATTGCAGAACAACCCCTTAAGACCCTATTATTCAATGCGTAAGCTTGTTTTAAACATGCTGGTTGCTTTATGCAAAAACTTAGATTGGTCAAGCTGTCTCAGGAATTTTAAATTTTTTTTATTCCTTTTGTTGTAGATTATCTGCAAATAAACAGGTGTGATTTTACAGATCATTTATTCAGAATCATTTAAGTGTGATGCATGGCTTCACAACATGCCTGCTCTGATTCCCCAGCATTTTTTCTGTTTGATTGTGCAAATTTCATTTTTCTAGCTCTGCCTCATGAAGCATTTCTAAACAGAAAGAACAAAAGTCAAGGTACAAGACAACAGAGAAAGTGTTTTGGATGCAAAATTTTTGGCACATCTTTTACATGTGACTTTCATCCCCTGTCATGGATTTTTTCTGAGAGGAAAAATGGTCTGCCAAATATGGAGTTCAAGAGAAAGAGAGGCCTGAGCTTTAATTCAATGTTCCTAAATTCTTTTTGTTGATGACAAGTATTCATTGCAAACTTTTCATATTCTTTTGCCACTGCACAAATTTAGAAAGGCTAGAAGCTTTCTAAAGAGAATAATTTTTTAGTTTTCCAAAACTGTTTCCAACAGCAGTCTGGCACCTTTTACTTTAGATGGGCAATGAATAAACTACATATTTTGTGCTCTTAACAGCAGGTTTTTCTTAAATATTCTTTTCATAGAATTCTTAATTGCAATCTCTTTATATAACAGCTATTGGCACATCTGAAAATATATTTATAAATGTTTTAAAGCCTGCTCTTCTTTAGTAACTCAAAAGGTTAAATAACCCTTCATGCAAAGCAGTCTCATAAAATAATGATGAAGAAAGCATGATTTTACTTGCTTTTTTCCAAAGATTTATGATATAAAAGAGATGCAACAGTAAATAAATAAATAAATAAAGAAAGAAAGAAAAAAAGAACAACTATGCCCTAAACCATAGGAGCATAAGTTTGAGATTTCTGACAAGAACAATATGCTCTCTATCTTTCATACCCCACTTCTTGACCTGAAGAGGTTACTTGACCTTCAGTCTTTTGGGATGCTGAATGTCAGTAAAAATGTGCTCTGGGAGTTAAAGAAAAGGAAAGTCTCTTAGTAGTTCATGGTAGTTGAATGGACAAGATGTCACAAGGCTAATGGAACTTCTATCTCAGCTCTGTTAGTCACTTACCCCTATGACCCAAGTCACGTCTCTGTTTCCTGCCTTCCACTCCAAGTTTTGGACTAAAATGTCTGATCAGGCTAAAATAGTTTTGAAGACATATTTGTAGAGAGCTTCACACGATGAAGGGTTGATCTATTTCAGGTGCTTATGGACTGCTGCACAAGAATAAAATCAAAAGGACATTTAGAGGGCAATTAAAACTTTTGTTTTTTGCAATGAAATTTGCTTGCAGCAGATCCATTTCACCTTATTCCAGACCCCTGTTACAGTCTTGCAGTTATTAACCCCTCTTGTTGTGCCAGTACCAGATTTTCTGGGGAGGAGGTAGGGGAAAAGCATTTCTTAACATGGATCATTTCACTAATCTACTGCACAGAATCAAAAATATTATTCAGAGGGATTGGAAGACAGAGTATGATGCTGAAATTTGAGGTTATGCTGTTTCTCAGGACTCTGTGAGAAAATACATGAAACTGAAGGAAAACTTTGTAGATTTATGTCTATATATATGTTGTTGGTTCACCCCAGCAAGCAGCTAAACACCACAGAGCTGCTTTTACACCTCCCCCCCTTTCCACCCCTCCCCGCCATTCCCAGTGGGGGAAAGAGGAAATGGATAATAAAAGCAAGAAAACTTGCAGGGTCAAGATAACATTATTATTATTATTATTATTATTATTATTATTATTATTATTATTATTATTAAAAAAAGAATAAGTGGAAGAAGAGAGAAGAAAACAAACCAAATGATGCAAAGTTAACCATTCACCACCCCCCATGAGCACACTGATACCCAGCCAGTTCCTGAGCAAAACATGGTTTGCCCTTTTAAGCCTTCCTGTTTCCTCTTCCACTGCTGAGCATGGTGTTATATGGTGTGCAATATCTCTTTGATTAGTTTGGCTGATCTGCCCAGTTGTCTCCCCTCCCAACCTATTGCACAGCATTCCAGTCTATTCACTTGGGAAAACAGAGTGAGGAGCAGAGAAAAGCTTGACACCACGCAAGCACTGCTCAGCAGAAGCCAGAACATTAATGTGTTATCTAAATAGTTTTGGTCAAAAATCTAAAACTCAGCCCCATATGAGCTGCTATGAAGAAAATTAACTCTATCCAGATCCAGTACAATATATATATTTCAGAAATAGTAATTTTTTTCCCCTTGTAAGATCAAAGTCAGAGTTTTTGCATATCTTTTTCTATAATAGCTGATAAGCAATTAAAAGTAATCTAGAGGCTGCAGTTTCTTGCTCTTCTCAGTATGATTGCAGAAGAAACACAGAATCCCGAACTAAAGCCTTTGCACGAAAAAGTTTGCCCTTTTTAACTTCTAAGGGCAAGAAGAGTATCACAAGCTGTCGCATGAAATGATTACTCATATGGCTCTACACTTAGAAGTTACAGAATACCTTAGTTCCTAAAAATATTTATTATATATTTTTGCTACAGTGAACTGAACTACACTTATAAAACTGCTTGATAATCTGTGCCCAGGTACTGTGTTTGAAAAATCAGGTTCTTTTTGGCCAAAATAATTTGCAAATATGTTACATTGATGGAATTTTTTTGTTTGTTTTAAAAGATAGCTGTCCAAAGCCCTTGAAAACACATTAAGGACCAAAGTGTTTTGTTTCAGTAGTATAGACCTGAAAAACCACTGTATACTGAAAGTCTTCCTGAAGGCCAGCTGAAAATCAAGCTTGCAGGGACTTTTTACTGCATTCCCAGCACAGTTTCAACTGTCCTGACCCTGTTTGCAACGTGTAGTGTTTCCGTAACATCCTACTTGCTCCACATCCCGTAATCCGTTTTTGATCTAAAGACTACAAACTTGACATATTCTGAAAACAACAATATTCTCATCACCTTTCCTTTTTTTCCCCATGGACATATGTCTGAGCTCCCACTGCTCACAGCAACTTGTAAAGCTTTGTTTCTGCTGACAGATGTTATACAGAACTCAGTAAAATGTGGTGTCTACACAGCACAGTGGGAACTTGAATGACCCCATGCAGATAAGCTCATTTGCATTATGAATCTATATCAATAACTTGTAGGAAGATATTTGAGCTGCACAAAATTATTTACAATAACTTTGATAATGCTTCCTGAAAACATGGTCCATGGAACATGCCACTGTAGCAAAAAAAAAAAAAAAAAAAAAAAGGGACTTTGCATCTGAAAGAAAGCACATTGGTGCAAACAGAGAGTTTAAATATTTGAAAAGCTCAAAAATTAGTTCAGCTATGCAAAACAGATTACTGACATTATGGTCAAATAAATATAAACCTTGAATCAAGCACCAACCTTTAGAAAAATCAGTTTTCATGTATTCATTTTCTTAGGCAAATAAAACTGTCCCAGAGGAAACTCACAGTGCTTTCAAGTTCTTTATTTCCTTAGGTCACCACTACCACATCCTCTGTCTTCCTGCACCATTCTGAAGGTGTGATCAAAGTTTTCCTTTACTATGCACAGAAAGAGAGGGACAGGAGCAATTATGTTGGGAAAAAAAATTCACTTTTATTTAAAATTTCTGAAGAAACTTCCCTGTGAGCAAGTAAAGGCTTGCTGAGTAACAGTATTGATTCCTGTCAGAGATTATTGCATCTTCTAACGCACTGCCAGGTAGAAATTATACTTATGCACTTGGGGGAATTACAATAACAATAGATGATTCAGATGGCTCAGTATACAGGACTAATAGCATATAATAGTAAAAATGGTCTATTATTATATATACATATACACTAATAATATATAGAAATAGCAAATGCAGTTTTTGCATTGTCTGTGGACCATGTTCTTCTGATATTTACAAATGGAGAGAAGTAAGTGACAAACTGGTTAAACAAAATATTAAAAATCCCATATTTTTTAATATTTGGCACTCTTGATGTCTGGAGTGATTATGCAAAGATATTTGCCTAGTACTATTGCTATACACATTCTACTAATTATAACAATTCACAAAAAATTTTTGCACTGACTAAATAATTTATGGAAAATATCTAATTCAACTGTCATACTTTAAATCATTGGCTCTGGTTCCTCTTTCAGCCTTTCTATCTTTCAGCTCTTCTCCATAAAATACTTTCATACTTATCAGTCACTAAGACTTCTGAACTCAGTCAGTTAGTATTGCTGTTTATTTCAGTAGAAGGAAGGACCTTTGGTTGCTGGCTGACTCTACAAATGTTCACAATGCAGGCTTGGTTAAAAAAAGACCATGAAAATAAACAGGGTTTAACAAATTTTTCAAATTGTGCATTGAATATTCAGCATATTGTAACTGCAAGTAACATGGATGTTTTTATATCACAACCCTCCATGCTAACATTACTCAAAGATAAATGGCCTTGATAAACCCTATCATATTCACACTTTGAGTGTAAAGTGTTGAAATAAAAATCTGATAAGGCATAAAGTGTTGAAGTAGCATGTTATTTTCAACATTTTATCTGTCGTTTGCCATTTATTTCAACACTTTTTATAGTACATTAAATACTCGTCTGTCAAATAAGTGTTTGAAAGCCTAAGGACATAGAGATGCCTCTGAGCAGCAGCACACACTGGGGCACCACTGGTGGGTCAGAGACCATGAGAGGAAGACTGAAGTAGCTATGAATGTTACAGGGCTAAAGACCACAGGAGGAACTGTGGAGATCCAAGGGCAGCAGAAGTGACAAACAGCACTGAGCACCTTCCAGAGAGAAAGGTCTTCAGGAACAACATGGAACTAGCTGAGTATACCAGGACACAGACATATACCTTTTATATAAGAGTATGAACATGCAGTGGGTGAGGTCACAGTAGGTATTTGTGTCAGCCTGGGTAGCAAGAGGTGTTGCACTGACTCAGTCAATCCTGCCTATTTTGTGCCCCTCAGTTCTGTCCAACGGAAAGTTCCTTAGGCTGTGCCATCCATGCTTCTGAGGCCCACTGTCACCTTTTGTGCAATACCGCAACCATTTCAGAAAAAAGAAATTGGTTTAAAGGATTTTATGGTCAATTAAGGGCTTTTCTACCTGATACTTAAATTAATTTGAGATCTGAATTTAAAGTGTATTAGTTAAAGTGCATTGAATCCTCATGTGAGCGTCTTTTGAAGTGAACTCAGTGAAATAGTGCCACTATATTTTTGAGGCTGCCTGCATGACTGTTTAATGTTCTCTAAATACTGTACTGCAGTCAGACCTTTAACTAAATCATCTTTAACTAATACATCTTGATGTCTTTGATTCAACACTCTCGAAAATAAACTTTCCGACATTTTTTTGGTGAGCCAGATTAGAGAAAAAGGTAGGAATAGGCAGGACAGTATTCCCCATTTCTTCATCTTCCAGAGTTGCACCAATACTCATGTGTATGAGGGAAGGCAGGGAGGTCAAAAGAGTGCTCTGTGGCTATTTTCTTTTTCATTTCCTTATTGCTTTCTCTCAGTCCTAGCACTGTGTATTCCAGGAGCCACCTCAGGTACCGTAGGCCTATTGTGTGTGTGTACCCATCCGAGTGCCTAAGGCATGAGATAGTTCAGCAGGTTCCTAGTAAGCTGGGCTCAACCCATGGCTCACAGGCTTTGTGAAGAGGTGTGTTCTCTTGACACCTGTACGTATAGGAGATAGTAATATTTTCTGAGGATTGAGTGGGGGATCATCCACTGTTTTGACTAGGCTTGAGTACTGGTACTTACGGATACTTGAACAGCAGCTCATACTGTTTTCCTGGCAGGACAAACAGAACTAAGAAACAACCCCTCCCCACTCCCTAGAGTTTCAAGAGCAAATTGAATAGGAAGAAAGAGCTCTTTTACCCTAAGGGTGGATATGTCTCCATTAAATGGCACTAAAAACATACATTCATATAGTGGTGTGAATGAGGTCAACTACTGGCACAGGAAAAGAATAAATAAAACGGCAGATGCTCTACAAGCGCTGCTTGAGCACACTTCAGTGTTTATCATACTTATATGGAAATTCAGTGCCAATAAACTATTACTTGGCTACTTCACAGACTGAAGAATATTGAAGCACATAAACCAGCCTAATTTAAGACTGCTATTCCAAATAAAACAGTAAATGAGGCAAACTTTTGTTGGAAAAAACAAATTTTTTTAAATATGTCTTAAGACACAGGAGCTACTTTTCCACAAAACAAATATATTTTTGTACAACGTTTAAGTATAAACCCACTACAACTAAAGCATACATTAATTTATTTTTCTTATTTTGGGCAAAGTCTTTTGAGATAAACAAAAATTCTGTTGTCCTACCAGTGAAATTTGTATTCTGGCAGGAGAATAAAAGCCAAAATAGTTACAGTTCTTCAAAGTGTTCCAAATATGGCAGTTATTTGTTCATAAACTGCTGGGAAATTGAATCTTCTAGGGGTACAAATTGAGAGAAAACCCAACTGTGCGGAGTTATATTTGGTGACATCATATGACATTGCACTGATCTGGCACACTTTGAATCAGAGAGCAAAAATGATCATGTCCTAGTTCCACTCACCTGTGTAGAACTGCTCTAACGAGGAGCCTGAACCACTGGATTTTCACTTTCTGAGATCATTATCAGAATGTCATATTACTTCTCAAATGAACATATTTAACGCCTGTTATTATTATTATTATTATTATTATTACTGTTATTATTATTATCCCATTATTTCAACTGCTGTGGAAAGTTATCATAAAGGTTAACTTTAGCAGGTGTGTCTGAAAATGCCTGAGGAATCTGTATAGTTTTTCAGAATCCCCCAAAATCAACCTAATAGGAAAGCACTGAAAACACCAGATAGCCTCTAAAATTTACTTCATCTGTATCTTCATATGCAAAAAACCCCCCAAAACAATAGCCCCAAACTCACAAAAAAACACCGCAAAGGGGACCTTTTATAATCGTCTTTTACCCTCCCACTTAATCTAGCCTTTTCTTTCCCTTTTTTGGATCGTGCAATAGAGGTTTTGATAAGAAGCAGTCTTCAATTTCCATTTTGCATGCCTTACATGGCCTCAGCATGACTTTGAGAAGAAGATTCTCTGTGGCAGGGTGAGCAGATCCCTCTGATCATTCCAGCCGATGTATGGTGATGGCAATCCACTCTCCTCTTTTTTCCTTCCCACTCCTGAACACGTGCTGCTGCTGCGGCATACTTTGCACCAGTTGTGGACTCCACTTACCCTGCAAAAGTATAATATAAAAGACCCAAACAAGTAGATAAACAAAAATGAAGGTTTTTTCTGCACTGTGAATTGAATCAGCTTCAAGAAAACTTTACTGAGTGCCAGAGCCCATGAAAAGGAGGGGAAGAACTATAAAATGGAGCAAAAATACATGTGGAGAAGGGGAGACATCTGGTTTGGTGGCAAGGATTTCTTAGAATGACAAAGCTTTGTATGGAAACACAGCTTACTTGTCTTTGTAACTAGCTCATTGCTTGATTACCACTCATCTGCAGTCCATACTGGGAAAATGTTCACTGTTGTAGGCTGCTCCCATTTGAAAGGAAAATTATCCAGGTTACTGATTCTTAATTAGACTCTCTTGTTGCCTTTCTACTAACAAGAAATAGCATACTAACAAGACATACCATACTTTTGGTATGTCATTGGTAATTTCAGGCACATAAGGAAATATAAAGGTAACAGTGAAAGGCCAATATTATCTATGAAAGAACTGATATCCTCAAAAAATATTTATTTTGCAGACTGATGTGGATATGGGTAGACAAATTTATTAGTACACTAGCCTCATCATGTGGGATTCTATTTTACCATCAAAATGAGACTTGAACTTTGGATTAATTACTTGTTTGGTCCTGGGAAAAACTTTGAAGCAGTGAGTTGATTGTAACCACATAGCAACTGCTGACATATCCTCAGGCTTCAGCCTGAAAACTGGAAACATTGGAGACAACTATCTGATGCCACTGAAGATCAGTATAACCAAGACCAAGCACTCTCTGTTTCATGAACTTTATCTTTCCACTTAAGAAATTCCTGATTTCTCTGGTGCAGAAGGACAGGCACTGAGACACTCAGTGGTATAAGATTCCATATTAATAGCTGCTTGCTACTGATTTTTTATATCCTGCATTTAAGGATACTAATTTCAGAGGAAAGTATTTCTACTGTGCTAATTGCAAGGAGGCTTTTGCTGTGAAGACTGTTTCAAACAGCATAATTAAATGATTTTCAATCATTCTTATGCCAAAACACTCATAGATTTACACCTACCTTTGGTAGTTTGAGAAGATAATCTATACTGTACTGAAGATAAATAACTCAATGCAAATGCAGGAGATTCCACCAGTGAAAATAATCCTTACTGCCTCAATGAATAGCGCTGGAGCCTGAATGCAGCAGCACATCCCCTTTTCCCTTGTATCAGGGAGCTGTACCCACTCCACACCAAAGATGCCTGTGGAAGTACCAGAGCATCCTCAAACCTTCCTCATGATGCACAAAGTCTAACTGTTCTAAATAAAGTCAGATCAAGGAAATTCAACAATATGTAGATGGTTTGCTACATAGCCCATGTAACACTTAGCCCTTCATTTCTTTTTTAGGGACCAATATAGCTTCTACAGTCATGACATTGGAAGCTATGGATGCAGAAACCAAGAGGTGAGGCCCAGAACTGTCTGCATTGGGGAGCTGATGCAAATGTACAGGCTGCTTCCTTGAAAATATGAGTGAAAAGCTTTATGTGAATTGAAAAGGACACATAGAAGACAGCAATCAGCTTACCCTGGGTAAATATGCCACTGCTGGAATATTTCTGAAATGCTTTAAGGGCTTTGTGAAGTTTTGAGTATTTCTTTATTTTTTAGAGCTGGGACAGCTTTAACTTCTGTAAGTCCACCTCATTCTTCCCCTCAGCTGCCTTAAAAACTCATTCTGCATTTATTCTCACTAGTGACAGCTGTGAAAAAGGGTGTTGTTACAGAATGCTGATGCTGTGCAAACTAACGGTGTTGGGTTCAACTGAAGTTTCCTGTTGAAGAACTTTTCAGGCCTAGGATGGGGTTTCTGCTCAAAGTGAACACACTGATGTTTGGACTAGTTTACTCAGTGGATGCTTTCCAGGCCTACACTCTTGACTTCTCAATAGGTCTCACACTAAAGGAACATAGTCAAAAGAATGCAAATTTTCTAGTATGCTCTGAACTGGAAAGGTCTTTTGTAACAAAAGAAGCTAGGAAAAAGGTTTCTGAAAGACCAAGTAAGTCAAACTGTTTAGCAATATATTTATTACTTTCTGAGCATGTTGTATTTCATTTTGTCTATAAAATAGATAAAACCTATCTTAAGGTCTGGCAGGCATTCATCGCTATGCTAGAATGAAACAATGGGAGTAGAGGAAGGGTTAAATAGAGTGAATGTCAAGGTACAGCCTTTAGGGTTTTCCTGCATTGCCATGAGATAGAGAGAAATAAGAAACTTTTGTCTGTTTTAGTTTTGTTTTATGACAGCCTGCTGATCAGGTGAGACATAAGTAGGTGTAAGGGAGGTAGACCAAAGACAATTTGTTCCAAGTGAAGAAAAATGACATGGAGCTAAACTTCTCAAAGGATGTTGTTTTTCTAATACTTCCTTTCTTTCAGATTTTCTGCCTCAAGGGAGAAATAAAAAGTGCAGCCTTTTGCATATGATAAATACGATGGAGATGCTTGAAATAAAAGACTTTTTTTTTCTTTTTTTTTTTTAATATTATTAGGACAGATTAGGATTTTGTTGTCTAGCAAAGACAAAATTTGATTTTTGTTTCTTTAAGACCAGGATGCTAAACTTCAAATGCTCTATTTCTTGCTGAGTGTCAGCAAAAATATGCAAAAATATTAGTACAGTTCCAGACAGCAAAACATCAGGATGATACATGGTCAATCTTCCCCGTCAAAGCTGTTACAGTTGGAATAAATTGCTTCAGTATTAATTGAGACTGAGAGTGAGATCAAGAATAGCTTAATGACATTGTAAAGCATCTGATGCTTTGTAGGTGCTGAAGTGAAGTAACTAAATTATTGGCTGAAGAAATTTACCCATGCTCAGTGAAAATACAACTTTACCATACTCTCTTTTTTCAAATAGGAAGGGAGATCATATTCCAATAAGATTCCAATAAGTGTCCATCAGAAGTACAAAGATTATCACTAACAAGAGCGTATGTATGACTTCTCTGCATAGCTACTCTTTTTTCTTGTTTGCTTGTTTTTCCTTATAATATTTTTTTTGTTACTTTCCAGTAACTGCAAGTAAGCTCTTTTTGTCAGAATTAGGAGAGATTTTTTCTATTTATAGCTGGATTTATCAGCTAGATATGTAACTGAAGATGTACTGTGATAATTCTTGGCTGGCTAACCGGACAATACTGTGTTTCCAAACAGGCTTGTGGAGAAACGGCAACCATTTGGTATAATTGGACATTGTATTTTGCTTACAGTACAGATTAAATTAATATGGGCTTTCAGAAGTGGGGTCAGGTTACTAAGGCTAGGTACAGTCTGGGTACAGTATTTTCTCTGTCATTCTTACTTCAGTGCTTAAAGCAACTGAACATCAGGGCCATTAAATTGAAATAAAATTGACGGACCATGTTACAAAGGTACATGTTACAGCATGTTACATTTGGAAGATAGTTTCCTCATGAGCTTTCTATCTGCATTATTTTCTCTATTTTAAAATAAAAGGCCACCAGGCTAAAAGTTTGCAGTTATTACAGATTCATCTCAAAGCAAAACAAAACAAGACAAAAAAAGGTTAAAATATTGGAGATCAGGGAGGTAAATATTTTTTCAAATTCTTGGGTTAAAATATGGAAAACTTCTAATAAAACATTCGTGAATGAGTTCTGTAAGAAGAGTAAGTCATGAACTGAGTGGGCTTCATAAGTGAAGAGAACATTTGCATATTCAATAAACTACTGATAATCCCCGTGCCTCTAATGGACCTAACTGATCTAGCAGGTTTCCAATGGATTCAAACACCAACCTCTAAAAGGTAGAAATGAATCAATATGCATGTTGTAGATAAACTGACAAAGATGAATTAAGCTGTTTTATCTAGCATAACCTTCTCTGGATTATTCATACATTACCTTCAACCTGTCTCATGCTGTAAGAATGATTCAAGTTTTCTTTTCAATTGTGCCTGTCATTCTGTCATATTTTAGTGCCAACACTGTGTTTATTAGGGACATTTTGCCAGGGGGTGTGTGTTCATTTTTGCCTTTCATTCAGTGAAGAGAGAAAGCTTCACTGTGTCCTTGTGTTTTTGCATAGCACCACACCAACATAGCAAGCTGGTGACTTACTGTGCTACTGTGCTGTCAAAGTAAGCATCAAGGATTTATAAAACGTATTTTGTTGGAACTTCTAACTCTGTTTAATTTTGACTGTTTAATGACTTTCTTTTTCTATTCCTGTCCTGCTTCCTACAGTGCAACTAAAAGTCTAAAAGAGTATTCTGAATGAACCAGAAAAATATCAAGGTAGTCAAAAGTTCATGAAAAATTGTATTCCATTAGGGAAGAAGGGAAAAACAAACAAAGTATCAGAGAATTAAGCCAGTGAACTGACACTACAGTCATGACTCCTCCATTTAGAAGCTGCAGGTCAACTGTACATGTTGTGTAAAAACACACTTTTAAATTCTGAACAGTGAGTCAGAAATTGTGGTCATGAATCCACTTTACTGAGGCACAACTTATTAAACAAGGTCTCTAGGTATGATTGTTATATTTCTGTTATAATCAACCCTTCTTCCCAACGCCTTTATCACAGCTGGAACTGTGTTTTTTCACCAAAGTGTTCTCCATTTTAATTGTGAACATTCCCCAAAATCAAGACAAAACTTGAAAAATGCAAACCATGCATGTACTTAGCGAACCTATAACATAGTTTGCAGAGGCACCAAACAGATATTTGTTTTTATCTTTCCTATATCTGGGAGAGGATATTTTCCAGGATGCTTTTTGCATCTAGGTTGAGTCCAGGGATAAAATATTTGCATAACAGTTTTATGAAACTGAAACCTAACCATGGGCAGCAAAACTCCACAGAGCTGTTCTTCCTAATAAAAAGATAGCAGTTTTTATTAGATTGGATCTCTTATTCTTTAAAATTTGTTCTATCTGCTTGACTGTAAAAATAGAAACCACCTTTTCTTCCTCCTTCAACCTCAAATACTGGATATAGCAACTTTTTCAACTTTCTGGTATTTTATTGACTTTGAAAATATACAGTATACAGAAACAGTTTTGAGCATAAATCCCTCATCTTGCCAAGACAATGACAGGAGACGAACTACAATTTAAGCAAATGAAAAAAGTCATTAATCATTCAGTCATATGGAAAGAATTTCATGCTCAAGCTGTGCAAGGAGTGGAAGGAGCCCATCTTTGAATGCTTCATTCGGTTAGTTATTTGGAGGATCATCTTTAAGTTACTTTATATTCCTAAAGGAGGACATAAGAAAAATTTATGAACCAAAATTCAGTACTGTAATGGAGGCTTCCTTTCCAGTGCCTGGCAGTCATGGGCCTCTGGTAGTGTTGTCTCACCTCAGCCGGCCGTGACTAGGGCAGACTGCTGTCCCTGTGTAGCAGCGCTTTGTCTCAGGAGTGGGCATTATCACCTTAATATGCTCCAGAAGCTCTAAGGGACTAGAGTGACACACACTGTGGACTCTAATGAGGAAATCAGATTATGAGATTTATTTACAACAACACCAGTAATGAGAAAACAGGGTAAAATTCAAACTAGAAGAAAGAATAGACTAGACTTGAAAAAAATTAAGTCACAGAGAAGTCAGATCTCCCTGGGGAGAAGGGCTTTCATAACATATAAATTAAACATTTCCTAATGACTTTCAGGTAGATTTGTGGGAGAATGGCATATTGTTCTTTACATTCTCTCATGTGAAATGTTGTTGTCTTTTTAAGCAGTCTATAGGAACTTTCTTGTGCATGCTTCCAACTAGTCAAAATCAAGTGGCCATAGAGCAGGAAAGAATAAGCTGTAAAGTTGATATATTTGAATCTAACATTAAAATTCAACAATAACCCTTCATTCCTTGAGTGTGCCTCTATTTTATTAAGTATTTCAATGCAATATAATTAATTTATTAGTAGCAATTAATGTACTGGTAGCAATATCCTTGAACAAGGGCTGTAACTCAAGAAACCATGCTTAATAAAAAAACCTTCTAGTTATGCTTCTAGTGACTTCTGCATAACAGGAGACCTGATACTCAAATATCTGAAAGTCAACATGAAGTGAAAATTTTATTAAAGAGAAACTAGAACAGGACTAATCATATAGAAAGTATTTTATGTTATAAAGAGCTGCTATAGCATATGCACAGAATAAGATGATGAGAGAATTATTGGGTTTTTGTTTTATTTATTTCTTATTTTTAATATTATAGGCATGCATAGTCCCTTTGTCTTCTTTGTGACTGTCTGACACAGCTCGGGAAAGCAAGTTCACTGTTCATTACAAAAATACCACCCAGAGGGTCCTTTCAAAAACCCTTGTGCATTCCAGCTGGGAAAAAGAAGTCTAAATGTTTTTCATAGCCTCAGACTTCAATTCCGTCATTATCAGTATTACAGAAAAAATGATATTTCTTATTGTACTGCCTTGTAGACCAGTGTCACAAGGGAAATATCACAGCCTCCTTTATAGGCAGCTGTCCTATTTTAGATGTAGGTATATAATACAGAACTTTGTATCTGACAGGCTTTCTTGCAGTACAATACTTTCCACCAGGTGAGAGTCTACTTTTATTTCCCCTATACGATAAAGTATATCACCTATTTACCACTCTTTTTTTGTCCATTTATAATTTAATAACATCTTTACTCTCTTGAGCTTTAAGAAATCGAACAGCTTCTCCTCAGTGTGCTGTTTATTGTTCTCCACTCTCTTTTTACCTTAAAACCTTCACAATTAACTTCTGTCACCTTAAAAACCTTTCTTACAACGCATTGCTCCAGTTGTTGAAGCATATGTAATTACATCCAACAGAACCTGTCCTGGGGCAAGCTGATTTCATGCAATTTTTATAACACCTTTTTTCATTATTTAAGCAGAGTGAAATCTTTAGGACAATGTGATTAAACTGAAATTGGAATATTAAAGGTATGGCATTCTGAGAAAAGGCAGATTCCTGCCATCTTTACAACAAATAGAAATTTATATCTTTATTTTTTTGTAAGTAAGAAAGGGTTCCATCCACTTGGCACAGATGTTGGCCACATAACCAGTACCATCATCATTAGGATTTTTCATGAGTTGATATTAGAGTTTATTAGTACTTTATGGCTTGGGCTGTAGCTTAATACAATGGAAATAGAGCCAGTGATTAATATGACATTACAAGCCTGTCTAAAAATCTTTTCTGACTTTGCTAGACAAAATCTGTAAAAAACAAGCTGAGAAGTTAAAACAAGTCAGGCACATGTTATGCAAACATTTCCAGTGAGATGTTTCTTCAGTCTTAAGAACTCTAAATTGCCATGTACAGAATACATGGATAAATGTTGTAAACTGATTATTAAAGCTTGCTGGGATGGGAATTTCTGCTTCACGGGACATTCCAGATTGGATAGGAACAAAACATCAACACTGCAGTCTCCTGCTTTGCAAAACAAACTATTTTGGGCCCATAACCTCACCCACAATAAGGCAAACTGGGCAGGCAGCCTGCCAGGCATCTGGGGAGCCGGGCAGCAGGTAAATCAGCCAGCAGGCAAAAGGAGGGCTAGGCAGGCAGCCAGCCAGGCAGCTTGCAAGTCCATCTGCCACTCAGGCAGCTGAAAAACTGGCAAGCTAACACACTGGTTGTCTCCCTGGCTGCCCAGTGGGACAGACTGCGAGCTGGTCAGCCAAGCAAGCCACCTGCCTGCCAGGGCAACAACCAGGATAGTCATGCTGCCTGCTGCTTTCTGTCAGTGGCTCTGAAGGAATGCATATATTCCTGTGGAAAGTGCCAATTCTAATCTCTTGGCATCCAGATATTGCATGAGAATACATTTATCCTGCTCCACTTCTTACAAGAAATAGGTGTAATTAATATATTGAGTTACAGACAGCTACAATGAAAGGCTTGTTTACAGAAAGACTAAGGCAAAATTTAGGATTAAAATTATGAAATGTAATCTACCGGCTGCTCAGTTGCATTTATCTCACTGTTCAAATTTGTATTTTCAAGGTGCTCTGCTGTTGTGCATTTGCAGAAGTATGTCATGTACAGCAGCTTGCCACCTTCTGCCACTTCATTCCACGTGGGAACAAAGAATAAGGCATTTTTCTGCCTCAGTTTCTGATTAAATTTTATCTGGTGCATGTTCTTGGAGTATACCTAGATGCTCCTAAAATATATGTAAATGAATGGCACAATGATGCTGAAAAAAGCACTTTTGGTTGCTGTTTAGAAAAATGGTTATTCCATTTGCTAAGGGCAAGCCAGACCTGTGTCCTTCTCCCTGAAGGATTTGAAACTCATAGCTAATTTTCTAGGAAGACATCCTAAAGAAAATGTTTAAAGGAAGCAGATAATGGAAAACTTCATCTGCCTAGAGGTGATGGACCTATGCCACAAATTATTCAAGATCAGAGAGAGATGGCATGAAAAGATTATGGTTTTCACCTCTGCTGGGAGGTTGGTGCTTTGGTTTCTGTATATTATAGTAAGGGTTCTCTACATAAAAATGAAGAATGTAGAAAGAACAGGCAATGTAACTCCCATCTGCCTATTTGCAGAGAAGTACCCTCACCTCTGGGCATGTATAATTATTCATGTTTATCTTTTTAAAGTGAAATACTTTATTTCTCTTGAGTGCTCCAGCCTCAGCAGTGAGTGCTCCAGCTTCAGCAGTCAGGGTAGAAAGTACAACCCTGTCCAGTCTGGTTTATAGCCTTGGGTAAGGACACTACCTTCAATCACTGATGTGGGTTTTAACACCAGACTCTCATAGATGATCTGTTCACAAAAAATTTGGGAAATGCTGTTCCTGTTAGACGTGACTTAAAAGATCGATCTCTCACAGAGAAAGTTTGCAGGCTTGAGCCCAGGAGAGAGCTCCTGTGCCCTGAGTAAAAAGCCTCAGCTCCAAAAAAGGCAGTCCTGGAGCCACATCTAGGGCCACCTGATAAATTGTTTGAGTTCCTTCATGCAGTGGTCACAATCCCTAAGACTCAGTTTGTGATGCCCTTCTCACACCTCCCAAATTGTTATGTCCATGTTACTCTTAGGGCTGTATGCCAAGGTCAAGAGGATGAAACAGGAGCATCACCAACTTTTGAATTTCTTTTATGTGTGCAAGTGTCTGTGGGGAGGGACCAGGATTATTCAATAGTTCATACTTCAGAACAATGAGAAAGCACTAGCTGCTGTGGAACTCGGGGGTTATTAGCACTGTTAACTGGTCTCATATCAGCATTACAGAGCCTCAATTCTGTAGCACCCTGGGAAGAAAGTGCATGACCTGGAATCTTGCTTGTATTGCTATTTGCAGCATCTGTGATCTGGCTCTGTATTGACTAACCCAGACTGGGTCTCATATCTCTTCATGAAAGACTCAATATATTTTGAATTAAACATAAGGTCAAGATCAGAAATGAGTAGGATGAAGAAGGAGGAATCCTGCTGGTTTTGACTTCAAATAGGAAGAGTAGAAGAGTCAAGGGACTGACATATAAGAGAAAGATTTAGGGAGACAAAAGAAGAGGAAAGAAGCAAGAAGTAAACAAAATAAAAGCACAAAAGGAGGTTAAGGTTTTAAAAAGGGGAAAGTATAAGAATCATGAGAGTCATAATGTAAGAGATATTTTTGCATTTCTTGTGTCGTTTTGAGAAAGGGAGAAAATCAAATACAGTATAACATTACCAAACTGAAAATATAAGCAAGCTTATAATAACACATCTAATAAACCAAAAATATACAGTTTTAAATTACTATTAGAAAGCAATCTGAATACTGACTGCAAAAAGGATCAGAAGGCTCAGGGAAGAGAGAAGGCTTTTGCATAAACTCAGAATATAACTTCCTTCACACAGTGTTTAGCTTACTTGCCATTGCTTGATAAACCTGTTTATCTCACATACTCATATCCTCAGTCTTCTTTTGAGAAGTCAGCATACTACTGCAGCATCAGGGAAACGTTCAATATTTCAAGGTAATGCCTTTAATTTTCTACAATATTTGTTTTTTTTCTGATGGGTAACAAACATGAATCTTTTCTCTTAGAAATACATTGAAATGTTGCGATAACATAAAGATTTGCCATGCTTTGAAGTTCTGGACAAGTAGTCACTAGCATTTGGGAAACACAGGTGGGAGTGGGTTTTTTCCTTATTATTGCTTGCTACCTGGCTGACTGAGGGTGTGCAATAGAGTCTTGGGATCTATCCTTGGACAAAATGCTCTCAACTTGGTCAGCTTCAGGTGAACATATTAAAAAAATACTGAAAACTTTTATTAAAGTTCTAAAACAACAGCAGCTTGAATGGAATCTTCCAGGTTTTGACCCATTCCTTTCTTCCCCAGGCACACAGAAGGCATGAACACTTTTCCTAGCCTCTGTGACTTCTGTCCCATGTCCCATGAGCCACACATTTCCTGTTAATCCAAAACCATGGAATAATAGGAAATGTGTCTCCTTCAACCTAGTGTTTTACTGCAAATGAAAGTGGCAAAGAACGAGGCCAGGACACAGAGTAATCAAAGAAAGTAATGAAGATATCATAATAATGTCACTATATAATTATGTGATATTTTGGGTTTGATTGCTTTAGAGTCACCATATTACCATAACACCATAGATTGCCCTTTACTCTTTTGAGTCATTTATGTAGTGCAAAGGGAGCTAATCTCAATTCTTCTGCAAGGACTTCCCTGACATAAAACCAGTCCCTGTCAATAGGAAGATCAGGCAGCTGATTTTTTCTCAGCAGCCCTGGGAGAAAGAGAGCTATAGATCTTCCACAAAGGTAGCTATAGTACTCAGTCCTACTAATGCTTAGTAAAAACCGATGATATTGGCAGAAATAAGAAAAGAATATAAAGGGTTCAACTTGCAGTGTCTCAAGGAATTTATTCAAGTCTATTCAGCTAGATGGTGATTTTGAACAGGTAGTCTACGGGCTATTGAAGGGTTGTGAGATTTGCAAGAGCTTGCAGAATATTAAGCCTGTTTATGAAAGCATAAACAGAGCAGACAAAGGTCTCCACTGTGAATACTTTACGGTCCATAGACTGAAAGAGAGGCAAATGTTCTAACTCACAGCAAAGTAACTTTGCAACATATTCACAAAAACAATGTTGAGGATGTGAAGGTTGTTTCTAAATGGCAATGAGTACGGCATGGAAATAAGAAAAACACTCCTGCAAGAGCTGAATGCAACAATAGAGATGACATATTTTGACAAAATTTCCTTCCTTGCAATATAGTTTTATTGTAAGTGCTTTCTAATTTAGAAGCTGAATCTGTTTTAGTATTAATCTACCCCCCGATGATGGCTCTCATGAGTTAGATGAATCAAAATGCTCATATACTTTCCTTCTTTAGTGAGTTGAGAATTTTGCATGAGATTTTTCTTTCACTTAATTAAACATTTTTATTCTTACAGACTTGTTTTTTAGCTCCTACATCATGGGAAGAATTACAAAGATGAGGCTGAATATAACTCATTTCTTTCAACAATAGTTGGGGTGTTAGATACTGTAGCACTCATGCAGGATGTGATATTGATCTTTTACTGTTATTTGGGGCAAACATAATTATAGCTCTCTTTTGTTTGCATTGCTCAGTAACATTACAGGTTCTGACAGCTGTATGAGCATCTCAGAAGAAAAAAAGAAATGTGTGAGAATATTGTTCAGATCAAGTTTTGTGAAGTACTGCATTTTTTATATCTTGCTTTGTACTGCAGTGAAACTCACCAGTGAAACTCACATCTCAGCTTATTTACAAATCAGTAATATTCTACTTACATATACCAGATCTGAATATAAATTATAATCTCCTTCTGAAATGAGAAGGGAAATGGAGGAACTGTTTAGAACTATTTAGAAAATAGGTAAGATGCTCAGAAGGTTGGAAACAGAAAGCTCTAAGTCTTTTTTTTACTGCCACTATCTTATTTCATGACTCTGAGAAAGTCTCTTCATCTTCAGCCCTGTTTTCTCTGTAGTCCTTTGTCTGCTGCACTGTAAACTTCTGGGATAGAGACTGTGTCCCTCTTTCCATGAGAGGTATTTGGTACTGTAGTGATTGGATAGTCTAAAGTTACACATGGATATGAGTAAAATTAATAGATAATTCTACCAATACCTTTTACAATACAAGTTATTTGAAACTGGGAAAGTTTATAATTCATGAAAGGACTCTGACTTCAAATGGTACACTCTAGAAAGCTGAGGCTTAAAGACAAAATATCAGCTCTGCAACAAAAAAGCATAGGACTTGAACCATGGGTGCTTCTGTGTATCATATGTTGTGTAATATTTCCAATAGTTAACCTTTTCCTCTTGAAGTGAATTGTATAGGTTTAACAGTTCTTTAAAACGGGTACGGTGGAGAGGGGACATTTGTTCTACAAAGGGAGAACTGACATTTTAGGCTTCAGTGTTATAGGTTGCTGCTATGAAACATAGTTTGTCATGGTTTTGAAGTCTCTCTTTTAAAATGGGAAAGGTCTTAGGTCTCAGCACACAAATTCAGGCTTAAATCAGTGTCAATACATATGCAATTGACTGATGTCATAAAAACTTCTAATGTGTTTAAAAAGTTAAACATGGTTGTATTATGTCTACTCAGTTGTCACTGAATGAGTCCAGTATATTTGAATAAATACTTTAAAAGTTCCTCCACAGCTTGGTGCTACAGGCACTGGAGGTCAAAAAACCTGCCTGGGCATACAGCTATGGCTTTCTCTCTATGATCATACCACTATTGCATTTTGATACGATTGTGTAATTTAAACTCTTTCTCTGTTCATATATTTACAAAATGGTTAAGACTTAGCTGCAGCACCTGACAGAATATTTAAATAATTAATTAGAAAGAACACACAGATCACTGAATGAAGCTATTGTTAAAAGAGCTACAGAACACAGCTATTGTATTGTTACTGCAGATGTATTAGTGAAGATCTGCCTTTGGAAGGTGATTATTATTAAAGATTTCCATGTAGTTCAACTTCACAGACAAAACAAAAAACTGACTGTTGGATATTAGCAACTAGGTTCGATTGTTACTGTCCCAAGAATTTTGTCAAATTTTTTTTTGTTATTTAATTAACTTATTAATTAAAATTAAGTTTTATCCTATTTAAGGAGAAGCTGAACTGAAGAAATAGATTTGATTCCTTTAGCTTCTTTGTTACATGCAATTTATTCATAGAATCTTATAACATTTGCTTCCCAAGTCACAAATCATAGATTAAAAGACTGAACCTTTGGGAGGTCATTCAAGGTTTGGGAAGTGACAGAGGCGTGGATATCATGCAAAATGTAAAGGCTGGTGTGCAAAGAAGTGATAGTTGAATAGATTGGAGCCATAAAGGTCTTGCTTGAATCCAGTTAAGGAACATCTGAACAACTTTACAAGTGGTGAAGAAATGGAATGAGACTAAAATATTTCAATTAATATGGATATTATAAATTTCAAGATTTCTGACAAGACAAGGTATCTTGGAGTAACTAGCAATAAGTCTTTATCATTTGACAAGCACTACACTGATGATGGCTTCACTGTGTCTGAAATGCTCTATGCAAACATAATAAATGAAGCTTAGATTTTACACAAAATAAATGTATTTACCAGTTATGGAACCTATTTCTTTCTCCTGTGGTTGCATATATAGTGCTTCAGATAGCTTATTGACTAACCTTGAGAGAAGATCATAAAAAGCCTTTCACTTCACGCTGAATTATGATCATACTGGTTCAGTTCTGTACCATATTAAACAAATGGAATTAGGTGAGCCATCATAGATGTCAAAGTTCAAATCAACATCTTCTTTTTTTTTCTGAGAAAAATATTACAGTATAATGGCTTGATTCAGTTTGAAGACATATTTTAGAGACAAAAAACTCCAGTGTCATATAATAAGACCCAATTCCTCTGTTGAAGTACTTTTGACAAAAGCAGAAGGGAAATAGAGCAGAGTTTTGCACTTATAGAAGTATTGCAACAACATGATGAGATATCTGCTGATATGACAAGATATGGCAAAATAAGGAAGACAGATGAAATAGAAGAAGGTAAGTATTTGTTTGCTTTGATCCTTTCTGTGTGCTATTTCTTTTATTTCGAGACTTAACTTAGATAAATTTTCTCACCTTTTTTGTGCCTTTTTAATTTGATTTGGATTTTAGCTTGCTTTCTGTTTTCTATATGACTCCATAAGAAGAATACTTTCTAAAGCCACAGAATCTGCAAAAGGCTTGAAAGACCCATCTACTTCATCCTTGGCTGAAGGCAGGAAGAAATGTACTTATATCATTCCTCAAAAAAGTTTTTTCCAACATTTACTGAGGGTTTACAACCTACCTGGACAATACTTTCATAGGCTTTTGGACTTTTAAAATTAAAATTTTCCCTTAGGTTTACTCTGAAACTGCTCATAAATCATCAATGGCTTCTCTGAGTCCTTTGAGATGAAACTCAGATCATCAGTTCCAGTCATTTATACCTGACATTTAAAACATGTCATTTTATTATAAAGAGAGCTGAAGTCTATTCAGTAACATCCACCTCTGGAATTACACTTGTCCCTTTACCTGCCAGTAAGAGGACCGAGAACTACCTGAGTTCTACCTGTATTCTCAGATCTCATGAGGCACATCTCAAAATTCATTTCTTATTACACGTATCCCAGGTACCTACTTTAGGTATTCGCAAGACATAATGAAAGAGGTAGACTTGAAACTTGGAGTACTTCTGTACTAGGAAATTATCCCTTAGGAAGTTCTGTATATCTATAAGATTTTCATTTCTTCTTTGTTAGAGTCCACCAGATGGTTGCAGTCTACAGCAACAGTTTGTGGTTTATTGTAAATTGAGACATCAGAACTTACATACAAGGAGTCTGCAGTGGTGCCCTCTTCAAGAGCTCTAAAGCTTTGGATTTACATGTTAGTGTGCTATGTACTAATGTTTTCTTTCATACAAAAAAAACCCACCCAAAAAAAACCCAGAAAAAAACAATGCTGGCAGACTTTCCTAGAAATTGCTGATAAAGGATAGAAGAATAAATTTTAATTTGCTTTATGATTTTGCATGGAATGTGTATTGTGTGGCTTAAATGTGTAAGGAGATTTTTTATTGAAATGTTAGGTATCTTAAATTTAAGCCATTAAATATAAAAAAGAACATTTGTAATATGCATAAATTGTAATTTGAAACGTTCTGTGTTGTTGTAAAAGATCCAGAGCATTTGAGGAGTTATATTCACAGAATCACTGATCATAAAATGGTTTGGGTTTCAAGGGACTTTAGAGCTCATCTAGTTCCAACCCCCCTGCCATGGGCAGAAACACCTTCTACTAGATCAAGTTACTCAGAGCCTCATCCAGCCTGGCCTTGTATATTTCCAGACATGGGACATCCTCAAGTTCTCTGGGCAACTTGTTCCAGTGCCTCACCACTCTGACAGGAAATAGTTTCTTCCTGATATTTAATCTAGCCTCTTTCAGCTTGAAGCCATTATCCCTTCTCCTGTCACTACATGCCCTTGTAAGTAGTCCCTCTCTATCTTTCTTGCAGGCTCCCTTCAGATACTGGAAGGCTGCAATTAGGTCACCTTGAAGCCTTCTCTTTTCCAGGCCAAACAATCCCGATTCTCTCAGCCTTTCCTCATAGGAGAGGTGCTTCATCCATCTAATCATCTTGGTGGCCCTCCTTTGGAATCACTCCAACAGGTCGATGTCTTTCCTGTGCTGGAGGCTCCATTAAATTAGATTGAATCTGTTCTGATTTCATGTAAAAACAATTGTCTGCAAATGTGGTTACCAAATCAAAACTACAGATAGGATCAAGAAGCAGATAACAAGCAAGGTTATAAAAGGAATAAAGGAAACTATGAAGTTGAATTTGGTGTATAACAGAGGAATGAAACCTGAGACTATCACTGAATGTGACTCTTGCTTCTTCATTAACATCAGTAGAAAAATTCTCATTTATAGTTTCCAAAAAGGGTCAGACAAGTTGATCACCAATGTTACTTCGCAATTATAAGCAGCGAGTAATTTAGAAAATTCAATCAGTAAACATATAAAGATGTGAACTGCTCTCTTTTTTAAAAAAAAAAATTTATTATAGGCATATTCAGGCAATATTTTTGTCATTATGCATAGAAATACAGAAACCCTGATTTTGGATAGAGAACATCTGCTTTGGAAAGTCTTACATCTCTACTTGCTAAAGAACATAACTGCTTTGGAGGAAGTGTAGTAAAAAATATTAATTTCCAAGGGTTATTTTCCTTGGGAAGTCATTTATCAGATACAATATAAAAGATTAGTTTGAGGTTGCACTTTTATATGAGGAAGTTCCTTGTGGCCACAGAACTAGATTATTTTATTTTAATTTTCTCCTGACAAGATACTTGGTAGGTCTGCTTTCTCCTTTGCATCTTGCTCAAAAGGCAGTGCCATTACTGTTCTCCAGTTTAATCTATAAACCATTTTCTATACTGTGCCCCTTATGCATTCTTCTTGTTCCCTTCCTTGGTTATGAAGAGGAAGATTGATTTTCAATTCTTTGTCCCAGTTTTTCAGATCACCAAACTTAAAAGAATTGGCTCTGCTTATGTTTAAAATCTGCTCCTGGAGTCTGAAGCTGAATGACACACATCACATTCGTTTTTAGTATCACATGGTCATGTCTCACCTCAAACTGAACTCCTACAAGGGTGGATCTTGAAGCCCATTACATTCTGTCCAGTCTCACTTTTAAAGAATATTTTGCAGTCATGTTCCAGACATGCCCCTCCTGCAAAAAACAAAGATGTTTTTATAATGACTATTGATAGCCTTTGTGTTCATTACCTCCTTTCTGAGTATCTTCCTAGCTTTGGCTTTACATGTCTCTATTTTACAAACACGCTATTTTGAGTTATGACTATTTACATCCTTCCCTGAGTAAGGGAGTACCCTTCATCTGTGTTAGTTTGCATTGGCCTGGAAATGAACAAAAGCGTTTGAGGGAAATGGAAAAATCTTTTGTGAGTCTGCAAGGCAATATAAGCTACTTTTGCTGAACTGTGGATCATTACAAATTTTCCATGATTGAAAATACTGACTCATCATACTTGTAGAAAAAGTCTTTCATTATCCTTTCATGCTTCCTATATGATTACATGGATTTAAATGTCATCTGTCAGCTTCTTTTGGAGCAAATAGACTTGTATGGGTGTTAGTTTAAACATGAATTCTGAGCCTCAGTTTACCTATCAGGTACCTTGACTAAATGCATGGAGATAAATCAAAAGACAAAAACCAGGAAAGAAATTCCACAGAAAACAAAATAGAAGCAAAGTGAGAGTGGTGTCATACAGGAGAATGAAAGATTTTTTGAGGAAAGTTCTGGACTGCTGACTGTCTGGTGATGCAACGTCTGGCAAACTGTGCATTTCTGAATTCACATTTAGACTCAGGGTATGCCTGTCCCTTAAGGATGCTGGCTTGAAAGGCGTGATAGTATTGGATATATGCAGTGAACCAGAAAATACTGACACAGAGCAGTGATACTGCCAGCTGGGTTAGAAACAAATGGGCAATTTCCCTCAGCCACCTCTGAAAAGGCAGGTCTGGAAACGGTGGAGCTGATAGGGAGAAAGATATACATGGTCCTTTATTGCTTTTATCCATTACCTTGCACACTTTATACTTTTAAATGAATAAATAATGCTCTGTTTTGAAGAAGATATTTTTAATTCAGTGTAATCACTTCCTGTCATGGGGTCCCATAGTCAAGAATGAGAGTACATATAGGTACCAAATTAACTTACTGGGTTGTAAGAGCATGACCCTTACAGATCCCATAATCACCTCCTATAATCATGAATATTAATAAAAAAAAATTAAACCAGCAAGATAAATCATCACAGAAAACAATAAATATTTCTTGTTAGATAATGTCTTGGTGGGTCATAAGGAGGTTAAAAGCTGTGTATATGCTTGTGTCATGGCTAACCTGCTAATACAGCAAATTTAAATAATAAATGTGATTCAGATAAATATGACCATTGCACAATTACTGTGCAATTATTCTTGTTTCCCATCACAACTCTGCAGATATCCTGTACAAAATCATAAACTATACTTAATTAAATCATACATCAGTGTCTAGAGAAAGATCTATGCAATGACTACCTCTTCTTCCTGATGAAAATGCAAATGTAACCATTAATAGTTTATAAATAAGGCTTAGCTAGAAGTGGGATAATGTGTATCCTCCTTTAAGCTAAATAAAAGAAGAATTGTTCCATAAAATTCATTAATGTAAAATCCCAAATAATTTTTTATTTTGGAAATGTACCTTTAATTATTCATCTTTCTCTGGGCTTTTTCTTAGGAAAAGAGCATTATACCCTACTATGATGATATCTGAAAAAAAAAACAAACAAAACTTACAGAAACTTATAGTGACTTTTTTTTCCCTGCAGAATCCTGAAGTTATGCAGTGAAATGAAAACGCCCATATCACAGCCTAAGCTTTTATCTCAAAATCAGAATGCAACTTAAACAGGATATTGAATATAACTGCAATGCAGAACACATATTTAGATTCAGTGCAGGACAAATACTTCTGCTGTAAGACCATGCGATGGAAAAAAATTAAATGCCTGTCTTTCCCATAGCCTACAAAGTGAATAAAAACCCAAGAGTCTGCAGTTTGCTTAGTGTATTAACCTATGGACCTCAATATTGTAAAGTGAAAATATGGATCAACTCTGACACTTCATTTTCATAGGACAAATAGAGTTTGGATTAAATATTTCTCAGGAATCTGTGGAAAATCAATAGTGAACTAGTAAAGCTTAGTTCGGATGCTGAATCTTAAACCTTTTGTTTATAAGTTCTTATGAGCAAAGCCTTTAAGCGAAGCTTTGTTCCTAGAGTTTTGATCTCTCTGTGACTTCAATTTTGAATGTAACAAGACTTAAGAAAAAAAAATAAAAATTGGTACTGAAATTGGCTTAATGTGTTTTATAGATTTTCTGACATGAAATTATTATTACTGGTCCCCTGTTGACACTATTGCACAAGGATGTCTTAAATGCAACTTCCAACCATTTGACTGAGATTCTTCTATAACAAACCCCCAGGTAATTGTCAGAAACCTCTCTGGAATATTGACACTCCAAAACACAAGAAAACAAAAGCATTTGATGATCTGAACTGAAAACAGATTTCTGCACTGAGACAGTCAAACAGAACCCTGCAAACATTTGCATGTGTACACTGTATAGGAGGATTCACATGAAATAATGATTCAATATTTAAGATAGATGAGTAATATATAAAGATAAGGGACATTCCTAAAATTAAATTTCAGTGAGGAATCAATGATTGATTGTGCGGCATAAATGACATAATCAAGCACATACCAGCTTTACATAGTGTTAGACGATTATTTTCTTTTAAAAGTTCTTCCTCTGCACCACTCACTTGGAAGAAAAGAAGAGCACTGAAGTGAAAAATGACTTCATTTACGCGCTTGCAGATCTGCTTCTTTGTATTGTGATTGTGCTGTACACAGTAATCAACAGCAAAACCATCAGAGATTAAACAATGACCTTACAGGTCATGCAAATGCTGAAAAATTGCAACACTTTTTCATCTGTGTGAAAATGCAGCAGATTACTTGGTACTGAACAGTGTGTTAGAATAACAGCAGATGTGGAGGATTCTTTAAACTAATTAAAACCTTATAAGTTAATGGAAAGAGATGTCCTTAGAATTATTTGAAAGATTGATTTTGAAATAAGGATTCAACTTGGTTTCCATTTAAATTTCTAGAACTTTAGGACTGGGTTATAGTTTACAACTCATTCAAAATTAATACCTCATATAGGGAGGAATATGAGTGTGCTTTTTATTCCAGAAGAAAATTGGCACTTGTTGTCTGTGGATGACGTCATTCAGATGATATTTTGGTTTTGAACTTTAGGTTGTGCTACTGCATTACTTTGTTTCTTGCAGTACACTGATGGCTTTACTCACACACATCTGAAGAGAATGAACTATTCTGTAGACACCTCTGTTTCTTGTCATTCTTGTTAGAAGGAGCCTGAAACACCCAGGGCACACCAAGTACCTAGTTTTTAGGCAACTAGAGTTATAGAAGGAGAAATTTTCCATGCATGCACAGAATTTAACCCGTCACCAATGAACTTGCTGACTTCCACCAAATTTCAATTAATTTTCTTCAGGATAGTTTCTGTATTTTTGCACTTTCTGTAAAATGCCTTTATCTCTGGTTAAGTTTGAACTATGTATAGCTTCCTGCATGGATCTGTACCAGCATTCCCAAACTGGAATCAAACAACAACCCTTTTTCCCTGGCACTTTTTGTGGTCTTCCTTTTGTGCCCTCTATGAACAAAGGAAAAGGAAAGGCTTCATTCATCAGGTTCATGTTATTTACGATAATGTAAGGATAGACCAGACAGCGCAATGACTAAGACATGGGTGGGCAGCTAGCTAGATTTTTCCCAGAAAAAGACAGGGTAGAAAGACAGGATCTGAGCAAAGGCTGTGGTTCATTCCACCACGGCCTTTGCTAGCAGGAAGGAGAAGCCACACAGGAGGAGCAAAGGGGTAGATGAAAGCAGGAAAAAGTATTCTGCTTTGTTAGTGTAGCCAAAGAATCCTACAAAATAATTCAAAAAAAATTGCAGTGACATCATGCCAGTATCAGCTGAGAGAAGACCTGATAAATGAGACAGTCATCTCTGCTGCCACCTGTTCCCCAGCTGCTGAGGGATTAATTCGGTAAGAAATATCTGTCTGTTCTGGAGAAGATGTCCTGAAATTGGAAGGCAGTTGGCCAGTTTTGGGAACTGTCTAGATAACTATTGCCTGGTTATTTTTAGGGAAAAGGTTACAGGTCTAATGTTTGAAAAGCAAATATGAACTTCCATTAACATACATGAGAAAAGTCAGAGAACGAAAAAAAAAAACAGCTACCAGTAAACTCAAGACCCATCAACTGAGCGATCTATTGGAAGAATAATTATGAGATGTGTAAAGATATGTCTAAAACACTTCCACTTTCTTTGGTCTTCACAGCTGGGGTTTATATGATCTATTTTTAGACATTTTTTAATTTTAGATAGCTACAATGTGCACATCTTTATTCAAATTAGTCACCTTGTACTCCCTGTATAGTTAGAAGATAGAAGTATAACGTTTTCATTGCAGCTGTTGTGGTTAACTTCAATCATACATGATATGAATCAACACCTAGAAGTATGGTTCTCTCTCTGCTAATAACAGTTCATGACATTTGGGTAGGTCATGTATGGAGAGTTACAATTGGCCAAAGGAATCATGAATCATGCCTCCAAATACCTTTTGCATCCTGAAATATCACGGAAGGAAAGCATGCATCATATCTTCTGGTGCTCTAACTTTGTTCATATGACAGGTCACAAAATGTTCCATGTTACAAAGAATGTACGCATTTCTTCATACTTGTCTCTTCATACTTGTGAGCATGACTTGTGAGAAAATACTAGTATATTGTCTTAGCAGTTCAGCTAATCCTCTCTCATATCATTTTATTACAGTGAAGGAAGGCTTCTGTCTACAAATTCATTTAACTTCAGTTATATTCCAAAAAGCCAAGAAGAAAAGTAATTTTTTTCATCGCAACTCCAGCCAGATCTATCTCTGTGATTTTCTGAGCTCAATTTTTTTTTTGCTGGCTGCAGTCCAAAGACAGATACTCTGAGACAGGGAGTCCATGAAAGATAAGTGGGAGACGTGAAACTATTTAGTTTGTAGCTGTAACCCGTGGAGTGTGTAAGACTTTACTGATTTAGTATTTTCCTGTGTCAGACTCCGTGAACCAATGGAAGATAACTACTTACCTACAGAGAAAACTTAAAGGAGATGAATAGCACTTTTTAGGCTTTTTTTCCCGATCACTACTAAAAATCAGAGAACCCATCTGAGACACAGACATAGAATTAAGCACATAGCTCATTCTATGAAATAATTAAAATGGACTTTTGCAGTCAGATGGGGAAGACAAGGCATAAGTGATTAATAGTTCTTTAATAAGAAAAAAACCACCTGGTTTACTAATAAATTTTGCATGATTAATTAAGGCTCTAGTTTGAAAAAAAAAAAGTAACCTTTTAGAAAGTGGATTCCATTTTTTGCAATGAAAGGACTGGAAAATAGTGAAGTAACAGTGTCTTCCCAGTTAGGAATAGGCAGTG
The DNA here is from genome assembly GCA_013396775.1 of Cephalopterus ornatus. NCBI lineage: Eukaryota > Metazoa > Chordata > Aves > Passeriformes > Cotingidae > Cephalopterus > Cephalopterus ornatus. Next base: position 14,587 of record VZRE01015166.1, on the reverse strand, counting down.
GAGATTGTAGAGGCTGTAAAAATAGTTGTGCCCATGATGTGGTATCTCAGTAGTTCTACACAGGATTTCAAGACAATTTGGTCAAATAAAAGGACAATACTTAGAGATGTAATAAAAAAACCCACCAGACTTTGTAAACCTCGTAGAGATGTTCTCAGCAACAGTCTCTGTATAGCAGATGTGAAGAAAAGGAGTTCTGGGTCATACGATCCAGAGTGTTCCAAAAAGAAAATTAATTTCTTGTTTCTCTTCACACATTATTAGTCCATTTTACAAAGTGTTTTCACTATTTATATGAACTACAAAATTACTTAAATCACTTGGATGGACATTTGCTTTTACCTGGCGAATTCTCCAAAAGATCTGTTTATAGCCAAGGAAGAGATACTACTTAGTGAGCAACTTGCAATGATAGCAAAGAACTGTAATAATTTAAGTGCTTTTCTGGGTACTATCATTTAATCATATCTGTACACTTTATCTTGGCTGCAGTTTCTGTTACACTGAGGCCAACAGTACCATTTGAATCCAGGTTGGAAACAGTTCCAGCAGTGTAAATGCCAACTACTATGCAGCTGAGCCAAGAGAAGAGAGGTTATGATAAAACAGATGATAGAAGATTATACAAATGTGGAGGCCATGGGAAAAGAAAACAAAGGAGGCAAAACACTATGGTACCCAAATCATAAAGAAAAGTAGAAAAGTATACTTGGCTATTGAAAATAAATTATTCATATGCTTACCTATATATCTATACATCCAAATATATATATATATCTCTCAAGATACATGCACACACACATATGCATGTCTATACCCACACACACAGAGAAAATAGGCTATTGCACCAAGCAAGCCCACACCAGGTTACGTAATGGAGCTAAGCAGGATTCACAAGTCTAGGCAAACAGAAGTTTGAAACTTCAAGGCTCTTGTGTAACCAGCAGTCCAGCTTTATGTACGACAACCTACTTTTTTGCCAAATGATACCTAGGGCATACAGAAGTTAAGCTCTCCCTGCGTTTGAAGGAGACCCTGCTCTGCAGTGGAGTCATGTGCTGCTGCTTTTGTTCCTACAGAAGCCTTAATCCCAGCCAACAAGGACAGCAGAAGAAGAAACTGTTTGTTCATCAAAGGAAACTGCTTTAAACATGTTCTGCTCTCCTGCTGCATAGTCACGCTTTGGATTAGGAAATAATAGGCTGTAGGCAGCCAGGAGTCAGAGCTGAGTAAATTTTTAAAATCTTTAAAAGGAAAGCGGAAAGCTTAGAAGCTGTGCATAATTTATATCCATCTATCATTTTCCATCTCTTGATAACCCAGAACTATGAACCCAGGAACTAAAGTGACTGCTTAGAAACATCATTGCAGATCTGTGTCTGATAGCTGTTATTGATTTAAACAATTTCAATTTGTTTTGTTCTAATCACGTATAAAGCAATGGCACCCAAAATGCTTTTGCTTAACTTTCCAGTGAAATAAACACTTTTCACAATTTCTAAATGTGACATTAATCTTGTTCCATGATATTCCTAGCACTGACAACTTTTCATTATTATTCTTATCATACAGTGTACAGTGAACTAAGCTTTAAATTAACTACAGGCAGACCTGAGTCACAAGTTTGAAGTAAGAAATTTGCTAAAGCTGCATAGATACAGGGATTTTGTTCTTTAGTGAAATAAGAAAGAGTAGAAATAACCCATTATTTACCAGAAAAAAAGAAAGCATAGAGTCATGTTTTATTTTAATTCCCATATGTTTACAATCTTTGCACTGCTTTTAGAGTTAATTTTTCTTCTTACCTATGAAACTAGTGTAAGCAAAATTATGAATAGAACAAATTGTATTCAGTTTAGCTTTGATTTTAATTTCCTACTCAATAGGAAATTAAATTGAGAGATATTAGACATTAGATCAATAATAATTGAGATTACTGAGTTCTGTCATATGATAAACCATGCTCTCTTAAACACAAAAAAAGGAAGTCCAAGAACCACATTACTATTTATGTATGTTCTTTGAACCATGTTTATTTATCACTTCTAATAAAATTACTTTTTCCATTTCAGAATATTTATTTGTTTCTAGAAAATATTTACACTTGATGCTTATTTAGAAATTACATAATTGAAAAAAATCTTATGAAAAATCATCAGCATTAAAAGCAAAATCTTGCCTTCCAAATTGTCATTTGCAACCAGACTTATCTGTGGATAAGTTTACATGATCTTGAAAATGGATGTTTGTAATGTAGAATTTCTGAAAATACTTCATCAAAGTCTGTTTACAGATACACAGATATGGAATCTGGAGGAAATGCCCACGTGCAGAGGACAATTTAGAGGTGGCAGCATGTACTCATGGCATGGAGATAGAACATATACTCTCCAGGATATAATACTTGAAAGACTTTTTGCTGAATTGTAATTACCAATATAAAAGGTTCTTTTTAACTCAAAATAAAACTTATTTACTTCACAGATCATAGTTTTCAGCCATTTCAGGAAAATGCCACTTATTTTCAGACTATACATCTAAATCAGATGAGGAGAAAACCTGATAATTCAAAAAAGAAGGGTCTTTTTTTTCATTAATGCCATAGCTTAGAGAAAATAAAGAAAATAAACAAAACTAGTGCAGTCTTAACAATAATAGCATTACTCAACCTCATTGCCAAAGACAGTGTTCTTAAAGGCTTTTTAGGACTGACTTTATTCTACCATCCGTGATATAAGTTTTTGTCTCCATGATATTAAGGGAATAGCAGTATTATATATTTCATTTCTGTAGTTTTACTCGCATGACATTTCTGAGTTATTCTTTGGAGGACTGGATTCAGAATACACCCATTCCAATTACACCAGCTCACCAAAAATGTTGCCACACAAAATTGCCTGTGAACTCAAAAGTGTAGTTAGGGCAGTGTTTCCTATTGAGATGGACACTTAATAAGCATGTCTTCCTGGTTTGTGTGCAACAGAGTACTGCTAAGAACTATGACCAGTTCAGCTGAAATTCATTTGGCAGCTAAGTCTGACAAAGGAGCAATTCTAAAATGAGTTGCCAAGTGACAGCACAAAAAAAAAAGAATATAAAACCAGAAAGTACATTTTTATTTAATAAATATCAACTGAAAGACAGACCCAAGAGATACAAATGGCTTGGGTGATTGGACATAATTTTTTAACAACTGAATATAATATATTTCATAAAATACTAACAACCATGGATCCAGTATGTTGATACAGCACAAAGACCCAGAATTCTCAGAACTAAGCCACATCTTTTTTTATTTTCCTTTAGTTTGACAATCTGAATTTGAATTTTTTATTCTGTCTTTGGTTTCTGATTAGGCTTCAACCTAGTATCTTTACAATTCTATAGCAGTAATTTAAGTAATACAATTCTGTTAATTACTTATAATGATGGCCTGCTCCCAGCAGTGTCAGCATGGTCTCTGCTGATACCTTTGCCGCATTCTGGGATGTAATCTTTATTGATCCAAAAGCTGTTTGCTGTCCATGCAGACAGCGAATTTGGAAATGTGCTCTCAGGTGCTGCCTGAGTCTGCCTACCAGAATGCCTGGGATCCTGCCTGCCAAAGCTCACCTTTGGCATCTCTGCCTGTGTTAGCTCATGAGTTCTGGCCCAAAGCCCCACAGAGAGTCAAGAAGATAACTGCATGAAGACAAAAAGGTAGAGATTATTCATGTCCGCATTCAAAACTGGTCTTTAAAAGACTGAGTTTTCATATCCAAACTCATTCCTCTAGAAGTAATGATGTTCCTAAATGATTGAAGTGCTCTGGACCCTAGGGATTCATGGTTGCACAGTGAGAATATTAAAAGCTAAAAACTAATGACTGGCCTGGACAAACCTAGATGACTGACGTGGTGTTTTTTCTGTGTGACAATTCCCTCAGAAGAGATGAGTCTCTTCATGGGGCCTTGCCCAAGAGCCCTGAAACACTGAAGTTAACAGCACTGAGCGACACAACAAATCATGTTCCTCTGGGGAATACGCAAAAGGACGTAATGGAGACTTTCAAGTAAGCAGATGTGGAAAAGAAAAAAAACAGTTTAATGACATTATCATTTTAAAGGGATTAGAGGCCAATCTGGCTGCAGTCTGAGAGTTCACATTCACATCACTGCTCATCTGGGGCCTATAATAAAGCATAAAGTTAGTTTTGGTACAAGTCGTTCTTGTATCCCCCATAGTATCACTTTTATTAAGTTTCAGCCATCTGTTTTGTACCCAAGGAGACTAGTTGTACCTTGTGAAACACTACATATGATGACTATCAAAGAGCAAACACAGAGCCCTCCTATTCAGCAAAGAGGAAGTTTTGGAGTTAGTTTTGTCCTCTACCAGCCATATAACACAGGTCACATTCAAGGACAGCAGAAAAATGAACATGGAAGGTTAGTTCCACTGACTAATGAGATTCAGTATCGGAATTATCAGCCAATATTAATATTTATGTCCATGCTACTTGCTAAAACTTTAGGTTAGAACTCAAACTAGGATTTCTACATATTTAATGTTTCTTTTAATGGGGAAAAGATGGAGATAAAACCAATCTGAAAAAATTGCCTTGGCTGGTTAATGCCTTCAGAAGCAATGCACCATTCTGTGATGATGGCAGGACTATATCTGCTTTTAAGTGATCAACAATCTCATCATAGCCTCAGGCATTGCTCTGCTGGGCTTGTTGAGTGACAAGCCACAGGAAAGCATTAATGGCACAGAGGGCTCAATTTTTCTCCTGGGTATCAAATATTTGGATAGTGTCTCAATTCAAGAAATGACAACGGAGTCACCTCTTGATCTATGACTTTTCTTCAGAAATAGTTACTTTATGCACCTTATTTAAACATGGTTAAAATTAGTGTTGGTCTCTGAAAAATATGAGTTTATGTCATAGTGAGAATGTCACTTTTTCTTATAAATTGTAATTATGAATAAGCTATAAATAAGTAGCAGTATGAAAATTGTGCTGGTTTGGGATGTTCCAATTTGCAGTGAATGAAATTCAAACTATCAAAAAATTATAACTATATGGAATTTCAAGTTCCATAGGAACACCAACATTTTACATTAAAGAAATAAGCATGCTAATAGAGGTAACAGCATGAACGAGCTTCTAGAAACAAGAAGTAAATCTTAATGGAGGCGTGTTTATGTTAGTACAAAAGGTGTTTATTTTTTCTGGACATAGTTTATTCCTGGAAGAGTTGTCTATCCATGTCGGAATACTATCATACTAAAAGTACCATCCTTTAACTAGAATTTTTAAGAGCTTTAAAAGGTGGCTGAAAAACTGTGTTTACAGTAGGAAAGAAATGCCACTTCATAAGCTGATTCTGCTGCCCTTCCCTAAACTGGCTTTTAACAGGTTCTAATGTGTTAAATTTTCTATTTATGCATAAACCCCAATCCTCTGGTTTTTTTTCCCTGTAGAAATTATGAAACCTAAATTTGGACATTAAAACATTATGAGGAAAGCAAATACTTAAAAAGATACTTCTAAAATCTTATGATATAAACAGTGCACTGAATTACCTGTTTTTTAAAATACAACGCTCAGTAGTAAAAAGATGATGAAATTCTGTTTAGGAATAAAGCCATATAAATTTATAGAAAAAGCTAAGCTGTTTATACAGCATATCCACAAGGAAATGTGAAGGTGACATTGTTTACTCCATATCCATTCATCAGTAAGAAAGAAGGCAGTTTCACATATGCATAAAGCACAATAAACACTGTAAGTCTGAAGATGAGATTTGACACATGTGGAATAAACTGCTGATTAGTGCTTCAAAATTACGTGGTGACAAAATTTACGTGGTGACATATATGGCCTGTGACTAAGAACCTTTTACTTAATGTCTTTGAAACTCAAGCCAGCATATCTTCAATTCTGACTTTAAAATACTATATGCAATTAATATTTCAAACTCCTAGTATTAATATCTGAGCTTTTAGACCTCCTGAATATTCTTAGGACATGAATTATAAGGAAAATGAGCTTGAAGTTAACAGTGAAAAGATTCAGCGTGTTAAGTGACTGTTAAGTGCCTTCACTGCAGTTCACTGAATCTTCTGATTAAATAAAGCAGTACTGCCTCAGATGAAATTCACTGTAGAAAAGCGATGTCAGAATGATGAAGGCATGACTGACAGTAGCCAGATCTGAATTTAGAAGAAATAAATTCTCATTTCTCTGCAGGCAGAGAAAGCTCAATGAGGCAATAGCTCTTACTCATGTTTCCAATAGCAAACAGAAGTTTTTTTGTTGGCCTTGTTAACCAGGGATAAGCACAAACCTTCAGACAGGGAACCTGCTATTTTGTCTTGCAGATTTCTCTGTACAAAGTTTCTTGGATTCCAGTGAAGGTTCCCACCTTCCCTCTGACATAAACCAGTTCAGAGACCGAGTGGTGAAGTTACAGTTCCAGAGGCAGCAGCACTGCAGTCTTGACCTACTGCACACACCCTTCTCATCTCCATCTAACCCTACATGCAGCAATCACATCTTGAGGTGGACAGACAGGTTTGTGACCCCTTACACAAACACTAGTCTAGGTGAAAAGAACTATTAAAGTCCTGAGATTGCTCCACGGAAGAAAACAAGTGTCTCACCAGCACTCTCTGGTCATGAAGGTGAGTTTGCCGATGAGCCACTGTGCCTTGTCATCTGTTTCTCAGAAAGCTGGCAAGCCTCATGTTACCACAGGGTTTTCCCTAATGAGACCATCAGATATGCCTTTCCATCAGGACACAACTTTGCTCACAGGAGTGCCTGCTCTAGTAACATATCTTTCAAAAATTACACTTTGAAAGTAGCAGTTATTTCTAAATAACTGTTAATGCAGGTTTGAAGCTTAATATTATGTACAGAGTTTCTTCTGTTCATATATCTCTGGGACAGCAAAAAGTGATGGAAAGATCCTTTCTAAAATGAAGTACATAGCATTTCATGACTGAAGGCTCAAAACACGATTCAGTTCTTTACCATTAATTTTCCTACAGATTTATTTTTTTTTATTCTGCATTTTGGTGTCAGTACCTTACAGCAGTAAATAGTGAGAGAATCAAATTTGTATGAGATGAGTGACATACCTTGTACTTGCATACAGTTGAGCGTAGGCCTCATACTGACAATTCTGTTACGTGATTCATAGATCTGCACTTTTCCAGTTTTTTGTATTTTTTTAATACATATTCCTCCATGGTACCCTCTGGACTGGCAGATTTAGTTCTGGGCAAGAGCATAAGAACTGATCATAATTGCTTGCTCCAATAGCTGTTTATTCCTGATTTCACTGATTACAGTCACTTTGCAGTGTCTCACCCCAAAATAAGTGAGATGCATTTTTCTTGCAACACTTTTTCCGACATTTTGTTGTCCTTTGAAAGAATATTTGACACTTCTGGGAATTACAACCAGGGGAAAGAGAAGCAGTTACAGACCATGAGGGATGAAGATATATTTCAGATCTGTCAGACCCTTCAACTTTTGCAGTTTGGGAATGAATCATCTGTAATTGAAAAAAAAATAAAAATGCTGGCCTAAGCTTAAATCTGATTCTCCATAAACAATAAAATCATTGTAGAAAAGGATTAGGAGAGTAAAATAGGGCAAGTCCAGTTTTCAAACGGAAATGTTTTGCTAGATTTTCACCAAAGAATGAAAATTAAATGAAATTAAATTTCATTATGTTAGATTTATAGCCCAAATCTCAAAAAAAAATAAAATAAAAAAATTCCAGAATCCACTTATGCTTTCTCATTTTTGCATAAGGTTATCTATATGTACATGCATAGGGGAATTTCACTGCATATGCATTTTGGAATACCTCAGTAGGCCATTTCACACTAGCTTTTACTTGCATTTTTATCTCAGAGAGTGATAGCTTGGTCTTCTGGGTGTGTCAGTATGTCTGTGTGACATACATCAAGGTTTTTGCTGCTGTAAATGTCCTTCATTAGCACTAGAAGTGTTCATAAGCACTAGAACTGTATGTTAGTATTAGAGGCAATTACATTTTTTTGGATGTGGATGATATTAAGATGCAGCATTTGAAAATTCTACGGCTATAACTTCTTTATTAAATAGATACAAACTGTGAATCTGTACTGATGTACTGACGTATGTAGAGATAGTATGGCATATCTAGAAATAATATGACAGCAGTTGAAATACTGATGGAATAAACTCCACAGTTGGCCTCATAGACATGTAGAGTAGATAAAAATATGGGAAAAGTCTCTTTCTTAGTGATAAGTAAGGGCATTTAGGTAAATCCTTTGCTGCCTATATATTATTGACTACACCCTTTCTGTCTATACGCTCATAACTGTGTCACTGCACTGCAAAAACCACTGTACCATGATTTCTTCCCTGTCTTACATTCATTCGCTAGGATTTACTTGATTTTCTTTTACCACAAATTGCTGTTCACATTTCTTCCTTCTGATCTTTTTCCCCCCTCTTTCCCCTCATTCACTTGCTCTTTTCTTGGGTCTCTCTGATCTTCTGCCTTTTGAGCTTCTTACATTTCTATTTTTTCTATGTCTCTTCCTATGTTTAGAAACATTTCTCATTCCTTGTTCATGAAAGTCCTGTCTCCTTCTTCTAAAAAACAATTTCTTTTATCAAGACTCCAATATTTATTTTTATACTAGAGCCATTTTTACTCTCAGATAATAAAACTTATTAATTCATAAAGCTAAAACTTTAAAAAATGTATTATATTTATTTTGCTGGAGAAGTAAGTGTTGTAAGTCTTTTATGTACCTAAAAATGAAGGTTCACGTACAACACTTTCATGAAAATGTGGTGATTCATCTCAGTTCTTCTTCGCAGCACACATCAGAGAAATGTGGAGATGTCTTTTAAATGGACAGGAAAGGGTGCAGAGAGATATATGTCTCTGATTCATAAGTAAATATGAATAAAATAGAATATAAATATTATAAAATAAATATAAAGTTGATTATCAGAATCATTCTGCAGCATTATTTTTGAAATCATCAAGATGGTTTTACACTTATAGTTGCAGCAAAATATTTATTCTTTAATGGATGTTTACATAGATAGTTACAGTATCTATTGCTCATAAGGCAGAGAAGAATAAAATGTGTACACTAAGAGGAAGCACCAGAAGGAGTAAATTAAATAAGAATGAGAAAGGATTGAAAAAAAAGGGTCAGTTAAGCAAACAGACAGATGTGAATAGTGATTGTGTTGATACAAGAGTTACAGATTATTTCAGTATGACTGTATGAGAGCCATACGAAGAAAAGGATACAGAAACTGAACAGGCTGAGAAAGTATAAGAAAAAGCATGAAAGAAAGCCTGAAAAAATCAGGAAGATACAAGCAATATAACATTGTGAAAAAATTCCAGGAAGAGCTAATTCTTGGAAGACAAGTTTTTAAATGATCCGTGGAACCAAGTTGCTTTGACTTGCAGCTGTATGGCTACTTCTTACTCCACATGAAAATAGATTAGTAAGAAACATAGGAAAAAGATCATCACTTCGAAGAGTTGCTCTATATTCATAAAGCGAGATTAACTAAAGGCCAGAGAGTATCACCAGTTTTTCCTGCAAGCATATTTGAAAAAGGCAGTTACTTTTAGTGACTGTCCAAATTCCTGTATCTATCATCTGATTTTTTTTGTTTTTTAACTCAAGAATGCTATATTTTACTACTATATTTTATTCATATTCCTACTTTGGCAATACTGATAACAATTATAGAGGGGATCTGCAGAATCAGTGTTTGAGGTCAAAGCTACTTCTAGGCTTCTGAAGAACGTCTATAAGATCTAGACTTTTCTATTTACACATCAGCTGAAATTCTAAACATGATGCTACCATTTTACTTCATGCTTCTTACAGCTACCTTTTTTTTTCTCACCTCGAGTATATGTGGTTCTGTCAATATGTGACTTTGCAGAATACTGCTGAATCCATCAGCTCCCTTGATGTTTGAAAGATCTCTGTGTACACCTTTATTGGATTCCTATTATGGCAAACAAAAGCATTTTGATTGTTGAAATCCTTTACAGGTTATCTCCATTACACCCTATCTCCATTATACCCCATATGGTGTTTAATGCTTTCTTTGCCTCTGTCTTCAACACAGATGATGGAGTAAGGGGGTCTCAGTGTCGTAAGCTGGAGGACCATGACTGCGAGAATGATTAACAACCAGTCCACTGAAATTTTGTGGGATCTGCTGCTCCAGCTTGAACCCTACAAATCTATGGGGCCTGATGGGATTCAACCAAGAATCCTGAAAGGTCTGGTTGATCTCATCGCAAAACCTCTCTCAATGATTTTTGAGTGGTCTTTGAAATCCAGACAGGTCCCAGCTGACTGGAAGCTGTCCTGGTTTTCAAGAAAGGCAAGAAGAAAGACACTGGAAACTACAGGGCTGTCAGTCTCACTTCAGTGCCTGGTAAAGTTACAGAGAAGATTGTTCTGGGAAATATTAAAAAACATCTGAAAGACAACACTGTCATTGGTCACAGCCAGCACGGCTTCATGAGAGGAAAGTCCTGCTTATCAAACCTGATATCCTTGCATGACAACCCACCTAGTTGTTCACGGGAAGCCAGCTGATGTAAACTTTTTGGAATTCAGTAAAGCTTTTGATATTGTCTCTCAGAGGAACCTTCTGGACAAAATGTCCAGGACACAGCTGGATAAACACATCATGGGGTGGGTGAGCAATTGCCTCGTGGGTTGAGCACAGAGGGTAACAGTGAATGGGGTAACATCAGACTGGAGACCTGTCACTAGTGCAATTCCACAGAACTCCATTTTAGGACCTGTGCTCTTCAATCTCTTCATAATGACTTGGATGCAGGACTGGAAGGGATACTAACCAAGTTTGCAAATGATGCAAAAGTCAGAGGGGCTGTTGGCTCCCTTGAAGGCAGGGAGGCCCTGCAGAGACACCCTGATAAATTAGAGGACTGAGCAAACACCAACCGTATGAAGTTCAACAACGGACAGTGCTGGATTCTGCACCTGGGATGGGCCAACCCTGGATGTTTGTACAGACTGGGGAATGAGATGCTGGAAAGCAGTGCCATGAAAAGAGACCTCGGGGTCCTGGTCATGATGAATATGAGTCAGCAGTGCCTTGGCAGCCAGGAGGGCCAACCATGTCCTGGGGGGCATCAGGGAGGCTGTCGAGGGACGTGATTGTCCCGCTCTGCTCTGCACTGGTGAGGTCTCACCTTGAATAGTGTGTGCGTTTTGGGTGCCAAAATATAAGAAAGATATTAAACTGTTGGAGAGCATCCGAAGGAGGGTAGTGAAGATGGTGAAGGGCCTTGAGGGGAAATCACATGAGGAGCAGCTGAGGCCACTTGGTCTGTTCAGCCCAGAGGAGATTGAGGGGAGACCTCATTGCAGTCTACAACCTCCTTGTGAGAGGAAGAGGAGGGGCAGGCACTTTTCAAGTTGGACTTGATCATTATGGGATCCCCCTAGACCTCCCCTCACTCACAGCTGCCCAAGTCCTTGCAACCAAGGCTTCAATTAGAAGCAATATAGTAATTGAACCTGAAAAGGTCTTTAAAGTTCTCCTTTATGTAGGCACACAGAGAGCTCTTTGATTGATCTTCCTAAACCCCCAATTCAAGTTTTGTTGGACCAGTAAGGATGTTACAAACTCTAGCCACTGCAAGCTTGGCATTTTTTATAATCTAGTTGTCAAGTAATCTCAGTTCCTTCTAATGAAGAGAAACAGATATTTTCAGATGGTGTTTTTTTTCTGTGTTAAGATGGGTCTTGGAGATGGACTATGTGGTAGGATTAATGGTTCTTCGTCCCTCACTGCTGACTGAGATGGGAATTTTCATTCCTAGATCACACTAGAACTAAGCTGTACTAGTAAACTAAATGAGCTAAGAACCATTCTCTGGAGCTTGGGAGGAATCAGCATAGGAGTGTCATATCTTTAATGTTGAGTTCTCCTATTCTCCAGACTGTAGTCTTATATCTGGATTGACTTCGGAACTGTTTCTGGATTGTGCTAAATCCCCCAAAGCAAATGAGTTGTTCAGAAGATTGCTAGCTGGTCCAGAACAAAACCATGCCAAAGGCCATTCTATCAAATTAACCATACAGACAGCTGCATTTCAATGCACTGTTTGATTTTTTTTTTACAGATACAGCTTAGATACTCCTTAGATACTCAAAGGGAGCTGAAATTCTATTACAGTATTGCTTCTTCAAGTTTTTGCAAATTATGTGTATAATGAATTAAATAACGGCATTTAAATTTTCAAAGTGTAAACTTTCAGGGATTGGTTTACCAGACTAACCTGTAATAGCACCCTGAGGAACTCTATGTAGGATATCAAAATTTCCCACACTTCTCAGTAAAAAATAAGCTAAAGCAGTTTAACATGAAGATTTAATGATTTTTGTTCCTGAAACTATTTAAATCTTAAGGCATAAGGGAATACCAGTGGATGATTAATGAAACTACTGATTATTTGAAAGGTAAGCTATTCAGATCTCATTCAGTCAAACAAAATATGCAAAGAAAAGAAACTATAGAAGATACAATTTGCAAGGGATTGAATGGAAACTTCACTACAAGTTGTCCCAGTTGAATAGGTTCTTTCACAAGATGTTCTTCTCAAAATAATAAGAGACTACTGAAGATCATTCAGCAAACAAATGGAAACCACAGGTTACTTTCTTCTAATTTTCTTATTTTGATGATATTAATACAGTGCTTATAAACTGCACCACACTGAGAGGCACAAAAAAGATTGTAATAATTCGCACTTAAGTAGACAAGTGGTCTTAAATAATTGGAAACTGGAAATAAATTTCCAACTCTTGTCTAGCATGCATTTGAATAAATGCTATCAGAAAGATCATCTGCATAATCTACATAATTACAAAATTTTGTAATTTATGAAGCATTACATTTTGTAACAGTTTTATCTGAAAATTTGAGATTCAATTTGCTCTCTCTCTGTCTCTCTCTCTCTCACACACACACACACACACGCAAATCTCCAAAATTAAAGATGTAAGTTAAAGTTTTCAAGTCATCTTGCTACAATTACTCGTGCTATGCTGAAGATATCTCTCAAGAAATAAATTATTTCAGTATATGAAAGAGAAAACTATGAGAACATTTAGTGATTCAGATTGCTTACCAAAACATACTGACTTGCTTTCTGTTTAAAGGTAAAATAACTCTTTTTCTTGCTTTTGCACATTATATTATTAGGTTTTGAGTACAAAACAATAATAAATATAACTTGAGAGAAAAACACCAGAAAGCTCTTCTTTCTGTCTTTTTCAATCTAATATTGTAGGCAAATAAAACAAATATCACTTGAAGATTTTCAAGGAGAAGGAACTTCAGAGTCTAAAAACTTTAATATTAGATATAAACACAGCAATATTGACTCTTACCAATGATCTGAATTCTACCAATGAACAGAATTCCAACCTTCTGAGTAACATTTTAAAGTATCAAGCATAGTAGGAAGAATGAATGTGTCATACTGCTTGACATTTTCCTTATCAGTAACCAAGCTCAAACATGTGCTAAGCCACTCAGATTTGCAAATCATAGGAAAATAACAAATCCTTTCAAAAATGCTATATTTCAAATACAGAATCATATAATCATTTGCTTTGGAAAGGACCCTTAAGGTCAATCAGTCCAACTATTAACCGGTACTGCTGAGCTCGTCACTAAACTAAGGCCCTAAGTGCCACATCCACACATCTTTTATATCCCTCCAGGGATGGTAACTCGACCAATTCCCTGGGCAGCCTGTTCCAATGCTAATAACCCTGTTGGTAAAGAAATTTTCCCAATATCAAATCTAAACCTCCTTGGCAAAACTTGAGGTCATTTCCTCTTGTCCTATCGCTTGTTACCTGGGAGTAGTGATCAACACCCACCTGGCTACAACCTTATTTCAGGTAGTTGTAGAGAGTGACAAGGTCACCCCTGAGCATCCTTTTCTCCAGTCTAAACAACCCCAGCTCCCTCGGTCCCTCCTTTTAAGTCCTGTGCTCCAGACCTTTTTTGCCCTTCTGTGGACACTCTCCAGCACCTCAATGTCTTTCTTGTAGTGATGGGCCCAAAAATGAGCACAGTATTCAAGGTGCAGTATCACCAGCACCAAGTACAGGGGTAAGATCACTCCCCTAGTCCTGTGAGTCATATTATTTCTGATATTTTATGTGTATCATATGCTTTTAATTTGAAGGATCTAAATGCCCACTGTTGTCCTCTAGCATTTTGTAAGACATAGTCTAAGTCATATGCCATTTTGCTGTTTTCTAATATAAAAACACAAAATGTTTCCTATTCCCCAATCATACAACAATCAAAATGAATAGAAGTATTCAGTTTTTACAGCATTCTAGAGATGATATCAGTGCAATGTTCAACTGAAGCCCAAAAAGGCGTGATAAAACTGTTTAGAAACAGAGTTTGTCACCTTTAAACAGCAAAGGTATTTATTGCAACGTTGGGGAACCCACCGGCTCGCGCTGGACAAAGAGCTCCAAAGTT
>VZRE01015165.1:0-18606 GCA_013396775.1 Cephalopterus ornatus | reverse complement strand
TCAGTTCCAAGTCCTTCCCCTGCTCCTAGTCCTTCCTCCTGCTGCACTGACCTTGACACCTACATTGCTGTTCTCATGTTCTGCTCTGCTATTCCCGGGCTGGAATTTCTTCTGCCCAATAATCTCCTTGGTTCTTCAATATGTTATCACAGAAGCATTACAGTGCTAATTGGCTCAGCCTTGGCCAGCAGCAGGAAGTCCCTCCTGGAGCTGGCTATTGTTGGCTCTTCATAGGACAGGAGAAGTTTCCAGCAGCTTCTAACAGAAGCTACCCCTATAGCCCACCCCGCTACCAAAATTCAACTATATAAACCCACAACACAAGTACATATTTGAAACTTAAGTAAATTCATCTAAAGGGGTTAATATAATTTGACAGGTTTTGTGCTGGCATGAATTCCTATGTTCCTAGAGCACTCAAACCCAGAACCTTTTCATTGAACTGCAGAGTGTATCAGATAATCTGATTCTTCAGGGTAGCATGTTAAATGTATTAATGTCTGGTAATTCAGCTGTAAGTCAGCAGAGGGCATAAAGAAAGTCAGAAAGCTTTCAGTTGTAATCTAATCTAAAAATACCTTCCAATAATCCATTGTTTTAGCATAATTTTGTTTCACTATCAAAATTTGCCATCTATTAGTGCTATATTAGTGCTTCTAGGCATAAGAAAATGAATTTTATAAACATTAAATACAAATGTTGTCAAACAGGTATAAAGACATATTCTGTAAATACAAGTCTATGCTTATATTCTTACAGATGTAACCTTCCCAAATCCTTTGTTATATGAATTTCCACAGAAAAGCACATGAGAAAATAACAAAACAAAGGCAGGTGTTTGCAGACTCACGCTTCTCAAGAAAGACCAGTATGATTTATATATGAAGTTTTGAATATCACAGCACTGTGTAGTATCACAGTACAGTTCAAAGGTGTGTACCTTTGAAAACTAAGGGTCAGCATATGTAAATAAAGTTATGCCTGAAACAGTGAGTCTAATCTTATCTGTGAAGCTGAAAGCATGATTCAATATTTAATTCAAAGGACTCACACAACTCAATTTACTGACCTTATTTTGACCAGAATCTTAGAAAAAGACAAAAGGCTCAATGTCTTTATCAAACAGTTTTAGGTCTACTTTTGCTGTAGTATGATTAGAAACTTCTGAAGTCATGGCCACTACCTTCAGTAAGTTGTGCATATTTTTTGAAACTATAATTTTTGTCCTCATAGCTGGTAAATATAAGATAGCATAACATAGAAAGTTCAAGTGTGGTCAGGCCGAATGATCATATATCTGATTTTTTACTGTCCTAACCAGCTGTATCAGAATCTGTTCCTGTGCAGTACTGGAAACACTTATTAAGAGATCAAGCAGCTCTGCACCTTCTGATATCACCAAGGCCATCAGAAATGTAAGCAAAGCTTTGAAGAGAGCTCATCATAAAGCTTTAAACTTTGCATTAGGGCTTCCCCAGTGGTCTCCAAAGTATGTGTGTGGTAGGGGGGAGTACACCCCAGGATGTGTGCAAAACAACCCACTAGAGAGCAGGAATATGGTTTTTAGCATTAACAAATAAAACGAAATGAAATGAAATTTTTTTTTAAATAGTGTTTGTTTCATCTTTATCTCATACTGTTTTGATTTTTGTATATGCTTTACAATGTATATAATGCATTAATACAATAGTACATGTATACAAATATATATGTGTCTATTAGGGGTGCATGCTCAAAGAGGTTTTACTCATAGAGTTGCATGATCAGAAACGTTTGGACATCATTGTTTTAGCTCTAGTACACTAATGGTATCAGTAAATAAGAGCAGAGGATGTGCCATTGTTAGACGTAAATTCTTTTATCAGAGTGAACTGATTTCCCCTGGACATAAAATATAATACAGAAACTGGAAAAACAGAAGTAACATAGGATGTTTCCCCCCTTCCTCTCCTTTCCAGTTCCTTTTATTTTTCCATTTTCCTTCTTCCTGTCTTTCATTGTATTTGGCACTTCTTCATCTATTAATTTCTCCACTCCCATTAGGATTAGTTACATTTTCCTTTCAAAAAATGTTTTATTTTATAAAGACAAAAGCTCTTAGCTCCTTTTATATTTTTCTTCTCACTTTTCCTTTTACTCATTTTGTTTAGTTCTGTCAAAATCTCTCTACTCCCAGGATCTTCCCTTTTTCCATCTCATTCTGACGTTTTGCCCTCCTCTTCCTAATCACAAGCTCTTTTTATGTGAATTGCAGACCCATCTTTGGGCCTTCACCAGGCCTATTTCCTATCCCCCAGCTGAACCTTAACCTTTTTTCTTTTTCCCCAGTGGAGGTGTGTATTTCCAACATCCTCTCTTTCCTGTTATTTTCTTTTCCCACAACGAGATGGAAGAGAAATACTTAGGAGTAGTGACATGCCTTTGTAGTGTTCTGTTTCCTCTGGCCTTCCGGCTACCCTTCCACTTGGCAACAAACCTCCCCTTACGAAATCAGGAATAGCTGAACATTTGCTGCTGCAAGTCCCTTCCTGTCTGCGCTCCTCTGCGCCACTGAAACGCAGAACATGGCATGCAGTCAGTGGAGCCTCATCCACTTCTGGCAGCAGGTTGGAAGATTTCTGAGATGACATACAGGCATGTGAATCACTGAGACTGGTACAGGGACAGCTAGACAAGAAGAGAGCAAGGGTGAAAAAAGGGAAGAGGTAAGAGCCTCCAGGAAGAAATGGGTGTGTGCATCCTAGAGCTGCAGCAAAGGAACAAGACAATCTCTAAACTCAAGGGAAGACTGGCCATATGTGCACATGACAATTACTTTAATTCAAATACTGTAACAGCAGCAAACATTAGAATAAGCAATTTGGCAACATAAGAGCCTTTAAAGTCTGACATAATTTATTTAGTTGTTTCCCTGCTGCTGGACTTTTCAAAAAATTATTAACCTGTTTCAACACACACAATGGCATGAGAAATTATCGGTTACAGTGAAGAAACCAAAAAATAGTAATGTAGATACTTACGGCACCTAATTTTTTTCCTCTTAGAAAAAATCCTGGAGTTAAAAGATCACTACAGGAACTATATGCATATTTCTGGTCAAAAATACCACAGTACATACAAGTAACTTTAATAACAAGTGAAAGATGACTACTGAATTAGTTCTCAAAATATTTGCTGATACATAGTTTCACTGCTGTAACTATACTAAAAAGATAATCTAAGTGCTTTGGAGAGAATGTTTTCCTTTTTTTTTTTTTGATATATTTTATTCTATTAATGTATTTTTTTAATTATTCTGTCAGCGAAACAGTGTGAGCACCTAAATTCCATGAATGTCATCTCATTTCCTACAGTAACGGTCTCAAAAGTCAATAAAAACATGTCTATAGAAATATTCATAGAATCATAGAATCAGCCGATTCTGACATCATCAAGTCCAACCCTTGATCCAACACCGCTGTGGTTACTAGACCATGGCACTAAGTGCTACATCCAGTCTCATCTTAAAAACCTCCAGGGGCAGAGAATCCACCACTTCCCTGGGCAGCCCATTCCAATGTCTGATTACCCTCTCTGTAAAGAATTTCCTCCTATTATCCAACCTAAACCTCCCCCAGCAGAGCTTAAGACTGTGTTCCCTTGTCCTACTGCTGGTTGCCTGGGAGAAGAGACCATCCCCCACCTGGCTACAACAATTTTTCAGGTAGTTGTAGAGAGTGATGAGGTCTCCCCTGAGCCTCCTCTTCTCTAGGCTAAACAGCTGCAGCTCCCTCAGTCTCTCCTCACAGGACTTGTGTTCAAGTCCCTTCACCAGCCTTGTTACTCTTCTCTGGACCCGCTCCAGCACCTCAATATCCTTCCTGAACTGAGGGGCCCAGAACTGGACACAGTACTCCAGGTGTGGCCTTACCAGTGCTGAGTACAGGGGAAGAATCACTTGCCTGTCACACTGCTGGTGTGCTGGTCACACTGTTCCTGATACAGGCCAGGATGCCCTTGGCCTTCTTGACCATAATATACAACAACAGCCAAATTATATATTTATACCCTATATTTATCTATATATATAATATATACTGTGTCTCTCTTTATCAGATTATTTGAAATCATGTGCACATATTTTCAGTAATGCAGTTTCTCAGTGCACTAAGAAACTTAGTGCACACTACGTGTGCACTACTTTTCAAACAGAACATAGCACAGAAAAACTGAATGATCAAGGAGAGGGAGCACTTGCTTTTCAAATAAAAACTATGAAACATGCTAGAGGGAAGTTGGTCAAGATGATGGCAGAATTGTTCACCAAATCCTGCAAACACAAAATGGAAGACAATCATTTAGCAGCGAAAATTTTAGGACATGGATTTAGAAGAGAAAAGAAAGTACTTCTTTTAGAGTGAGTGATGAAACTATTGGATTTGTAGCCATGAAACAACAGTATGAAAAAATTCGAAAAGGGAATAAACACAATCATATATAAAAGCTATTATAGGGCATGAGTTTGGACATAGCCTTTAACATTTCTAGGTCTCTGATTTAGGATGTTGGTGGAGCATAAGAAGATCTGACAAGAGAGAGTACACAGGTCTACCCCCTCTTCCTAATCACACCTCTTATTAGCGTTGTTGCAGATAGAACACTGGGACATATGGACAACTTACTTAACATGCTAAGGCACTTTTTAAGAGAATTTACTGCAAGAAAAACATTCACTGTGCATTAGTTGCTAATCTGTTTGCATGTTCTAAGACATGTAAATGCGATACGATTAAAAGAAAGAAGCATAAGGAATCATTCATTTATCGTGGGTAAGGTCACAGGGTTATTGCAGAAAAACTGATATATAAGAAATTAATAGTTTGCTTAAGCAAAACCTTTATTGTGCACCTATATTCTGTTGCTCTGCATCTACACAGTGCAGAAAGGTGCAATGATATAAAATCTAGATGTGGAAACAGGTGTCTCTTTGTTTCATGGAAGCCTAATGCAGTGGAACAGCTTCTATCATCATAACTAAAATGGTTCTTTGGTTAGACCCGTGTTACAGGAAAAAAACCTCCTATAAACCATAAAATGGAAGCATAGAAAAGCACTGCAGACAGTGCTTTCATTCACTAATAATAAGAATCATTCACTAATAATAAGAATCCAATTCTTGGCTATCATAAATGATCACAATTGACTACAATGAAAGTATACAATTATTCAACAGCTACATACCTACAGAGTTATAATATGGAAATGTGTGTATTTCAAAAATACTAATCAAATGCTTAAAAACACACACCTTAGTGATTACTGTTTTTTTATAAAATGCAATTGTTCTCTGAAGTAATACCATGCTAATTACAATTCAGAACAAGTGATAAAGTTTAAATAAAAGAACAACAAAGTTACCATTAAACACATTCTTATGGCCAAGTCCTCACATATCACACACAGAAAAAGAGAGACGGACTTGAATAGCTGTTGAACACTGACAATACAATAATCAGAAATGAGTCATAATTCTTTGTTCCCACATGAACACTATTGTTCATATGTGACTGTTTTTTGAATTAGCTACTCCCCAGCTACAGAATTCATAGAATTGTTAAGGTTGGAAAAGATCTTTAAGGTCACCAAGTCCAACCATTATCCCATGTCCCTGAGCACCGTGTCTACTTGTCTTGTAAATACCTCCAGGGAAGGCGACAAAACCACTTCCCTGGGCAGCCTGTTCCAAACCTTGACTGTCCCTTTGGTGAAGAAATTTGTATTAATATCCAATCAAAATGCCCCTGGGGCAACATGAGGCCATTTTTTCTTGCGCTATCACATGCTACTTGGGAGAAGAGACCGACCCATGTAAACAAACCTGTTTATGCAAACTTCAGTACAAAGCAAGCATAAATGTCACAGATCAGACACTCATAGGAAAATACAATGAGATTTTGTAATAGATGAACAATGCCTTGCATTTGCTTACAGTCAGTAATTGAAAATCTAGCACAACAATGATGCATTGTAACAGCAATGTCTGAAATGATCATAGCTTAGATATAACGTTTATCTTATCTGCATTATTCTGGAGTTGCCTTCAGAGCTGCATATTTAAATTTGCATAATCAGATTTGCCAGTCTTTGTGGTTTTATCATGCCTTACGATATCTCATGTCTCTGAAGACCTCTAGTTACTAACAAGCGAATCTCAACTTTTCCTTGAAACAGACCCCTTTGTGACTATGGAGAAACACACAAAAAACCCCCAGGCTACATCTAATCCTAACTTTCAGAATTACTCCGATTCTTTTTGTTTAGGAATCATAAATGACATAATGTCAGGTCATCTATTAGACACCTGCTACAGCAGAACGGGAAGTCATACATCTTCAAGACTGCATTCTTTGTCTACCCTCCTGTTATGGCTCCAGGCACAGAGCTTGTGTTCCACCACTTGGGAGGCCACAAAACCTCTGACAGGTAGCAACTTTGATTCAAGCTTGTTGCTAACTATACAAAAGAGTTGGCCAAATACAAAATAAAGACGAAAACTACGTACTTACTTAGTGCCATTCTGGGTAGTAGAAAGGTTTGAAAACTCTAATTCCTCATCAGCACTTAGGTTTTATCACCCAGATCTTTGGTGAACGTACTTCTAGTGAATTAAAACATTGCCATCAACGTAACAAAACAGCACTGTCCTGGCAAGCTGTTTTCAAGCAGTGACCACACTGAACAGTGTGCAGCATCTACCAAATGGACCTAGCAAACCTACTTTAATAACCATTAATAAATGTTTGGGGCAAAATCGCGATGCATAATATGTGCCTACAAATCAATAATGCTCTGACAAAGCTGCTGGTGATTTTTAGTTCACAGTCTCCTTGCTCTCCTTAGAATGGCTTACAACATTTACAGTGTGCTTAGATTGTATGACCTTTAAGAGCCGATGACTTGCCCGATCAAGGATCTTAGCAATCCTTAAGATGCTGGAGAAAGATTTGCATTGCTGTTATATTTCTTTGAATAACTATATGAGTTGCTGATCAAATGACGTAAAATACTGTTTTAACTTCAGACTTATTTGGATCTTTGGCATAGTTCAGTTTTAGAATATAGTAAATCCACCATTCACCTGACTCCAGAAGAAAGCCTGGGGAAAAACTTTTGTGGCTTTGTGGTTTTCAAAATCAAAAATGTCCCACTGTGACAGCCTGATTATATTTGTATGGATACGCCCTATGCTCTAGGAGACAGGGCATAGTTACCTATTTTTGATGCATGTAGCTTCTAGCATAATAAAAAAGTAAATTGACTATCTCATTTTCAATAACATCTCTTTCATGTCTTCCCTGCAGTGCTTGCTGAAGGTTAGAAAATTATTTGCCCTCTTTAAGCAAAAAAATTTGAAAATGAAGCATTAAAATTACAACCATTTGTATGATGCCTCCTTTACCAACCACAAAACCTCTTCTAGGCAACAAAACCCTTCTGAGGTTTTCTAATTATTTTGAAATACATTATTAGACTAAGACATCTTACTAAGGCCTCTGGGAAAATGCTGATGCTGGGTTAATTTTTTATGGTTGGTCCTCCCTTGATGACAGGATAATCTCTTTTTAAGATCACTTCTTTTACACTGTCCTCCTTCTTAAAGCATTTTCCTTGCTACTTTACGAGAAGTTTGCTAGAATTTTACCTCCTTCCACAGAAACAAAGAAGACACCTTAATTGAGAGAAAAGAAAAAAAAAGAAGGTACAGCAGAGAATTTACTATCATCATATCACAGAAATTCTAAATAGGGAAACATTGTTTCTTTGTATGGCTATTTTACAATTGATAATCTCACAACACCAATTGGTTATGAAGTTCTATATGTCAAGAGTTCTAAGGGTATATCATGCTGCCATTTTAATCTGGTGCTACTTAAGCTCTATTGGTCTTTACACAAACTTTTAACTGTTGGAAAGAGTCAAATACTATTTGAATTGTTTAAGTGATGGAGAACAAGCCTGATGCACAGTTACTAGCTCATGACAAACTTCCTCATAAACAACTTCTCATTTCTGTTTTATAGACACTACTCAAGTAAAGTAGAGCAAGCTTTATTATTCAGGTTTTTTTGAAACAACCCAAAACAACCCTATCTCCATTCAGTCTCCTCTACTGCTTGCCAAGCACATAGCATCATAGTAGTTGTAAATGCAACAGTCCCATCTTTGAGAACCTTTAAGATATCTTCTTAGCACTTCTTCTCATGATAGCATGTTTATCTTTGCATCTAGCTTTTCAACCTTCCATTTGTAGTACACTGTAGCAGTGTGATCTCAGATGGCACTGCCTGTGGTATAAATTTTGGTATTAGTCTGGCTCAGCAGCAGTGCATCAAACAGCAATGGCCTCTTCCCATAGCAGTCTTCTTTGTTGCTTTCTGTTGCTTAAAAATGAAAGCATCGAAAGAGAGCACCAAATCAATATAATTCTTGTAACTAAACAATCTCCACTTCTGAGCTGGTGTACAAATATGTGTAATACCAAATATCTAAATGATTTGCCTAATTCACAAAAAACACATAAAGGCAGAGGCTAAAAGGGACCCTTTGAGATACTCTGACTCTTGCGCTCAGAGCAGGGTCAGCTACTGCAGATTTGCCTAGGGCTGTGCTCAGCTGAGTTGTAACTATCTGTAAAGATGAGACCTCCACAGTCAGTTCCAGAGTTTGATCTTCCTCACAGAAAAAAAAAGTTGTTTTCTTATTCCAGATTAGATTTCCTGTATTTCAGTGTGTGTGATCACCGACTCTTGCCTTCTCAGTGACAAATACTGGGGAATGTCTAGCTCTCTCCATGCCCTCCCTCAGATACTCATGCACAATGACAAACCTTTTCTTCTCCAGGATGAACACCCCCATGCCTCTCAGCCTTTGTTCCTATGATAGATGCTCCAGTCCTTCAGTCCTAGCTGTGACCCTGCCCTGGACTTGAGTCAGTACCTCCATATCTTCCTTATACTCAAGAGTCAAGACCTAGACTCAGCTCACAGTGCCTGCACTCACAGTGCAGAGTTGAGGGGCAGGATATTTCCCGTGACCCGCCATCAAGTTTCTGCCTAACAGAGCCCAAGATATTGGGCTATACACCTTTGCTGTAAGGCTGCATTGTTGGCTCATGGTCAGCTTGTAGTCCACCAGGGTCCACAACTCCTTTTCTGCAAGGTTTTGAACAGATCAGCCCCCTACTTACACACTTTTTTCCTTACTTTTGATTTTAATATAGTAACAACACCTACTGTATAGTGAGAAAAATTAGTATCTGTAGGACCTGGAATATTCCATAGGAGAGCTAGCCTGCTGCCTAATGTCATTCAATTAAGAGCCCAAAAGTAAACATGCAATTTTTTACCCACTAAAAAAAACAAAACACCCAAAACAAAGAAAAAAAAAACCCAACAAAAAAAAACACTTCGAAAGGAAAGCAAGCTTTAAATCAGTCAATAAGAGTAGCTAACTGAACATACACTAGAATTCTCTGCTGCCACAAGCAGAGAGTAAAGAGAGAAAAGTTCTATGTAGATGTGAATGTAACATAGCAAAACATGTCCAAAAGACCCCACTTTTAGATGGTAATCTCATATTTTACATAAACAAAGTTGTTGTAAAGGTTGATGTGCCAAGGTTTCCAGAACTGAAGAAGACAGTTTACTGTCAAATATTTGCCTTTTAAAGAAAAAAACCAGAAATGACACCATGAGTTCACAAATGCTCTTTTCTTTTTCCCTAAAATACAAACATTGTCTCGTTAATGAATGCTGAATCAACTCCTATTTATCAGGAGACAATTGCATTTATAATATTATACAACACCCATTGTCAGTTTCACCAAAACGATGGTTTAAGGGCAAGACAACCAGGATGTCAAATGTTTTGCAACTAGCTGCAACAGCTCAGAGTTGCCTTCTGTCACTAGCAAGTTTGCTGATATAATAGGATCCTCAATGCAAGCTAGCCTTTGCCTTAACCCAAATTTAGTTCCTTCAAGTAAAAACTTATCTGGAAAATATAGGTGTAAAACACAAATCAGAACAAACTGGCAATAATTAATCATGGATAAGTGGTGCAAAAGAGACCAGAACCTCTTCTCACCAGTGTCATCCAGCACAGCTGCACATACTGACAACAAAACACTGTTAGTCAGGCCTTTTGTTCTGCTTCAACAAAACACAGAAACAAAAGCCACAAAACCACTATGCCACCTTTTCTGCCTCTCAATTACAGGGTGCCATAATATTCCCCGGCACAATCAGATAGTTCTTGCAATGCCACTTGCCTGTAATTTGCAGGCCATCAAAATACAGCCTATCTGTATCACTTATCATTGCACTTATACATTCTTTATTTGTGAATTTCTGAAGAGGAGTCTCAAAACAGGCTTCATTCATCACACAGAAAGCACTTAAACACTTAACTGTAATGATTTCTGTCTAGAACAGACATAGTGGCTTGGAAGGTAGTAAGAAAAGGAAATCAAACTATGTATTCAGTATGATGTAATAAAGCTGATAGCTTTATTTGATAACCAAATACTTTGTATTAGGATAAAAATCCTCAAGTCTAATGTTATTTTGCCTGAACATACTTAGAATTTCAGAACACATTAAAGCCTATATGACCAAAAGGACAAATAAGAACACAGTTGCTTGAGAAAAAATTTCCTTCTGCTCAATTAACTCAAAGTGCACAAGACAAGACATCCTTTTAATTTTGAAGAAGAAAATATTAGAATTCATTACAGAAGAATGTTTATAAGCACCTTTGCAGTAGAAAACCTTTATGCAGAATGGTAAATAATAGCAAGATGAGGCCTGGGCGTGGGAGGGCAATCAGAACAGTAGCTGCCGATGAAGAAATGTGCTGACAGTTCATAACCACAGGTTACTGCTTTAGTTCTAAGATTTCCTAGAATAAATTGGGAGTTGCTTAGTATTCTGATATTGCAAGCAACCATTGCTATTTCTTTGGAAAAAAAATAAGGAAGAAGAGCAAGTTTGTGGAATATTGTTTACTGTTAATCAACACACCTTAAAGTTTTCACAATACTTGAAGCTACATTTAAATACACCACAGTCTCAAACACAAAAAACAAGCAGAACAATTAAAATACATAAGGCCTTAGAAGCACAGTGTGTATTGTTGGAGTATTCTCTTTGCAAATGGGGTACATATAATTAAGTTTATTTTTCATAGTTTTATTAACGCAAAATGCATTCTAGGGAAAGGCAACTTTATTTCACTATGAGTTAACAGAAAAATGTCAACATTCTCTTCTTGCCCCTCCTCCCACCCGAACCAGGCCTGATTAGTAAAATTCCATACAATACTCAAAAACCGATAAGCTTTTGCACTAAGCATTCAAAAGTAAGCCTGATCAGACAACTGCAAACCTGCAAATTGTTTATTACAATGTTGGATAAACTTCCAGGTTCTTTTGAATGAAACATTGCAGCTCTACACAATCAATGTTTAAAACTACTTGGTTTTAAAAAAAACATGGTCCACAAAGTCTTCTAGGTTCTAAAAGTCTTACTAGTTTCAAAGAAGTAATTTGTGGCCTCAGTAGCAATGATGTGAGTGATACTTGCATTACAACAATGATAACTTCTGGCATTATTTTGGCAAGATTAAGACTCCTGAGGACATGAGTATGTAAATCTTTTTAACCTGAAAGGTAAAGGACAACACAAGTACAAAATGACTAAAGTAAATCTAAGCACAAAAGATATGAAAAATATGGGAAAAGATAACTATTTTGACCCTCTTCCCCTATAACAGGGCATGGATCATTTCCAGTGACTGTCTCTTCTTATTACATACATTAGTAATTGCTCAAATTTCATGGCTATTACATTTTTACAGAACAACTGCTTAGAAGTCTGGTTTTTAATAACACCTGTGCAACAGAGTAAGTCACAGTACATTTTGAGATGTTTAAAAAATATCTATAAACTTGTTTTTGATACACTAAAGCACTTGGCAACACTTTTACAGCATTTGATTTTATATAATTAAAATTTCTTACAGTACTCCTTGTGATATTTTTTTACATCTAGGAAGAAAAAACCTCACACAAAGTCATGTGAACTGCCAAGTTTGACTGCAGGATCATGTAATTCCAGTTTATAATGCTGGCACTAAAACCTTCATTAATTATGTTAACAAATCATTACCTATACATTTTATGAAGGCAACAAAGATGATTTGAAAACACAACATTCAGGTTTTATGTTATGTATTTATCATCAAGATGTGCAGTTCTGCAGTGAAATGAAAAAAGCATGTAAATATACAAAGAAAATTACAAGTTCACTAGTTCATGTGAGACGAACTGTTTTAATCTTTCCAGGTACTGTCCATAGAGTTCCACATCATTATGGCCTGCTCCTTCTACCCACAGTGGTTCTACAGGTCTCTGGCAACGCTCAAACAATGCTAGGCCATGTGAAAAGTCAATTACTTCATCTTCAGTCCCATGGATTATTAACACAGGAGACGTTATTTTAGAAATTTTGTCAATGCTGTAAGAAAAAGATTATATCCATGAACACAGGGATATAGTTCTGAAATACATGATAGGAATTTTCTTCAGTTAAGGTCTACTTAGTTTTACAGTCTTACAGAAACATATTGCAAAAGGTTTTCTTAATTGTTATACAGGTTAACAATTCACTGGACTAGAACTACTAGTTAGAACTAGGGATTTACATGTTATGTACAGGAAAACTAATTACTTCTTTAACAGCTATCCACTAAAATGATTAGGGATATGAAACATTTAGGTTTACGAAGTTCTGTAAACTTAAAATCAAATGTTCCTCTTTGTTATTGTTGTTTTTCTCCAACTGTTTTATTAGACCCTTGAAAAATATTTTAGAGAATTTGCCAGACTACTTGTTACTCTACTAGTTGAAAATTTTGGCACTAGAGAAAAATGTTGGGAAAAAACCCATCCCACAACTTACTTTGGGAATGCATCAAAGCAATAGGTCTTCTTTGTATCAGGAAAAGCTACTCGCATTCCTGAGGTCAGTGGAGAATGAAGGATTACAGCAGCACTTTCATACCTAGCAGCAAGATCCACAGATGGTACTGTTCCTATACTCTGGCCATATATAATCACATTTTCAGGGCGGATTCCATACCTAGAAAATTAAAAATGTTAATAAAAAGTGGCATATAAAGTGAAAGAGATAAAACAACTACAGAGCAAATCAAAAAAGCATATCTGAAGGTGAAAATCTTCTAAAGGGTATCAACTATGAAACAGGAGCTGGTAGAAGAACAAGCAAGTCTGTTCTATGATATTTGTGACTAAAAGGCACAATTATTTACTCTCCACTTGCAGTGTTTTTTTTTTTCCCTTATGCCTGAATGATATTGAAGTAAGGGTTTAATTTACTAAATATGGATTTGTGAAGACAGTTGTGACTTGCACACTAGTTGGAAGTCTTTACTAGTAACTCTAGTGGACCTACAACACAAAACTGATGAAAGCCTTACTAGCTCTTTGGTTATCATCAAATGGAGCACAATCAAGCCTGCAAAGATTTGGTCAGCTTTACTCTTCTCATACCTGCAAGCTGCTAACATTGTTCATAAATTTAGTGAGACTTAAAGTATGCTCATACTGACAGTGGTCAGAATATTGTGCATTCCATGGAATATCCAAGGTGCTTGGTCTTATCACCCTAAACCACAAGTAAGACAGTCCAATAAACAATATCGAATTAATGCCAAAGCCTCCCTCATAGTAAGATGAAAACACTCTTTTTTTCTGTAATTAACAGAGGTAAAGAAAAATCTAGTTAACACTTATGCCAGTCAGACATCATATTTTTCTGCATTAGTGTGTATACAAAGAGCGGTTGCTACCCAAGTAACACTAGAAAACCCTGTAAGGAGAATGTTATGTGGGCAAGAAGAGCACCCATAGTAGAAGTGAGTTGTTGATACATTAATCTCTGCTAACCAAGTATTCTTAGGACAGGTCAGACTGCAACAGCATATCTGTACTTGGGAAAGAGAGTACCTTAAATAGGAACAGATATTGCACCGTATTAAAAGCAAACCCAGAAAATCCACCCCCAAACAACAAGCTCCTTCCCCCACTCTCCAGAAAAACAAACCACAAAACCAAAACTAAACCAAAAAACCCAAACACCAATAATTGTTCTCATGCATTATTAGAAATTTGTTCAGCTTTCTAAGTTAGAGCAGGCTAGCCTAACGCCACTGTGGAACAGCATGAGGCAAGTTTAGTGTTTGTCACTGTAATTCTAAAAGGAACAAAAATCAAGTGAAGGAAAGTGCACCTGTTACCTCATCTACAATAAATGCACACCTCTTTTCTGTCAATGCTATATAACACCCCCCATACCCACAAAGAAGTTATCAAATTAGTATTTTTCTCATACCTTCAGTAAAGTCAGGGAAGTAGAGGTAATGAAAAATTCATAGTACCTTATAAACATGGATAAATAACTGTATAGTAACTGTATAGGTCACCAAACAGTCAAAGTCCAAAAGACTCAAAATCAGGAACACTGGAAAAAAGATGTTTCACGTGTACCAAGACATTCAAATTACCAACCAACAAAAAAACCAAAATCCACAAGTATTTCTCAATAAGCCGGAAGAAATGTCCCATATGTTACATCAGTATACAATGAACAGTTGATAAAAAATTTATATGTAGGAAGATTTCAAGAAAAATAATATCATATTTTAATATTACTAAAATGCTAAGTATCAGTATCAGAATTCATTAGGCACCCCAATAAAATTTCTAAATCAGGTTTAAAATCCACTGTTCTCATCTAACATTATCTATTTAACTATTCTTTTATTTATTTACATCATGTTCTGTTAGACTGAAATATAAGATTTAAAAGTATCAGCACAGAGACATGCAAGGAGTCTTGCTTTTATCATGACTACTTCATTACTATCAGTGTTTCCTAGGAAGAGTTTCTAGTCATAATCAGATCATGACCAAATTAAGACTTCTACAACACTAAGACTCAATCATCAGCCTGGAACAAGCTAGCCCTCCACCTCTCAACAGTTCTTGGAGAATAAAAAGGTTCAAACATTCTGATTAACAAGATTTTCTCAAAATTCCAACACAAAAATACAATAAATGAAAGCTTTGAAACAAAACCAAATGTAAGGTCTTGACTATTTTTGCATCTCTTCTGAAACAGCTGAGAACGGACTTGCACCTATCCTTTTACAATTACTCTCTCAATTCACATTTGGTACAGCATGGCCTTCTCTCCCTTCAATAAAATCTGAACCAAACTTGAATTAATACCTGACACTTCGCATCATTAGTATGGCATGCAGATTGCACACAGCACATTATGACACAACACAGCTCTCAAATAATAAACCTTGCAAATCATCACACACTCACATTTCCTTGGATATTAAGTTTTACAAGATGCACAGGAAATTAAAGCACAAATTAAAAGTATATTTTGGAACATATATTCCCCTATTTTTCATTATTCTTTCCCCTATTTTTGGATCCTTCAGCCTAAAGATAGATAAATGATGGCTACAAGAAAAATAATCCAAGAAAAGCATTTGCTATATTTGGATTAAAGTAATCCTTTCTCCACCACAGTCAAGCAGATTGCCTCACAGTGCCCAGCAGAAACTATTTGCTTTGCAATTTGAAAACTAAAAGAGTGAGGCCAGTAACCAGAAGCAGTGGTTCAAAGAAGACTTCTGGATATCCTGGCTTGAAGAGAAAAAAACAAAAATTAATCAACCCCCCTCTCCAAATAACAAAATCCAAGCAGCTTGGAAAACAGATCAATATCTGTTGTTTCTAGTCTTCACTCTTCTCTTGGACAGGCTTCTGAAATCTTCAGGAAAAAGAAACAGTCCAACTGTGCCTCAGTTGTTATCTCTCAAAAGTATGACTTTACAATCTAAAACAGAATTCTTGAAAAAGTAACTGTTGCTAAGTTCCCTGATCATAAAATTTGTCTACTCCTTTTGGTAGTCCCATAAATGCCAGTTAAACTCGAAGAAGTTTTGTACAGAATTAACAGTTGACTATACACCTGGTCTCCCAAATGACGAAGTGTCAGATCATGAGAAAAAGTGGCAGTAATACTGTTCTCTTAATCAATGTCTTAGAAGTACAGGCCATCCTCAGGAAGAGGAATGTGACATTTACAGAGCCATACGCTGCAAGTAGTTGTCCTGGTAAGAGGGCAAAGACACACTGTAAAAATTGTTAATATCTTTGAAAGCTCATTATGTTGATAATAGGACTAATATAAACGCTGTTGTTCATTCAAGTAATCTTAGATAACTTGTGTCAGCATAGGTTTTTTGTGGGTTTTTGTGTTTGTCTGTTGCTGGGGTTTTTTTGTTTGGTATGAGGTGGTGTTTGTTTGTTTTGGGATTTTTTTCTTTTTTTTTAACTTCAATTACCTTTAAGAACCAAGTACTGGCTGGAATTACCATGATACACTGCCAGGCTCTTAAAGAATACCTGCCATTTTGACCTTGATATACAATAAGGGAGACAGAAAGGAATTTAGTTTTTTATTTCTGAACTACTGCTCTTAATCTAGAAGACTCACTCAATTTACAACAATAGAATAAAGTATCAGTAAAATCAACCTTAGAAGCATATATTTTCCATAACACCTCTCAGGCTTACACTAATAAAGAGTTGCAATAGATGCTTTAGAGAAGCTACTGTTCCTGCAGATATTGTAACATACACATTTAGAAAACTGACACCAGCGCTTGGGGCACATGGAGCAAAGGGGAACATCCTGAGGGAATTTTCAATGCACATTCAGAATCTTCTGTCATCATGGACATAACATGCAAATTACAGCTGCAAACTGCAGAACATGAAAGGTATGAACATTATCCACATCTTCAACTATCAACATTCCAGGCAACAAATAAAATTCATGAGAGTACAGCTCCTCCTTAACTGAGATGCTCATTCCCCTTCTTGTGCAGAAAATATTTAACACTGGGAGAAGAAAAAAGGAACTATTTTATGTGAGAGGCAAGCCCATTGACCACACATACAGTAATCAACAAACTGCACCTTCTCTGTCTTTCTCATGATGGTCTGGCCTTTTACAAACTTAACAATGCTACTGACATATTTGTTCTATTGACAAGGTTTCTCTTCATGATAATTGAGCTTTTTCAATCAATTTAAATAAAAGCTCGATTTCTCTCCAAATAACAAAGTTACAGTACCTCAACTTCCAGCTAAGTGAAAAAAAAATGCACCTACTTTTGAATTTAAAAAAAATTAATCTGTGAATTCTCAAATAAACACTTTTGGCCAACATCCAAACAGATTCAATCATATTCCTATATCTGGCTGTTCAAATTATAGACATCGTGTCCACTTTGACACATCAGTCTGATGGTGAGATTTACCCTTCAATTTTTCAATTATTAGACAGTCCATGACAAACAAGAATGAAAATGGTTGTTTGGCTTCTTACAGGTAAATCTGGCCATGCGGCAATTCTGGCAAGTCTTCAGAGGTTTCTGAAGGAGCGCCACTTGCCCTGCATTTGCCTGGGGCTGGTTAAACCTTTCCACCCTTGCTAGGGTGTCATCAAAGGCCTTCAGAGACCACAACAGCAGAAAACAGGCGTATCCCAAAATGACTCCTGGCATTTCAACACTTGGTAGCTATGACAGTCAGAAAAAGAATGTCTTCACTTGTCACTTTTACCTAGTTCCATGCACATGAATATACAATAACGTATAACTTTCCCAAACATGATGAAGCCAGTGAATCATATTGCCTCCTTTCGTGTGCAGCTTCTGTATAGGTACCTCCTGCTTCCTATTAAAACACTTACAGCAGGTAAAGAATAGGAACACAATTCAGAATCTGTGTCTGCTGTTTACCTTTTCTGATCTGCTGCCAAATTAGCTTTCTGTATTCACTTACTCGAATGTTAATATTCACAT
Source organism: Cephalopterus ornatus (assembly GCA_013396775.1). Lineage (NCBI taxonomy): Eukaryota > Metazoa > Chordata > Aves > Passeriformes > Cotingidae > Cephalopterus > Cephalopterus ornatus. Next base: position 594 of record VZRE01015165.1, on the reverse strand, counting down.
ACCCTTACAGCAAAATCTCACCATCACACTCAATACTAGTTCCACAATATTTCACCCCAGGTGTCCAGTCTCCACTGGACAGTTGTGCTGATTTACAGATGAGCATTGGATTGTCCTTCCAAGATACAAAGCTTAAGAGGCTACCAAGTCTTCACCACAAGCAGTTTTGTTAACTGTAGAACTGAGTCCACATAAGCATTTCAATTACCCCAGAAACATCTTTTAGTGCTGGGTTCTATGATCCCATTTCTCAGAACAGGAAATGCAGGGTAACTGATCAGTCTCCAAAGGTAATGTCTCCATTCCTTGTCACATCACAAGCTGTGAGGTACAGTTTAAAAGTCTAGGGCCCCTTATCTCATCAACAAGAATTTCAAAGGAGTTACAGCTATATTTACATTTATCCTGCAAACAACCCGCTGAACGGTTTTTGCAGAACAAGTTATAAAATACTGAAGATGATGCCAGTGTAACACTGACAGAACAGGGAAGAGAATCAATATGGCAGCAACTGTTCAAAGTTTCTGTTCTGGCGCAGACATTCATCAAGTATTTAAACACAGCTGAGCACTGTCTCAGGGCTCAAAAGAATAC